>JARQOD010000001.1:380961540-381005540 GCA_033576555.1 Oophaga sylvatica | reverse complement strand
GTCACAGTTCAAACGTGGGGCCCCTGGTAAAGGTGGCAATTCACCTTGTCTAGTCAGAGCTGTGCCCCAGGGAAAAAGCTGAATATCTATAAGAGTCGAGCAAATCGAAGGGCAAAGTGGAAGGAAGTTTTTTGGGGAAAAGGGGTTTTTGGTTGGAAAAAAGTCCTGCACATTGCTAGGTTATGGGACCGAAGGATCACTACTGTTTCAAGAAAGTGATAAGAAAACCGGGGAATCAGGGGGACCCTAGGTGGGGGAAAAAAGCCCCTTTAGTCAGTAGTCTGGGTCGGGGAAAGAAAAGACTTTGGTCCTGCAGGACAAAATAAAATTCGCTCCCTCGCAAAAGGGCCCCCTAACACAAAGCGAGGGGGGGTACATTTTTGGATTACTGTAGTTTTGAAAAACTAGCTGCAAGCTGGTTGTATCTTTTCTTAAATTTTAAGGGGCCCCTAACTTGTTAGCTGTTGCCTCAAAGCTCATCCTCCATAAACCCCAAAGCCCCCGGGGGCCTGCCTTTCATTTAAAAGAAAGGGGTATGGAAAAGACGCTGATCGTGTGAGCTGATTTTTTTTTGCATGCCTGACAATCCCACCTAACTACCCCCCCTGGGGAAGACCCCCCCTGGGGGGGCCCCGGCATCTAGCCCCCTCCCATCCCCTCAGAGTCTACAGCACGCTGGTAAAATTACCAAATTTTCCAGTGGCGTCACGAACCCCGTATTAAACCTATCCCTGTAAATTATCCCCAAAAATCGCCAGACCGCCGGGCCACAGACCGCCCACGCTACCTGTGACAAACCCCATAGACTTCCATGGGCCGGTCTGAGCCCCCCATTCCCGGAATCCACAATTGGGGTGGGGGTCGACACAACTTGGGCCGACAGGTAAAAAACTCGCGAATTGCGAGCCTGTTGCCTAGGAATTGTTTTTGTAAAGAGGACTGTTTGCACTTTGGCCCCCAAGGCGCCATTTTGTCGCCATATTGCGCCCAGGCGCTGGGAAGAAGGTGGGCTTTTCCTTCGTGGGCGTCACCCCCCAGTGGCGCAAGAAAATGCCGCCCCCAAAAGTGCTATTACAATATGCGATCCTGCCCACAGCAAAGGGGGGCCCCCTCCCCTTCCCCTTCCCGGAGGGAAGCAAACCCCCCTCCAGGGAAGAGACCGGATGTCCCGCAGAAAAAAGGGGAAGAAATTTTGGAACACATGGAGGCAGGCGTGGGGCCCCCAGCGGGGGCGGAGGAAGGCGGGCCCCCCTGCCCCAGCCAACGCCCCCAACCGGGTTATCTTGATCTGCACCTAACAGGCGTTGCAGAGACAAGAGAAAAAATGCACGCCTGAAAAAGATGGTCCGCACCATGGGTTTGAAAAAAAACGGAGACGCCGGCGTACCCTGGACAGGGGGGGTGGGGGACACGGTGATCTTCCCCCAACGCCCCCCGTTCCAGATACCGAGGTCTGCCCCCAAGGCGAAGGAGAACCGGAGGCTCCCCCCAAAAAGTCCGACCCGATCCCCGGGGTGAAGCGGTGGAACGAAGGGGTTAGGAGGTACACCAATCCCGGAACGCCCCCCCCCAAAGGGGGCCGCGCAGATGACGGTCCCGGGGGGACACGGGGGTCCGTCCGTCATCCAGAGGGGGAGGGGACAAATGGCCCCCCTGGAGGCGTGCCTATCCCCCCCTTGGGAACAGGAATGGCAGAGGGGGAGGAGAAAAGAAACGCCAGAGGGGAAGGGGGGGAACTCGCGGAACCGTCGCGACAATATCGAGCTGATCGGGGAAAAAAGAGAGTTCCGGAGAGAAAAAGGTCCCTGGGAACCGCGGCAGCAGGGGTTTGGACTGATTCCAGTCCGGAAGGGGGGGCTTTATCCGTGAACGGGCCCTACCCAGGGGGTTGTCAGCAGGCGTGAGAGAAAATCACCTGCCCCCAAAGGGATCCGGGAGGGACTTAGCCAAGGGACAGCACATATGCGGATTGGGGGGAAGGGAGGTATGCCCTTAAGCACCATCGTCCGTGACCCCGTCCCAGACGCAGGGGCCGTCCCCCATTACCGCACTCCCCCCCCCCTCCACTCAAGCAGAATCGGCCCCGCCCCAGCATCCCCCCCCCGCAAAATTTTTCGAACTACGACCCAGAGTTCTCGCAAAAGAAAATTAATCTTCATCGCAACTGCGACCCAGTCTCAAAAGCAATCCTGCGCGGGGCCCTATCGCTAACTGTGATTTTAACGCAATCGGTGCCGTGAAGAAAAAATACCCCCGCGCCCCTGAGGTTTTCACCAGAACTGTGGGCCCGACCCTTCGCACCATATTTCTAGTCCTGGGATTAGGGCCCCCGCATTTTTTCCCGCCCCCGGGGGGGAAAAAGTATTTGCAGAGATAAGATAGTGAGGAAAAAGGGTGAGATCCCCTTTTTTTTTTCTACCAAAAAAAAAAAAAAAAAGTTTGAAAGTTTTATAAAGTTTTGCACAATTTATAGTGAAATATATATTTCTAACGTAAATGCCCGGCTGGGTAAATGAAAACAGAAACCCGAAATTTTACTTTGTTTTATGTGATATTTATAATTGCTTTGGTTTTACATTGGATTTTGGGGGTTGGGACTATCCAACCCCCAAAATTACTTGTAAATTTTGCGCTTCGGTGCCCATCTTGGTTTTAAAAACCCCTACAATACCTCTGAAAAAAAAACCCGGTGGTGTGGCATGGTGAGGTCTGCAATCGGTGTCCTGCAGCCACCCGGACCTACTTAAGGTTTGGTGGGGGCCTTCAAAAATACGTTATTTTTTGAATTATTTAAAAATTTTTTTTTTTATTTTTTGTTCGCAACTTCAAATATCCTCACCTCCCGGGGGGGACGAATTAAAATAATTGTTAATGTTTTCATGCATAAACAAAAAATTCTTTTATTTTACAGCCCGGGGTGCTGTCGTTTACCATGGGGAAAATGTGCCTGGTAACAAACCGGAGGATGATGGAAGGTAAAGTTAAGGGGTTTTCATGAATCATGTACATTGACACACCCAGCAGGGGTTGGAAAAGGGGTTTTTTTCTAGTCATCAGTTTCCCCTCCTTTTGGCAGAGTAAAAATTCCGTTTGAGCCGTCATCAGTTGAAGTGGGGGGGGTACAGTGGCTAATTCCCCCCCTGTCAGAGCTGTGCCCCACGGGAAAAAAGAACATTATTAAGAGTCGAGCAAATCAAAAGGGGAAAGGGAGGAAGTTTTTTGGGAAAAATGGTTTGGTTTTAAAAGTTGCACATTGCTCCGGGTTTCGGGGGGCCCAAGGATCACTACTTTCAAGATAGTGAAAAGAAACCGGGGTCTACCGGGCCCCCAGGTCGGGCAAACAAGCCCTTTAGTCAGTAGAACGGGGTCAGGGGAAGTGAAGACTTTGAGTCTCTGCAGGAAAAAAATAAAATTCAGCTCCCCGCGGAAGGCTCCAAACACAAAGCTGAGGGGTGGTACAGCTTTGGATTAGCTGTGTTATTGGAGAACTACGCGCAAGTGGTTGTTTTTTTCCCGGGGACAAAAAAGGGGCCCCAACTTGCTTAGTTTTTGTCAAAGTCATCCTCCATAACCCCATCAGCCCCCGGGGGCCTGCCTTTTCTTTTTGAAGAAAAGGTAGGGAAAAGACGCTTTGGAGACTGAGTTTTTTTTGCATCCTGCCAATCCCTACCTAACTACCGCCGGGGAAGAGTCCCACCTGTGGGACCGACTCTAGCTCCTCACCATCCCTCAAGATCTACACAGCGCTGGTAAAATTACCGAATTACAGGTGGCGTCACAAAACCATAAAACCTACCCCCTGAAAATATTCCCCAACTACCCCCAACCCCCAGGCCCCAGACCCCCACAGCTACCCCGTGACAAAATCCCATAGATTTCCCAGGGGGTGGCTCTGATACCCCATTGCCTGGAAAACCACAATTTGGGGGGGGTGACACATTAACAATCACATCTTTTTCCCCTCCCATTTTTAAATTTAATAGTAAAAAAATTTTTTCCTTAATTTCGAATTGTATTAGAACCCCATGGAATAAAATTCCATTTTGCCTTTCAGATAGAATTTCTTATACTGTACTTATTTTCATGAGTTTGTAAAAAAAATATTATCCTCATTGGGGTCATCAGATTTTTCATAAACATCACTTTTTCAAAAAAAACAGCAAAAAAAAAAAAAAAATTCCTGTTTTCCCCACCGTAAATAGATTCCTTTTCGGGGGCTATTTTTTAGCAAAATTTTTTTTCCAGTTAAAAAATGGGCAGGAAAAAAAGTCAAATAAAGGGAGGGGCCCCGGCAGAAGATTTAAGCAATTAAGTGGGTTTTTAAAAAATAGATCAGACCATGCATTCTGCAGACTCCTCTTTTTATCAGTCGGCCTAAAAAAAAACCCAAACTTTTTTTTTTTTAGTTGTTTTTTTTTGTTTTTGTTACAAAAAAAAACCTATTCGTGAGGTTAAAAATGTGCATTCCCCAAAAAGGGTGGGCGAAATTTGGGACCAGTTGGCATTCCTAATTCCCAAAGACAAAAAAATGAACCAAAACTGTGCCCAAAGAGACCAAAATTTGGGTGAAAAATTTTTAAAAACCCACTTTTTTTACAGTTCCAAAATGTGAAAAAAAACCTTCCCACACCCCCAAGATCAACAAAGCTTTAAAAAAATTTTTTTTTACTATGGTTTATTATTAAACCTTGCCCACTACAAAATTTTTAAGCTTGTGGGTTTTTTACTTTTATACTACCTATATTTTTTTTTTTTGTTACATATCAAATGCAAGGCTTAAAAAAATAAAAAAATATCCCAGCTTGTGTGAAGTAGCTTTCATTTAAAAAAATAAAATGGGGAAAAGTTTGATTTATGACTACAAGGGGAAAAGGGGGCTTTTTTCCTCCTTTTTAGCCTTTGGGGCCCCCCTTCTGCAACGTTAAAGGGGTCCCTTGGTGGTTAGGTTGCTGCACTTCCCCCATTTATCACACCAATTTTAAATGATGGGGGAATTTTTGGGGGAAAGGGAAATGTTAAAACTTAAATACATGCCCCTTCGGGAAAGCAGCGTTTTGGATGCATTTTGTTGTGCCTCCAAACGCTGTTGTGGTGCCCCTGTGGGTCCGGCCCGAGGACTGCATCTCTCCCGGATGTGGATTTCCAGCTTCCAGGTGAGGCGGAGACATTAACTGGCTCTGGCAACACTAAAACCCCCAAACCCTAGCTGAGTTCTCTGAGCCTCAGCAGCAAAGGGGGTTTTTATTGTGGGGGGGTGGGAGTTCCCCCCCTTTGGGGGGAAGAGAGCAGATTTTAGAGAGCCTCCCCCGGGGGGGGGGGGGAGATAGGAGTGAAGCAGCTCCTCCTTGGGGGTGATAGAAAGGAAGAAAAGAGGTTCCTAAAAACCAGGGATTCTTGGAGGACACGGCTGAACTGAAAGTACAGGGCCTCATTTCCGATGGGGGAAGCCGGTGGGAAAAAAAGGCCGCTGGGAACTGCCCTTTTAATGTGGAAGAACTTATGATTCAGCTAGCAATGCTGCTGTGATAAATGGGAAAAGCAAAAAACCCAAATTCTTCGCCGGAGAGGCACTATATAGAACAAAGGGAAAACGAGAAGTAAGACGTTTTCCTCAGGATTCACAGCGTATCGGGGGCACTGTTTTTGGGGTTTGGGGGAAGGAGAGACGGGGGGAAAATCACAAGAGAGACGGCCAAAAGGATATACTGACGGGGTTTTGGATAGTGTTTTCCATCCCACCTGGGAGTTGGGGGGGCCCCTCACCTGGGGGAGTGGCACCCAACGGGTTTGTACCCCGGCAACGAACTGTGAGTAAAGCTTTGGAAAAAAAAATCGTGCTTTTCTAGTTTTTCCCACGTCACCTTTACATCGCTGCTCTTAGCACCATACCTTAAATTTTACAAAATTACTCCCCCGAGTAAAAAGCTTTACCTGGGGGAAACTATTTCACCTCTGCGCATCACTCTCGTTCAGTGGATCTGCCCGCCGCGGTTCTCTGACCATTTTCCACAGGTGCGCTCACGAAACCTTCTAAAAAATCAAACACCCCTTAAATAACCCCTTTTTCTTTGGAGCCCGGGCCCCCCGGGGCCCGGGTTTCACTGCAGCTGTGCACATTCTTCAATCACCCCGATACGGTATCCCACCCCCCGGGGGGCGATCCATTTTGGATCACGAACGGAGAACTGACCCTTGAAAGGGTCCGGGCCCCTGAAAATGTGCAAAGGAAAAACCCATTAGTTGATTTGGATGAAAGATGGCGGTTGGGCCCCTCTCTACGAGGTGTGCAAAGGGGTGCCTCGGGGGGGGCCCCAAAAGAAAAGGGTAAAAGTAGGAACCAACCTCCTGATTTCTATGCAACAGCTTCGTCCCCAAACCTTTTGGGGGTTTCGTGTCCTAGGGGGTAGGGGGGAAAAAAGGAAAAAACACCGCCCCCGGGGGAGGAAGACGCTCAAAAGGGGAAAGGAGTAGAAGAAAAGCACTTGACCGGGCGCCTGATGGAGAGTGGGGGGGGGCCTAGGACGCGGGAAGCAGACGTTTCCCCCCCGGCTCCGGGGAGACAGGTCCACCTCAAGGAGGTTCCCCGGACAGCGTGGGGCAGGAGATCAAGGGCTGGCTCGGCGTCTGGAAAAAAGCAGGCGTAGGGAAAAGAGGGGGGGGGCCGCCGAAAAAAAGCTAAAAGCAGGGCACTCTCCCTGGTCCCCATGTACTGGATCAAAAAACCTCAAATCTGCTGCCCGGTCCGGTTCCCCCGTGTCTTCTCCCCGGGGACCTGGGCCCGCCACCATATCCCCGGGAGGCAACATAAGGCGGGCCCAGGAGGCGGTACGAATAGCACCCCGGGTCTGGGACACTGGGGGGCCCCTTGGGATGCCCCCAACCCCTAAAGGAGGCCGAAAGTGCTAAAATCACCTGGGACCGTAACTCGTTCCCAGGGGGGATTTAACCCCTTCCAATCCACAGCCGCCAGCGCTAGTGAAACAAAAGCCAGAGGTCTTAGAATGGGAAAACCAGGGGGGAGAAGAATTGATGGAATTTTCCATGACAAAAGGGAAAAAATCTGCCGCCGCAAACCCAGCAGTTCAAGCAGGAGGAAGGGGCCGGGGGGGCCCGATGGGACCCCTGCGAAAGAGATTGGGGGGCAAGAGCAAGGCCAGGGAGAGGTCTCTGAATATCTGAATCCCAGGGAGGGGCCCGGGGTTCTTATTCGATTGGGGGGGGGATTCGGCTTCATTCAAGTTCCCCCGAAACCCCCTGATCTTTTTTTAAAGGGTTTTTGAGAACCATCTTTTCCCCGGGGCACCCCCAAAGGGACCTGTTCCCAGGGGAGCTGTCTCCTTCACCCCCATCTGGGCGGGGGTTGGTACCTCTCCCGTACGAGGATCCAGAGATTTCACCACGCGTCACCAGGGGGGACAAACGGAGGCCTCGACCAATCAACAGTGACACCAATGGGGGGCCCACAAACATGGCACCTAACCGGGGACCTCGAAAGGGGAAATAGGGTGACTCAGTAGCTGTGCGGCTATGCTACTTTCACAGGGGTGCCTTCACTCCCGCTCCATAGAGAGGACGAGAACGGCAAGCAGCCCTTCCATGAAGCAACAGAAGTTAAATGCTTCCACCCAAACTGGAATCGGAGTGAAAAGTCTTCGATCAATAAAGTTTTTTTTGTGTTAACCTTCAGGCAAGGGGGTGATTAGTTCCCCCCAGGAGGGGTCCTCCAAAAATGTTCTATTGTTCAAGTTTGGTGCACTATAACACGACAGCTGGGTTTTGGATGAAGGGCTGATCCAGAACTCTGTTTTTGTAAATAGTTCTTTCCCCTTTTTAGGTTCCCACTTGGTTTTCAGTACTTTAGGAAAATTTTTTAAAATCCCATCATTGAAACCCCGACCCAAGGAAAACCTTTTGGGGTGGCTGAAGACGGGCTTTTGGGTGGGTTTTTCTTGCAGCCCCCCCAAAACCAACTTTTGGGGGGTTTTTACGGGTCCCCCCCAATAAAAAGGCCCCGGAAAATACCGGGGGTGGTGTATCTGCCATTACCTCATTTGATGACAATAATGTTTTTGGGTTTTTAAAAAAAATGTTAATATTAGGTTGAGCGAATTTTTTGTTCCAAGTATGGGGAAACGAATTTTATCGCCGATATACAAAATATGGGCAAACCCGATACCGATAGGGGAAACCCCCTGTAAGCTAGGGAACAAAAAATCGAAATTAAAAAAAAACCCATTCTTCCCCTTTTGGTTTAAATTTTACATGAAGGAAAACAAAAAGAGTAATGTAAATGTTTGGGGAGGTTGAGGGACTTAAAAGGAAAGAGTTTAACCCACCAAAAAAAATACTTAAAAATTTTTTTTTTTGGAAATACTTTTGGATTGACAAAAGGGGAAAATTACAAGTTTTAAACCTTTTTTTATTTTGTCAAATATTTGTTTCACAAATTTTCCTGGTCTTCACCTTTTTAATTTTCACACAACTTTCTCCTTCATAACTTCAGCGCTCATCTTTTCCAAAATTTTTTCTTCTCTTTTCCTTTTTTTAAACTTCTAAAAATTTTTGCTATTTTTTTTTTGTTAACATTACTTATATTGTTTTTATTAAACATTATTATTTTCATTTTTCTACTTTTTATCTTTTCCTATTCTCCTTTTCATCATATTCTTATTTGTGACGACATTTTCCGTCTTTTTAAACTGTAAAACTCTGAATTTTCATCCTTCCTTCTTGCTGTCAAAAATTTTTTTAATTACAACATATTTGTCCCGTTCAGTTTAGCCTGCAGCAGCATCGGGGATTTTCCCGGGGGGCCCGAGAGGAACGGGGCCCCCCCCAAAAATGCTTTTTCTTCTTTGCTTAGAATTAGGCTATATTTTGCTCTTCATTTTTTGGCTTTTACTTAATTTTCCTGCTTTTTCTCTGTTTTTGTTCTTTGTCTTTGTTCTGTATCTTGTAGTTTGTCTTAACCTTTTTGTCCCCTTGGGGGGGGAAAAAGCCAATGGAAATAATGAGGACCAGTGCTTGGGGGAACCCGGAGGTCGAGAAGGAAAAGAGCCAAAAGGCAAAAACGAGGCCCCTGACGTTATGGGGACCGGTTCTAAGCAGGAGGGGCCTGTGCTCCAAAGCCACCAAGGACCGAGGTTGCGGAACTCGGTTCCGACAAGGAGGGGCTAGGCCAAAGGCACGCGGAGAACAGCTGAGGTATGGAACCCGGATGGGGGCAGAAGGGGCAAGAGCCAATGAAAGAATGAGGACCCTCTGTGCTGGAACCCGGAGGGGGCAGAAGGGGAAAAAGCCAATGGCACAACCAGGGCCCCCTGACGTTACTGGGCACGGTTACTAAAAAGGAGGGACCTGTGCTCCAAAGCATACCCAAAGGCCAGCAGACGTTGCTGGAATGGTACCACATGGGGGGGACCCCGGCCAAAGGACTGCGGAAACCGCGACGGATGGAACCCGGAAGGGGGGCAAAGTACCCATGGAAATTAAATTGAGGAGAGGACGTTTGCCGTTACACGCAGGGGAACACTGCATTACTGAACCCCCTAACCGGGGCAAGTGTAGACTGTGCTAACAGCACTTCCAGAAACAATGGCGGTGTTGAACCCGGGATAGAAGAGAAAAAAGGTGGGGGCCAGGGCTTTTTCCTTCAACAGCAGGGGAACAGCTGACATTATGAACCCCGTAACACGGGGGGAATGTAGACTGTTCAACAGCACTTCCGAGAAAAAAAATGGGGGGGTTGTAAAGGGGGGGGAAAAGCTGGGGGGGGAGCGGGGGTTTTGCCGTTGGGGGGGGCTGTTTGCCCGTGGGGTGTTTGATGTGTGACTTGGGGCCTGGCGGTGTTGTAACCCCGGGGAGAGAGAACATGGGGAGGGGGCAGGCTTTTTTGTTCACACACAGGGGCAGCGCTTACTGACCCCAGAAAAACGGGGGCAAGTGGACTGTGCTAACAGCACTTCCCCGAAAAACTGGCGGTGTTGTAAACCAGGGATGAAAAGAACAGGGGGAGGCAGCAGGACTTTTTTCCCTTTCAAAAAGCAGGGGAAAAGGACTTACGAACCCCTAAACGGAGCAAAAGGACTTGCTAAAAACACTTTTCCAGAAAAAACTGGGGGGGTTGTAAACCCCCGGGGTAGAAGAGAAAAGGTGGAGGGAGAGGACTTTTGCCGTTAACAGCGGGGGGAAAACTGACATTACTGAACCCCTAAAAAGGGGAATGTAGACTGTGTAACAACTTCCCCGGGGAAAAAACTGGCGGGGTTTTAACCCGGATGAAAGAGAAAGGTGGAGGAAGGACTTTTTCCGTTCCAAAAAAAGGGGGAACAGTGAATTCTGAACCCCCCCTAACACGGGGGGAAATGTGATGTCTAAAAGCATTCCGAGAAACAACTCGGTGTTGTAACCCCCGGGGGTGAGAAAAGAACAGGTGGAAGCAACTTTTTGCCGTTCACCCCAGCGGGGGAAAAGCTGCTTACTGAACCCCAGTAACAGGGAGCAAGTGTAGACTGTGCAACAGCACTTGAAAAAACTGCGGGGGTTTTAACCCCGGGTGAGAAGAGAAATGGTGGGGAGCGGGGTTTTTGCCGTTACACAGAGGGAACCGACATTACTGAACCCCTAACCGGGAGCAAGTGTGCTGTGCACAGCACTTCCCCGAAACAACTGGCGGTGTTGTAACCCAGGGATGAGAAGAGAACGGTGGAGGCAGCAGGACTTTTTGCCTTCACAAGCAGGGAAACTGACATTATGAACCCCCCAAAACGGAGCAAGTGGACTTGCTAAAAACACTTTTCCAGAAACAAATGGCGGTGTTTACCCAGGGATGAAAAGAGAACAGTGGAGGCACAGGGGGTTTTTTTCCCCTTTACACAGAGGGGAACAGCACTTTGAACCCCGAACACGGGGCAAGTGTAGACTGTGCTACACACTTCCGAGAAACAACTGGCGGGGGTTTTAACCCGGGAAGAAAGGGGGGGGGGGGGGGGGGGGGGGGGGGGGGGGGGGGGGGGGGGGGGGGGGGGGGCAAAAGCAGGACTTTTTTCCGTTCACACAGCAGGGGAACAGCGACATTTCTGAACCCTAAACCGGAGAAGTGTAGACTGTGCAAAAAACACTTCCCCGAAACAATGGCGGTGTTGTAACCCAGGGTGGAAGAGAACATGGTGAGGAGCAGGGGTTTTTTTGGGTTACACGAGGGAACAGCTGACATTACTGAACCCCCCAAAAAACGGGGCAAGTGTAGACTGTGTAACAGCACTTCGAGAAACAACTGGCGGTGTTGTAACCCGGGGAGAAGAGAAATGGGGAGGGAGCGGACTGTTTGCGTTCACACAGGGGAAAAAGCTGACAACTGAACCCCGTAAACGGAGCAAGTGTAGATGTGTAAAGCACTTCCGGAAAAAAGGCGGTGTTGAACCCCGGGGGTAGAAGAAAACATGGGGAGGCAGCGGGGCTTTTCCCCCTTCACACCGCAGGGGAAAGTGACATTACGCCCCCAAAACCCCGGGGGCGTGTAATGTGCTAACAGCACTTGGAAACAAAGGCGGTGTTGTAACCAGGGTGAGAAGGAACAGGGGGAGCGGGGGTTTTTTTCCGTTCACACGCAGGGGAAAAGCTGACATTACTGACCCCAAAACAGGGCAATTTAGATGTGCTAAAAGCATTTCCCCAAAACAACTGGCGGGTTGTAACCAGGGATGAGAAGAGAAAGGGTGGGGGGAGCGGTTTTTTTTCCGTTACACAGCGGGGGGAACAGTGACTTTTCTAAACCCCCCTAACACGGACAAGGTAGACTGGCAACAGCCTTCCAGAAACAATGGGGTTTGAAAACCCGGGATGAAAAGAGAACATGGTGGGGCAGCGGGGCGTTTGCCTTCAACAGCAGGGGAACAGCTGACATTCTGAACCCCAACACGGGAGCAAGTGTAGACTGTGCTAACAGCATTTCCCCAGAAAAAACTGGCGGTGTTGAAAACCAGGATGAAAGAGAACGGGGGAGGCACAGGGGTTTTTGCCTTCACACAGCGGGGGAAAAGGACATACTGAACCCATAAACGGGAGCAAATGTAGACTTTTAAACAGCACTTCGGAAAAAAATGGCGGTTTTTAAAAACCCCGGGAGGAAGAGAACAGGGGAGGCACGGATTTTTTTCCGTTCCAGCAGGGGGAAAGCGGCGTTACTGAACCCCCAAAACCCAGCGATTGTTTTCACTGTGCCTAACCTTTGACAGAAACGGGGCCGTTGAAGCCCGGGAAAAGGGGGTGTAGGGGGGAGGCCTATATGAGGTTTAAGTTAAATTTTGTAGTTAGCAGCAGTAAATTTTTGCCAACCCAGCAGGGAACAGCAGGTTACTGAACCCCAAAAACATCACGATTGTTTTCATCGTGCTCAAAAATTTCTGAGCACAATGGGGCTGTTGAACCCCGGGGAAAGGGAGGGGGTAGCAGAGGCCTAGTTTTAACGTTTGAAGGTTTAATTTGTAGTTAGCAGCAGTAATTTTTGCCAGACACACACAGGGGAACAGCAGGCGTTACTGAACCCCCAAACCTAGCGTTTTTTTCTCTGTCATCAAATTCTGGCGCAACGGGGCCGTTGAAGCCCAGGTCAAGGAGGGGGTAGGCAGAGGCCTAGTATGAGACGTTTAAAGTTGAAGTTGTAGTTAGCACAGAATTTTTGCCCACACACCGGGGGGAACACTGCGTTTGAACCCCCAAAACTCACGATTGTTTTCATCTGTGCCAACACTTCTGAGCAAAAACTGGGCTTTTAAAACCCCGGGGGTCAAGGAGGGTGGGGGCACAAAATATTGAGTTATTGCCTTGTTGGGGGCCATGAAAAATGTATGTATTCAAACAAAATAAATGAAGTTTTTACTACGACAAAAAATATGAATTTCAATTAAAAAATAGAAAAATATTTTATTGACAGTCCTCTGTGGTTGATAACGTTTAATGGCTAACTAAAAAAATGGTAAAAATTCAAAGCTTTCGAGACTATCAGGGTCTTCATCAGCTAAGAGAAGCCCCAAAAAAAAAAAAATCACTTTTCTACACACAAAGGGGGCCCGGGGAAAGCTAAAAAATGAGGAGGGGGAATGAGGGGAGACCGGCAACAAAAAAGGGAACAAGGATGAATTATCAGCGCCACACAAACAAAAATTAAGAATTACCTGTGGCAAAAGACTTTTGTTGCCCGGGATAGCATCAGGAATGGGTTACGGTATTAAAAAAAAATTCAATATGAGAAACTACAAAAAGGGTTTAGAATATAAGCTCTCATGACCTTTGCATGTTAGTGATGGAATGAATTGATCACATGGATTTTTTTCTTTTATATCAATTAAGGAATTTGGGTTTTGACCCCTTCCGGTCTAAAAAACCCCAAAAAAAACGCCAAGAGAGGGCAACAAAATTTTTATCCTTTCTAGGAACTGTTCCCCAAAATTTATGTTCATCCCTGTGGATAATGAAGTTCTGATACACGTCCTTTTTGTCTTACCTATTGCATATTCCTGTGTCCTGTTGGTATAGAAATTGTGATGCTTAATTTTTTTAGTTGTCTTTCCCGATGAAGAGACGTGAGTAGCCCCTTAAAGCTTTTAATTTGTTTCCTCTTTTCAGTTATCATAAAAGGGGTCAACCACTGGACTTAAGTCTAAATTTTTTTTTTACTGGCTAACACGGTACAAATTACACTGTTTTTAATTTCAAAAAAGGAAAAAAAGAAAATAAAATATAAGCATATTTGCAATGCCAAAAAAAAAAGGAAACACAACACCCAAAAAAATTTGGGGAACAAAATTAGTGTTGAAATTTAAAAAAAAAAGTAAATGTTTTTTTTTATGAAAAATTTTTTTGGGGAACGCTATGTTAAAACCATAACATAGTGAAGACAAGGGAAAATTTTTTAAAAATCATCATCTTTTTTTATCGAAAATTTTAAAAGTGACAGCACGAAAATTTTTAATTTTTAAGTTCAAAAAACCCCTAACTTTTAAAAACATGTATGAAAAGGGGCCAGCTTTGGCTTCAATGTATTGATGACCCAAAAATTACAAAAAAAATTTTAACCTTTTAAAAAAAAAATTAGGAAATTTTTTGTCCCCAATTTAAGTTGTGCCTGCTTTTTTTGGGGAAAAAAAGGCAAAAGGATAGAAAAAAGGTTTTTTGTCTGATCAGACTTTTGGCAGCCTTGATGGGAAAGGGGCCATTTTTTAAAAGTACGTCAAAAAGTCTGGGGTGAAATCATGAAATTTTTTTGGAGAGTTTTTTAAGGGGTTTTAAAAAAAAGCGGTTGCCCCAAAGTTTATCCGTAAACATACCTTCCCCCGTAAAAGCGAGGGTAGGGTAGCGTGGGGGCAAAAACTGTTTTCAAATGTGGGGGTTGGGTGCGTTTTGCGCATAGGGACGCAAAAAAAAATAAAGCATTAAAAAATTTAATGGTAAACACACCGGGGCAAACCCAAAAAAATTTTTCGTTCCCTTTTTTAAAATGTACAAGCAAAAAACCTAAGGGGTTAAAAATGATTTTAAAAGGATACAGTATTACTCAACATTGTCCATAAAATTTTTTGACTGTGTTTTCCTAAACCAGTTTTAAAAATTTTATCCTTTTGGTTGTTTCAAAAAGAAAACCCCCGGTATTTTTCCTATTGCCCGAAAACATGATGCATTTTCCCCAGATGTAATAATTTATTTTTTGGCTTTTTAAAACCTTTTTTAAATGCGGGCCCCTTTTAAAATTTGGGGTTTTAAGTTAAAAATTTTGGATCAGTATTTTATTTTTTTTAAGCTGTCATAAATAAACCCGTGAAAAAAGTGGGGGGAAAATTTAAGTTTCGTACACCCCTTGAGTGCTTTAAATTTACAGGGAAAAGAAAAAATTCCCCAAAAAAACTTTAAAAATTCATAAGTCTGAAATGAAAATTTTAAAACTTTAAATTTTAAAAAAAGTGAAAAGTAAATTTTTTTTTAAAATTTTTTTTAAAACCTTCCCCTTTTTGACAGTGCAATATGCCCTGTGAGGGGAAAAATTTAAATTTTTTGTCCAAAATTTTTCATAAAAAATTTTTCATTCTAGGGCCCCCCAAAATTCACAATTCTTTTTTTTCCTTAAAAAGAAAAGGGGAAAAGGCTCCCCCCCTTTTGGGGGCATTTTTTGGAAAAGGTTTTTTTTTGTCCATGTTTCGGGAACAGGACATTTCCCCTTCCGTTGACCAGCAGGGGAACAGCGGGGGTTTTCTGAACCCCACTAAAAGTAGGCCTTTTGTTTTTTTCTGTGGACACACATTCGAGCAGCCCCCGGCAGTTTTGGGACCCCCGGGAGTAAATTTTTAGGGGGTAGAAAAAAAAAAAAAAACAGGGACATTGATAACGTTGCAAAAACCCCTTAAAATTTTTCTGAAAAGGGGAAAGAAATTCTGGCGAAAATCCTTTTCCTTTTTCTTTTTTAAAAAAATAAGGGGGGCTCCATTTTGGGAGGATAGTCGCATGCGACGGTCTTTTTGAAAAACCACCTGCACACAAAGGGGCGCGCTCTTTAAAAAAACTGGATCGGGGGAAGCCACACCTCCAAAACATACGGGAAGCTTGGCCTTTATCCAGCTTAGAGACCCCCAAATTTGAATGGGGAAGAGCCCTCTTGGGGGACAATGAGAGGCAAAAACCAAGTTGTCCCCTCACCAAAATGACGGAACGTTCCTTTTCCCCTGACTGGGGGGCCCCCGGATTTTGGGTAGACAATTTGGGGGCGCGCCCCAAAAATTTTCCAATTTTTTAAACTGGCCCCTTTCCCCCTGCAGAGGGGGCTGCGGTGCTCCCTCTTTTTTGCGAGCTCCTTCACTGCCTCGAGCACAGAGCTCTTTTTTAAAGCAGTAGCGCAGCAGTGCTCTGGGAGTAAGGTAGAACTTTTGGGTTGCACCAGTGTGTTTGGTACCCCCCCGCATTTTACGCTCCCGGTTTAAGGGGTTGGGGTGGGGCTTTTGCTTGCCCTTTTGCGGGGTCTAGGAGGGTGTACACCCAATAATCAACGTCGTGAGAAAATTTGGGTGCGGCGGTCGTTTTTTAGGCACGCAGCATGAAATCAACCATGTGCTTTTAGACCCCAATGGCAAGAAAACCGTCCTTTGCAAAGGGTTACTCTGCCTGCTCTGCATCACCCCACCCTCGTTCATACGACTAAGGTTGTGTCCTCCCCTGGACGATGTCTTCCTCCCCAATTTACTCCCCTCCTCTCCCCTCACAAAGTGGCCCCCCCCAGCCCCCTTTTGAGGAACCCTTGCGCTGACTTTCCAGAAGGGATGGGTTTTTTACTCCTCACTCCACCCCCTTTCCCAAAACCCCCTCCCTTTTGCTTGCAGTGTTTTTTGAAGCAGGCAGTAAGGGGGGCATCAGGTGACTATGCATCATCTGCACCGCCCCCGCGTTGACTCATCAAAAGCACGCAAAAGGGGCACATGTCCTTCTAGGGCCCACCATTATGGTGAAGTGTGGCGGCGAAATTGCGTGTGATTGGCCTGTGCGCTGATACTCCATTACTGTGGCTGCTGCTCCACAACCGCTCCAAACATATGTAACGTTGAATTCCACCTGGTGGAATAGTCACATTGATGCGATGTTCAGGAAGGCCAATCTGCGTTGAAGCTGATGGCGATCTGGCCATGGGAAGTCCAAGTGAGCGCCCTCTAGGCGGACCTTGTGCAGCAGTGCATAAGTCCGGAGTCCCTCAAAAAATTGCACGACAAGTTGAGCACATGTGCCAGACATGGTATGTGATGAGGTTGCCAAGCCAGAGCTGCCCCAGATTTCGGCCATTGTCACCAACCAAGCCGGCTGGAGATTCGTGGCAAAAACCAACGTCGCTCTCCTGCTTGGGCATTCCAGACCTCCTGCGCTGTGTGGCTTCGTCCCCTGGGAATTAATTTCAGAACGGCCCTGTTGCGTTTGGCAGGCTGTGCTCATATGGGTGATCAGGTAAGCGTCCAGGGTCCATGTGGAGGTAGACCGTGAGGTTGCAGCGATGATTCTGAGGAATGGGAGGAGGAGGAGTAATGTGGACAGATTGATTCCGGCAATCCTTGGAGTTGGCAGAACACTACAGCGCCACAGCAGACTGTACCCGGCTCCACAACCACCCAATGGGCAGTGAGTGAAAGGTATCGTCCCCTGGCCAGGGACGGTCCACGCATCGGTGGTGGTGGACCTCTAAGACGGCGTTTAGTAGCGCATGTTTAATTTTTGCCTCAACGCTTTTGCAACCGGACGGCTTGCCTCGAAAATAAAATCGGCTGGGCACATTGTATTGTGGGATGCCAATGCCTTTAAATTTTACGGAAAATGTAGTTCCACCAGCCTGAATGACAGCATTTCAAGGGACAGGATTTTGCAATGCCAGCATTCAGAGCCTGGCCGTGGTGGTTTGCGAGTATGGCCGTTTTTTCCCTGCCTGTCTACCGATGGTGTTTGTGGCCGGGTGGTAGGATACAGGGAATTGCAGCTGGGGTGGAATAACCGTGCTTGGACAACAGTACAGAGGTTTTCCAGGCGATCCTTTGAGGAAGCCTTCCACTGTGTGTGAAGGAGGAAGAGGCTCCAACAGGAGCTGAAGATGTAGGTGCTGGGTAGGTTGGCCTCACTCCAGGTGGTCTTTTAACTCAACAAAGTCTTTGACCGCACGTTTCCACTATTTGTTGTATTAAGGTTACTACACTTTTACCCCCTTTAATTTTTTATTACACAGCTTGCATTTTACTAAAATATCATCTGCAATGTATCAAAAAAGGACCACGCAGAGCAAGCCTGGGGCGCCCGGTTTGGCTGTTGTAAGGAAACTGCTCCGAACGGGTTCCAAACTGGGGCTACGGGGCAACGAGCGCAGCCACCTCTCCTACTGTTTTGGACCGTTGGTGCAATCTCTTCCTCAGAGTGTCCCACCACCTTCCTTTTCAAGCCATGTTGGGTCTTGGCCTCATCATCTCCACCACTCCCTCTTCCTCACCTGCTGTTGTTGGGTGGTTGGGCCAGCCCCCAGCTCAACAGAAAAGGCAAGGTCTATCACATCGATGCGTTCTGCGGTGTGCGACCATCGGCACTGGCTCCCCGCCTCTTCGATTCAGAGAGACCAGCTGTTGCGCATCCTGCATACTGCCTCTTCTTTCACATTTCCAAATTGCCTTGGCTGGGCCCCTGTTCCAACCAACAGATTCTGAGAACAGAACAGAGACTCGCGGCTCCGGTACAGAGTCTCTGACTGCCTGGGCAAATTGGCAGGCGGTGAAGGACGAGGTTGTTCAAAAGTGCTGTGGTCCTGAGAGGAAGGTGGAAGGTATTGAAGTCGTTCATTTGGCGCCATCCAACCAACAACGGCTTCAATTTGTTCTTCACGCAGCAGGGGGTACCTGAGCTCTACAAAAGTGCGCAATAAAGGAAGCTCAGGGGAAAATGGTGGATGTGTTCACTGGGTGCGGCAGCGCCAAAATCCCCACGTCCTCTCCTGCTGCAAATCCACGGCCTCGACCACGACCCGTGCCTTATCATGCTTCTTCATCTTGGTAGATTGAAAAGAAAGCAGAAAAAGTTAAGCCTAAGTGTGGTTATTCCTCACAATCAGTGAACCCGCAGACAATGTTCAGTATCTGGAAAGGCCCCTTTGTGTACTTCTATAGTTTTGCAACATGTATTGTATAGGAGGAAAGCGCTACCACTAATAGATTAGATTTTTTTCCACTAAAATGGAGGGAGCACCAATTAAGAAAAATGTGAAGGAGAGCGTGACAACCTCAGCAACTACAAAACGGCAGTGGTTGAAGTACAAATGGACGTAATCGCACTCACAAAGAAAAGCTCACGCTACAGGAACCCTGAAACAACTATTCATATCTGTGGAAAAGCTCCTTTTGTACTTCTAAGTTTTGCAACCAATGTTTGTTTCGGTGGAAGCGGTCCATAATAAATTCGATTTTTTTCCACAAAATGGGCGCCCTTTAGAGAAAAATTAAGGATGAGGCAGTGACACCCTCCAGAACTACCAGGCGTGGTTTTGAAGTCAAACTGAGGTTTTGCACCAAAAAAATGAAAATCACGACTACAGTTGAACACTGAAAACAACTATTCACTACTGTGAAAATCCTTTGTGTACTTCTATATGTTTGCAACA
The DNA here is from genome assembly GCA_033576555.1 of Oophaga sylvatica. Lineage (NCBI taxonomy): Eukaryota > Metazoa > Chordata > Amphibia > Anura > Dendrobatidae > Oophaga > Oophaga sylvatica. The sequence continues at coordinate 380,986,381 of JARQOD010000001.1, read as the reverse complement.
ATGTATTGTATAGGTTGGAAGCGCGTCCACTAATAGATTAGATTTTTTTCCACTAAAATGGACAGCACCAATTAGAAAAATTTGAAGGATGAGGCATAACACGCCAGCAGACTACAAAGGCAGTGGTGAAGTACAAAAGGAGGTAAGCACTCACAAAAGAAAAGCTCACAATAAAGTGAACATGAAACAAACTATTCACATCTGTGAAAAGCCCTTTGTGTACTTCTATATGTTTTGCAACAATGTATTGTATACGGATGGAGCGGCAACAATAGATTTGATTTTTTTCCCTAAAAGGAGCAGCACCAATTAGAGAAAATGGAAGGATGAGGCAAAGGGACACACACTCCGACACAAACCGGCAGTGGTTGAAGTACAAAAGGAGGTAATCTGCATCACAAAATAAAAGCTCCAGACTAAGTGAAAAACTGAAACACAAATTCCTATCGTAAAAGCTCCTTTGTGACTTCTATGGTTTGAAAATGTTTGTATTCGGGGGAACGCGTACACTAATAGTTAGATTTTTTTTCCACTAAATGGAGCACACCAATTAGAGAAAAAGTGAAGGGGGAGTGCACACGCCAGCAACTACAAAGGCAGTGGTTGAAGTACAAACTGGAGGTAATTGCACTACAAAATGAAAAGCCCAGATACAGTGAACACTGAAACACAATATTCATATCTGTGAAAAGCCCTTTTGTACTTCATGTGTTTGCAACCAAAAGTATTTTACATGGAAGCGCGTCACAATAATAGATTAGATTTTTTTCTAATATAATGGAGCTGCACCAATTCCACTAAATAAAATAAAAAAAAAAGAGTCAGTGACACGTGCAGATGCCTACAAACAGCGGTGGATGCAGAGCAAACTGCAGCGTCACCTGCACTGTCACACACACACCTTGCACAGAGCTGTTAAAACAACACTGGCAAAATGAAGCTTTACACAGCGGTTGGTAAACTAGCCTGCCTCAAGCACAGTAGTACACAAAATCGCAATATCTAACTGTCCCTCAGAGTGAGCAGAGTAGCGTTCTGTCCCTTACTGAGTTCACAGCACAGTGACGCTAAAATGGCGGCGGCGCCTTTTATAGTGCATTCTGACATCATTTCAGCAGCCAATCACAGCCATGCCATTAGTTAAGATGACCGCAGCATTACAGGATGTGCCCACACTTCGTAGGATTCCTCATTGGCTGACTAAAATCACATTGCCTCTCAAAGAATTATGGGAACCTCCGATTCCGGTATACGATATGGAAAAAGTATCGGAATTAAGTATCGGAATTCCGATAACGCGAATATCGGCCGATACCCGATACTTGCGGTATCGGAATGCTCAACACTAGTTAATATATTTGTACAGTATGCTTAGAGTGAAGTAAAAATTGTTTTATCGTGAAGTGTTTTTATATAGCAGACTTGTTTTATATGGCAGACCCATAGAAGAATACTTGTAGATAATGTATGTGATAGTTTTTGGGTAATAAATATCACTTAGTGTAAATATGTACAGACAGATAGTTGAGAACTAAAGCACCTTTTTGTAAATTTGTTTTAAGAGAAATAGCACTTAGAAAAGTATTGTTGTAGGGACAGAGTAGTCCAAATTCCGTGGCGAACCACCTATCAACGGTTGGTACGAAGAGTGCACCCCGGATGGGGCTTGCACTATAAGTGTTAATGTAGTGACAGTACTTTTATAGGCAAAGAAGTTAGTGTAAATATGATAGTATCTTTTATAGAGAAGAGAAGTAAATGTAAATATTATAGTATTTTTGTATTTTAGATAGGAGAAATTATGTTCTATCTGGTAGCGGACTTGACAGGTTTTAGCAGTCGCTACACGGAAAACACCCCGGATGGGGGTTGCACTCATAGAGCAGAATGAGTGTTAGTAAGGTCACAGTATTCTTGTAGAAAAGAAAAATAATGTGAATATAATGTTGTGACTGTAGGGGTAGAAGGCCCTATTTTGGTAGCGAATCTGAGAGTTTTAAACGGTTGCTGCCACAAGCACTTTTAGAGTAAATAATGCCAAAGAATGTTGTAGTGTATAGTGTTAAGGTACTGCCACACTAAACAATCCCGCTAGCGATCACGATAACGACGCATACTAATGCGATCGCTAGCGGGATTGTTTCTATATCGCTAAAGTGCGGCCACATTTAGCGATATAGTTAACGGCGCTATTGCCGTTAGCGATCTTCTTAACGACTTTAGCGGTACAAAAGTACCGCTAAATCGCTAAGAAAAGGTGCCACACTAGCGATATATACTTACCCAGCGGGAGCGCCGACGAGAAAATAGGGTCCGGAACGATTCCAGCGACGAGCGAGATCACAGCAGGAAGCTCGTCGCTGGCAGCTGCCGCACTGAACAACATCGCTAACGGGATCGCTAAATAGTGACGTTTTTTAGCGATCCCATTAGCGATATTGTTCAGTGTGGCATACCCTTAAGTCATGTTATTTATCCGTGTACTTGTTCGGTAACGTTCTTGGAGTACAGCTTCCCTTACTGGGGAGTTGCGTCAAAAGTTATTGTTCTATTTGTTGTGATATATCACTAAAAATTTTGTATGTTTCCTGTCACATCATTTACTCTGTTTCACCCCTCGGACGTGCTGCGTTTAACAGGGGGTATGTGGTGCCCCTGTGGGTCCAGTCGCCACAGAGGTATTGTATCTCATCCAGGGATGTGGTATTTCCAGCTTCCAGGTGAGGTGGAGACATTACACCTGGCTCTGGCAACACTGCATCCATCACACACACTAGTTGAGTTCTCTAGCATGCCTCAGCTAGCAAAGGGTGTTAGATGGTGGGTGGAGCTGTGGTAGTTCCCCCTTGGGGGAGGAAGAGAGCAGACGTGTTTGAGAGAGCTCTCCCGTAGGGGAGAGGGGACGGAGATAGGATTGTGGAGCAGGCTCCAGTCCTTTGGAGCTGCTCATAGAAAGGAAGAAGAGAGGTTCCCTAGAAGAGACAAGGGATTCTTAGAGAGAGACACGGCTGAACTGAAAGCTACAGGTGCCTCATTCCAGGACTGGCAGACGCCGGCTGGGAGAATCAAGGCCGCAAGAGGAACTCGACCCCTTAAACTAGTGGAAGAACTTTATGATTCAGCTAGCAAGTCAACTGCTGTGATAACATAGGGAACACAGACAATAACCACAAATATCTTCGCCGGAGAGGCAGCTATATAGAATCAAAGGAACGCAGAAGTAAGACGTTGTCCTACAGGATTCACAGTCGCTGATCTGGGACACTGTTTGTGAGGGTGCTGGAAGGAGAGACGGTGGGAAAATCAGCACAGAGAGACGGCCAGAGAAGGCATATACTGACAGGGAGCTTTGGACTAGTGTTCTCCATCCACCTGGGAGTTGGCTGGACTCCTCACCTGGAGGACGTGGCACCAAGCGGGCATTTGTACTGCCGGCAACTGAACTGTGAGTAAAGCTTTGGAAACTGCAACTCGCTGACTGTTTCTCAGTTTCTTCCTGCGTCACCTATTACACTCAGCTGCATCTCTCAGCACCATTACCTTAATACTACAACATCTACCTGCCCTGAGATCACAAGCTTTACCTGTGGAAAGCTATTTCACCTCTGCTGCATCACATCATCTGTCTCAGTGTATCTGCACCGCAGCGCTGGTCATCTCTGACCAGATACCACAGGTGCGCATCACGAATACCTTACTACAAACTCTAAACATCCCCTGTAAATAATTCCCCTTTCATTGGACGCCCAGGGCCATGGACCGGTTCACTGCAGCTGTGACACATCCCTTCAATACACCGGCCCGGTACAGAGTATCCCACTGCCCTGGCGGGCGATCCACTGTGTTCTAATGACGCAGTTAAATTTGCATGCTCTTAGGGAACCATGTGGATTTAAGGTATCTAATGACTGGCTATGAGGGAAACTACGAAATTAACATGCTGCGGCTCGTAAACCCACACCGTGGGTGAGTTTTCGCAGCATTAAATACAAGCACAGTAGGCATGGGATTTATATAAATCCCATCCACTGTGTTGTAGTGTATGATGCAAGACTGAGTTCAAAATCCTTATTGTGGGCACACAGCCTTACACTGGTGGCTCCAATTACAGGAGCACATGGGTATAAGTGAGCTCTTTAACAGGAGCCATTCTGTCACTTGTTAGTAAAGGCAGACGGCATGGCGAGGGATTGGATTTTATACACCGAAGGCAATGGGATTGAATGCAACACCTAAATTCAATGGTTAAGAGGTATGTCCCCATACATAATCTAGTCCATATTGTGTATGTGTTGTCCCACTGAACTACAGTAGGAAGATGAGTGGAGAGATGCATCGTTTCTGCGCTGAATCTTGGAGGCAATAATCGTAAATTGCATTTTTTTTTATTGTCAATGCAAGTCAAAGTTCACAGAATTCTTCATCAGGACAAACCACATTGCCAAGAACAGGAGATACTGGCTTAAACAGACAATGCATTCAAATAAAGGCGCCAAAGGATACAAAATTCGGAGCGGAATGTTCATCGATAGATAGGAGTCTAAGGGGTAAGGTTTCTCCTTGTGGAGAGTGACATACCAGCTCTGGCTTGTCAAAGTAAGGAGGTTTATTCGCCGTGCAATGCTCCTCTGGGAAATACTACCAACAGGTAGTATTCCAACCAGTGGCGCTATAGAGTTCAAGTCCTCTTTTTCTTCGAAGAGGCAATTTGCATATTAAATTTCCAAGAGGAGCATTGCACGGCGCATAAGCCTCCTTACATTGACAAGCCAGAGCTGGTATGTCACTCTCCACAAGGAGAAACCTTACCCCTTAGACCCCAGTCCAGAGCCTCTCACCTAGCCAAATCAGTTTTCATACTTTGCACTGATGAGGGCCAATAGCCCGAAACACCGTGTCTGCAAATTGAGATACTGATTTGGCTTTTATCCTAAGTCATATAGCAAGACTTGTTAAAGGGTTGATTGTGACTTGTAGCATCACTACTTCCAACAGCTAGCGCTATAGAGTTCAAGTCCTCTTTTTCTTTGAAAAGGCAATTTGCACATCTATGGATAGAGATTTCAGGACCTGGACCCCCACTGATGAACAGCACTGTACAGCATCTGTCTTTTATAAAAATGTTTGTATACTTACAGTTGCGCTTTAATCGAATATAGTCTTTTAAACATTGCATGTGGTACACATCTAGTATCACCCTTTCAAAGATTAAAGAGGTCATAGTAGATACCAACTATCGACTACTGTATGTATCAACAGTATGTAAGCAGGTTACTGGAATGCAACATGCAGATGGGGACAAGCCAGAAGTAATAAACTTAACAATTTATTTTTCTTAATTCAGATACAGGGAGGGATAGTTTTGAACAGAAAGTAAATAGTATGAGAACAGAATATATGTCAGAATACAATATCAGCAAGGTTGACATCAAGCTAAAAATAACTTATACATGAGAATTTCTCTTCCCTCTCTAGCTAATTCCCAGTGAGTGTAGGATTCACAGGGATAGAGGTGTTATTAACTTGGTTCTACTCAAGTTACATGCTCTAACAGGGGTCACCAGGTTGCCCCGCCAGGCCGTAAGTCTCTCTAACAAAGTCAATTAAAGCTTTTTGGGTCTTCCTCACACTGGCAGGTCCCCATCCTGTCTACTTCACCCCAAATCGAACCCTGTACTGTACATTAAGGTAGGAAGTAACGGCTCAGCTCACTCGAGCCTCCCGACCAGCACAGTGGACGTCCCACTTCTGAATTGGAGTCCGCACTTGGTCTTTGGTGTTTGACCTGCGACGGTTGGCTATCGAGCCAGGACGGATGAGGGTTGGACCTCGGGTCTTGACAGGCATAGTCTTAGTCTGTCTTGTGGATCTTGACCGCACACGGCTAGGCCTCAGGTCTTGACAAGCATAGTCTGGCTCGTGGGTCTCTACTGTCATCATCTGGGTCCCGCTCACTGGCCCAAGATGCCCCCGGGGCTGTACTGGTAAGTCGGCTGCAGCGTATCTCTCAGCACACGTCCTAGTAGACTCACTTATTGGCACCAAACTCATTCCCACCTTGTCACTCTGGTCTTTTATCGTCTGCATCACAGTAGTCATCTGACACAGTGAGCTCCCTGAACCTGTCCTCCCTGCAAAACTTCCTTTTTCGTCTGGTTCCCATTGAGGGTGGTGTGGATGTCCCCTGTGGCTCTGAGGGCACAGTAAACCACTCCTCCTCATAATTGACAGCCTCTCCTGGGGCGGCGGTATGCGGTTCCTTCAAGGTTCTCACCTTTTCAATTCCTTCCGTCTCAGAGAGGCGGGGGCGGTGCATGTTCCTATGTAACACCTGGCTGGAGGATCCTTCATCTCTTGGCCGAACTTCATCGACTAGGTTGGTGGGGTGTCTTGGTAGGGCACTGCCTGCCAGTGGAAGTCAAGTTTACTTCTGGGCCATTTTGGCCAGAACAATGTCCCCTGGCTGGAGTGGTTCTTCCTGTACTGGAGGCCCGCCTGGATCATCCAATTCTCATCTCATTGTCTGAAGTTGGTTTCTAGGCATCCAGACCCAAGTACTTGGACTGCTCCCTGGGTAGTCATCTTCTGGATCCAGCTCTAATTCAGCAATTTCTTGACCACCCCAAACGAATAGGAGCATGTATGGTGTGTAACCGGTGGTTACGTGGATCTGGTTGTTGTACACACATACTTGCTCTGAAACTAAATCAGGTCACCTTATCTTCCAATCATCCAATGTTCAAATTTTAAGTAAAGTTCTTTTGAATTGCTATGGGGCTCCATTTCCTTGCGGGTGGTATGGTGTCGTCCGAGACTTATCACGAATGTATCCTCTTTGGGAATGAAGTCCCTGGTTGGAGTCACCAGAGCACATTTAGTGAAATGGTAGATCATCACCAGCCAATATTCGTAGCTGCGATGAGACGTCCAGATCATCAGGAAGTCAACAATTAATACTTCCATGGGCACAGAGGTCCAGATTTCTCTGCTTTGGAGGTTAGGCCACCTCACACCTTCAGCATCTTCTGCAAGCCTCTTCCCCTGTTTGACACCAGTCACTGCAACCACTGGAAGGTCTTCACAATACCAAAGTGGGTTTCCTTGATCAGGTTCATCACTATCTCCTCTGGGATCACCACTTGCCAGCTGACTTCAAACTCTAGAGGTAGCTGGATTATTTGGTACAACAAACTATTCTTCATGAAAATTCTTTCCCAATGTCCAAGGATCTGCAAGGCACTGGCAGACAAAAACATTCTTTCCTCCTTCTGGGGTTTCTGGCCTAGAGAGACCCATTTCAGTAATTGCGCTAATTTGGGGTTAGACAGTGTAGTTGCACCCACTCGTCCCTCGCGCGGCCCAGGATCTGAGTGGATTTGGGCTTCTCACCTACTTCTTGGGCAGCTACTACAGCTGCAGTGAAATGCTTGAAGTTTGGGGTTTTGTCACTCTCCAGCTCCCCGATGTGTCCCTCTTTGGGCCATCCTGAGTCACTCGAGACAATGTGTCTGTATGCATGTTCTCAAACTTTGTCCGATAAGAGATCTTGTACTGGTACTTGGACATTCTCACAACCCAAATTTGTTCTAGCTCGCCCAACTTTGCATTTTCCAGGTTTGAGAGTGGATTATTATCAATTCGCACATGTACTTCCGATCCCGACAGATGCTCCATAAATTTTTCAGTCATGGCTCACCCCAGCACCAGCAATTCCAGCTTGAATGAGCTGTAATTATCAGAGTTCTTCTCAGAGTCCTTCAGTTACTGACTGGCATAGGCAATCATCCTTTCACTCCCTTCTGATCCAACACTGCCCCTAACCCGTACAGGTTTCTATCGGTGTACAGTACGAAGGGATGGGAGAAATCAGCACATGCCAAAATGGGGGCATTGGTCAGTGTCAGCTTTGGTGCCCTGAAAGCCTCCTCTTCCCTGCATCCTGCATCACACAAGATCGGTTGTTGCTTGATCCCACCAAATTTTCCTCTTAACAACTCATGTAATGGTGCCGCAGTTTTGGCTAAGTTCTTGATGAACCTCCGTAAGTACTTGGCCAGTCTCAGAAACACTCTCAGCTCCCTTGCTCTGGTAGGTGTAGGTCATTTTTTTCCATCAGCTACTTTCTCCATGGTGGGATAGACCCCTGCCCTGGAGATGGTGTATACCAGATACTCAATCTCCCTCTGAAAAAGTGACACTTCCGAGGTTTAATCTTCAGCCCATTCCTCTGGAGCCATTACAACACCTGTCCCAAACTTATGAGATGCTCTTCGAAGGTGGCAGAGTAAATGATGATGTCAACAAGAAACAAGATATATTAGGGTTGCTTCAAAGTTCAGGTCTCCGAAGCATGTTTCCATCAGACGTTGCAATGTTCCTGGTGCGTTAGTTAACTCGAAAAGCATCTGTTTGAACTCAAATAGCTCCATGGGAAGGATGAAGGCAGTCTTCGGTCAGTCCTTTGCCGCTACGGGGACCTACCAATAGTCGCTGGCCAGATAAATGACTGAGAACTACTTGGCCTTGCCCAAGGCAGATTGGGATTTTTCTATTCTTGGCAGTGGGTAAGAGTCTTGTACGGTGCAGGCATTCAGTTGTTGGTAATCCATGCAGAATCTCAATGTCACATCATTCTTCTGGACCAGTACAATGGGTGCAGCCCTGTGCCTTTGACTCTACTGTATCACTCTATTTCACAACATATATGTGTCACGCTGTTACTGCATACAGGAGGTCTGGGGTCTATGCTGACCCTAAGCTGGGGTCCTGACTAATCCCTCTACCTGGAGGTACTGTTGATGGTACAGAGGTCCAGGCCGCCAGCGTAATCCCTACCTCCTGAGGATCCCTGAACCTCAGTGATCCAGTCCTGAGAAGAACCCTGATCACAACACTGGGGACTGGTAGGTATATGCCTAAACACAGTAATAAACGAACGAGACAGTACAAGGGGTAAACTAAAATCCACCTTGCATACAAAAGTCATACCACAGGAAACAGAGGGGACACCAACGGGTACGGAGATAAATGATAAAGCGAGAAGGGGAAAAAAGACCACACAGGTACTCTTAACTTCAGCCTTCACCATACAACGATCCGCTCTGCTGGTCTGCATGAAATGCTTTCACCGACACATCCCCAGCAGACAGGCAGGTATTTGAAGGAAACCAATTACCACAACATTAATTGCAGCTGAGCGAGGCTGGTCTAGTCCAGCACAGAGAGAGGAAGAATTAACTCCCTCTCTGCCGAAAAACACCCAGCACCAGAAACTCAGCTGTGAGAAGTCAGGGTGTGCAATCGCGACGATCTTCGCAGCGACACACCCGTGACAGTACCCCCCCTTCTACGAGGGGCCTCCGGACCCTCAGGGCCGGGTTTATCTGGTTGAGTAGTGTGGAAGGCCCGAACCAATCGATCTGCGTTAATATCCGACCGGAAACCCACGTCCTCTCCTCAGGACCATACCCCCTCCAATGAACAAGGTACTGAAGGGACCGGCGATTCAGACGTGAATCGATGACTCTCGACACCTGGAACTCCAAGTTACCATTGACCACCACAGGAGGAGGAGGTAAAGGTGAAGGTATCACCGGCGCCACATACCTCTTAAGCAACGATCTGTGGAACACATTATGAATTTTAAATGTAGGAGGGAGGTCAAGACGGAATGCAACCGGGATTAATTATAGCACTGATCTTGTATGGCCCGATGAACCTGGGACCCAGTTTCCAGGAGGGAACCTTAAGTTTTATATTTTTGGTAGACAACCATACCAGATCGTTCACACTTAGGTCCGGACCAGACACTCTCCTCCTATCAGCCATACGTTTGTATCGGTTCCCCATAGTACTCAGATTATTCAGCACTCCTCTCCACACTGAAGCAAGTGACGACGAAAATCGTTCCTCCTCAGGAACCCCAGAAGAGCCCCCCCTATTGAAAGTACAAAACTGGGGGTGAAAACCATATGCCCCAAAAAACGGGGACTTACCAGTGGACTCGCTCCGCCTATTATTTAGAGCAAATTCCGCCAGAGGCAAGAAAGAAGCCCAGTCCTCCTGGTTCTCTGACACAAAACACCGGAGATATGTCTCCAAGCTCTGGTTCAGACGCTCTGTCTGACCATTGGTCTGCGGGTGAAAAGCCGATGAAAATGACAACTGCATCCCCCGCCGTGTACAAAATGCTTTCCAGAATTTGGACACAAACTGAGACCCCCGATCCGACACCACATCGGAGGGTACCCCGTGAAGCCTTACAATCTCCCCAATAAACACCTGCGCAAGAGTTTTAGCATTAGGAAGAGCAGGAAGAGCGATAAAATGTGCCATCTTGCTGAACCTGTCCACTACAACGAGTATGACTGTTTTACCCGAAGATGGCGGGAGGTCCGTAATGAAGTCCATAGACAGATGAGTCCACGGACGCTCCGGGATCTTCAAAGGTAAGAGGGTCCCCGACGGACGGGTATGTGGGGTCTTAGAGCGCGCACAAACCTCGCAGGACGCGACAAAAGTTACCACCTCCCTATGTAAGTTAGGCCACCAAAACCGGCGCGAGAGGAGATCCTCAGTTGCTTTACTCCCTGGGTGTCCTGCCAAAGCTGAATTATGGTGTGCCTCGATCACCTTTTGTCGCAACTGATTTGGAACAAACAGTCTCCCTGGAGGTCCTACAGGGCGTCCCCCTGAGCCTCCAATACCTCCTCCTCAAGCTCAGAGCATACTGCCGACACCACCACCCCCTCCTGAAGGACCGGAACCGGGTCCTCCGTATTCCCAGCCCCTGGGAAACAGCGAGATAAGGCATCCGCCTTAACATTTTTTGAGCCAGGACGATATGTGACGACAAAATTAAACCTGGTAAAAAACAACGACCACCTAGCTTGTCTGGGATTCAGACGCTTAGCGGACTCTAAATATAGCAGGTTTTTGTGATCGGTAATGACGGTGACCGGGTGGACTGCCCCCTCCAAAAAATGACGCCACTCCTCAAAAGCCAACTTAATGGCCAAGAGTTCCCTATTGCCGACATCATAATTCCTCTCAGCGGACGACAATTTTTTAGAGAAGAAGGCACACGGATGCCATTTACCAGGGGACGAACCTTGTGACAATACTGCTCCCACCCCTACCTCGGAAGCGTCCACCTCAACAATGAACGGCTGTGACGCATCAGGTTGAATAAGTATGGGTGCTGAAGCAAAACATTTTTTCAAAGAGGAAAACGCTTGACAAGCCTTGTCAGACCACTTTGAAAAATCCGTCCCTTTTTTAGTCATGTCTGTGAGAGGTTTAACTATGGACGAAAAATTACGAATGAACTTCCGGTAGTAGTTAGCAAACCCCAGGAAACGTTGTAATGCCTTAAGATCCTCTGGCAGATCCCACTCAAGAACTGCCCGCACTTTCCCAGGGTCCATACAAAAACCGGATGCTGACACAAGGAACCCTAAAAACTGAAGTTCCTGTACGGCGAACACACACTTCTCCCATTTGGCGTACAGTTTATTATCCCGCAAGATCTGTAACACCTGCCTAACATGCTCCTGATGAGACACAAGATCCGGCGAGTAAATTAAGATATCATCCAGATATATGACCACAAACTGTCCCATTAGGTGGCGAAAGATGTCATTTACAAAGTGTTGAAACACCGCCGGGGCAATACTCAGGCCAAATGGCATGACAAGGTTCTCATAATGCCCCTCCGGAGTGTTAAATGCCGTCTTCCACTCATCCCCCTCCTTCATCCTAATCAGATTGTACGCCCCCCTGAGATCCAACTTAGAGAACCATTTGGCACCCACGATCTGATTGAAGAGATCGGGAATAAGTGGGAGCGGATACGGATCTCGGACCGTAATCCGATTAAGCTCACGGAAATCCAGGCAAGGGCGTAGGCCTCCATCTTTTTTTTTCACAAAGAAGAACCCCGCGGCCACCGGGGAAGATGAAGGTCTAATATGCCCCTTAGCCAGACTCTCTGAAATATAATCCTTCATGGCCTGTCTCTCAGGACCAGAAAGGTTATACAACCTAGATTTCGGTAACTTGGCCCCAGGGAGCAAGTTAACAGAACAGTCATACTCGCGATGAGGAGGTAGTTCTTGACACCCTTTCTATGAGAATACATCCTCAAAGTCCACCAGAAATGGAGGTAAGGCCCTAGGAGCGACCGCCCCAATGACCGTATTCATGCAGTTTTTATTACAGAATTCACTCCATTGGCTTATCTCTCTGGATTGCCAATCAATAACCGGGTTATGCTTAGTTAACCAAGGAAGGCCCAGCACTATAGGAGTGGGAAGACCCTCCAACACATAACAAGACAACAGTTCTTTATGTAACGCCCCCACTTGAAGATCTATGTTATGCACTGCTTGCAAAAAACTTCCCTGACCGAGAGGTCTGGCGTCGATCGAGAATATGGGGACGGGTTTAGTCAACACACTCAATCGCATACCTTGAACCCGGGCAAAGCGAGCATCCACCAGATTAGCCCCGGCCCCACTATCCAGAAGAACAGATATCCTCTCAGTTCTCGCACCCACCACCACCTCCGCCGGTACGAGAAACTGAGACGAACTTAGGGACGAAATACTTACTCCCAGATTGCCGTCCACCACACAATCTGGGATCAATAGTTTTCCGGCGACTTCTCACTCTGCAAAGGACGGGATGGACACCCCTAATAAAATGTCCCTTTTTTCCACAGAATAAACAACCTCCTGTTTTGTGGCGCCCCACCGATCCCCTCCCCCGGAATTATGTCCCTCCTAATTGCATAGGCTCCTCTGGACTGGCCAGGGGAAGCTCCATATAAGGGACCCTTGAGGAAGGTGGAGTCATCACAGGGGGCAAGGTTACCCCGCACCTCTCCCGAAGACGTCTGTCAATACGAATAGCAAGGGCCATAGCGGCTTCCAGTGACGTGGGAGGGTCATACTGTGCCAGCACATCCTTTAATTTGTCAGATAAACCTTGACAAAACTGGCTCCTAAGAGCCGGGTCATTCCACTGGGTGTCCGTGGCCCACCTACAGAACTCCGAACAGAATTCCTCTGCCGGACGATCTCCCTGCTGGATCCTACGTAACTTAGATTCAGCAAGGGAGACCCGATCCGGGTCATCATACACAAGACCCAGAGCCGTAAAAAACCCATCCACTGACTGGAGAGCTGGGGAGCTCGGGGAAGAGCGAACGCCCAGGATTGGGGGTCTCCCTGTAGGAGCGAGATGACAATCCCCACCCTTTGCTCCTCACTCCCAGATGACCGAGGTCGCAGCCGAAAGTACAATTTACATGCCTCCCGGAAAGCAAAAAACTTGTCCCGCCCCCCAGTGAATCTGTCAGGGAGAGCTACTTTAGGTTCAGGTCCGGCCTGCTCCGGGGGTACAAAACCTTGGACTTAACGTCCGCCAGCTCCATGGACAAACTCTGCAACTGCCGAGCTAGAATGACTACTGGATCCATGGTGACTGGAGAAAATCTTTAGTGGTTGGTGAAAATGTCACGCTGTTACTGCATACAGGAGGTCTGGGGTCTATGCTGACCCTAAGCTGGGGTCCTGACTAATCCCTCTACCTGGAGGTACTGTTGATGGTACAGAGGTCCAGGCAGCCAGCGTAATCCCTACCTCCTGAGGATCCCTGAACCTCAGTGATCCAGTCCTGAGAAGAACCCTGATCACAACACCGGGGACTGGTAGGTATATGCCTAAACACAGTAATAAACGAACGAGACAGTACAAGGGGTAAACTAAAATCCACCTTGCATACAAAAGTCATACCACAGGAAACAGAGGGGACACCAACGGGTATGGAGATAAATGATAAAGCGAGAAGGGGAAAAAAGACCACACAGGTACTCTTAACTTCAGCCTTCACCATACAACGATCCGCTCTGCTGGTCTGCATGAAATGCTTTCACCGACACATCCCCAGCAGACAGGCAGGTATTTGAAGGAAACCAATTACCACAACATTAATTGCAGCTGAGCGAGGCTGGTCTAGTCCAGCACAGAGAGAGGAAGAATTAACTCCCTCTCTGCCGAAAAACACCCAGCACCAGAAACTCAGCTGTGAGAAGTCAGGGTGTGCAATCGCGACGATCTTCGCAGCGACACACCCGTGACAGTACCCCCCCTTCTACGAGGGCCTCCGGACTCTCAGGGCCGGTTTATCTGGTTGAGTAGTGTGGAAGGCCCGAACCAATCGATCTGCGTTAATATCCGACGCGGAAACCCACGTCCTCTCCTCAGGACCATACCCCCTCCAATGAACAAGGTACTGAAGGGACCGGCGATTCAGACGTGAATCGATGACTCTCGACACCATGGAACTCCAAGTTACCATTGACCACCACAGGAGGAGGAGGTAAAGGTGAAGGTATCACCGGCGCCACATACCTCTTAAGCAACGATCTGTGGAACACATTATGAATTTTAAATGTAGGAGGGAGGTCAAGACGGAATGCAACCGGATTAATTATAGCACTGATCTTGTATGGCCCGATGAACCTGGGACCCAGTTTCCAGGAGGGAACCTTAAGTTTTATATTTTTGGTAGACAACCATACCAGATCGTTCACACTTAGGTCCGGACCAGACACTCTCCTCCTATCAGCCATACGTTTGTATCGGTTCCCCATAGTGCTCAGATTATTCAGCACTCCTCTCCACACTGAAGCAAGTGACGACGAAAATCGTTCCTCCTCAGGAACCCCAGAAGAGCCCCCCCTATTGAAAGTACAAAACTGGGGGTGAAAACCATATGCCCCAAAAAACGGGGACTTACATCCCTGCCTATTATTTAGAGCAAATTCTGCCAGAGGCAAGAAAGAAGCCCAGTCCTCCTGGTTCTCTGACACAAAACACCGGAGATATGTCTCCAAGCTCTGATTCAGACGCTCTGTCTGACCATTGGTCTGCGGGTGAAAAGCCGATGAAAATGACAACTGCATCCCCCGCCGTGTACAAAATGCTTTCCAGAATTTGGACACAAACTGAGACCCCCGATCCGACACCACATCGGAGGGTACCCCGTGAAGCCTTACAATCTCCCCAATAAACACCTGCGCAAGAGTTTTAGCATTAGGAAGAGCAGGAAGAGCGATAAAATGTGCCATCTTGCTGAACCTGTCCACTACAACGAGTATGACTGTTTTACCCGAAGATGGGGAGGTCCGTAATGAAGTCCATAGACAGATGAGTCCACGGACGCTCCGGGATCTTCAAAGGTAAGAGGGTCCCCGACGGACGGGTATGTGGGGTCTTAGAGCGCGCACAAACCTCGCAGGACGCGACAAAAGTTACCACCTCCCTATGTAAGTTAGGCCACCAAAACCGGCGCGAGAGGAGATCCTCAGTTGCTTTACTCCCTGGGTGTCCTGCCAAAGCTGAATTATGGTGTGCCTCGATCACCTTTTGTCGCAACTGATTTGGAACAAACAGTCTCCCTGGAGGTCCTACAGGGGCGTCCCCCTGAGCCTCCAATACCTCCTCCTCAAGCTCAGAGCATACTGCCGACACCACCACCCCCTCCTGAAGGACCGGAACCGGGTCCTCCGTATTCCCAGCCCCTGGGAAACAGCGAGATAAGGCATCCGCCTTAACATTTTTTGAGCCAGGACGTTATGTGACGACAAAATTAAACCTGGTAAAAAACAACGACCACCTAGCTTGTCTGGGATTCAGACGCTTAGCGGACTCTAAATATAGCAGGTTTTTGTGATCGGTAATGACGGTGACCGGGTGGACTGCCCCCTCCAAAAAATGACGCCACTCTCAAAAGCCAACTTAATGGCCAAGAGTTCCCTATTGCCGACATCATAATTCCTCTCAGCGGACGACAATTTTTTAGAGAAGAAGGCACACGGATGCCATTTACCAGGGGACGAACCTTGTGACAATACTGCTCCCACCCCTACCTCGGAAGCGTCCACCTCAACAATGAACGGCTGTGACGCATCAGGTTGAATAAGTATGGGTGCTGAAGCAAAACATTTTTTCAAAGAGGAAAACGCTTGACAAGCCTTGTCAGACCACTTTGAAAAATCCGTCCCTTTTTTAGTCATGTCTGTGAGAGGTTTAACTATGGGCGAAAAATTACGAATGAACTTCCGGTAGTAGTTAGCAAACCCCAGAAACGTTGTAATGCCTTAAGATCCTCTGGCAGATCCCACTCAAGAACTGCCCGCACTTTCCCAGGGTCCATACGAAAACCGGATGCTGACACCAGGAACCCTAAAAACTGAAGTTCCTGTACGGCGAACACACACTTCTCCCCTTTGGCGTACAGTTTATTATCCCGCAAGATCTGTAACACCTGCCTAACATGCTCCTGATGAGACACAAGATCCGGCGAGTAAATTAAGATATCATCCAGATATTTTGACCACAAACTGTCCCATTAGTGGCGAAAGATGTCATTTACAAAGTGTTGAAACACCGCCGGGGCAATACTCAGGCCAAATGGCATGACAAGGTTCTCATAAATGCCCCCCGGAGTGTTAAACGCCGTCTTCCACTCAAACCCCCTCCTTCATCCTAATCAGATTGTACGCCCCCCTGAGATCCAACTTAGAGAACCATTTGGCACCCATGATCTGATTGAAGAGATCGGGAATAAGTGGGAGCGGATACGGATCTCGGACCGTAATCCGATTAAGCTCACGGAAATCCAGGCAAGGGCGTAGGCCTCCATCTTTTTTTTTCACAAAGAAGAACCCCGCGGCCACCGGGGAAGATGAAGGTCTAATATGCCCCTTAGCCAGACTCTCTGAATATAATCCTTCATGGCCTGTCACTCAGGACCAGAAAGGTTATACAACCTAGATTTCGGTAACTTGGCCCCAGGGAGCAAGTTAACAGAACAGTCATACTCGCGATGAGGAGGTAGTTCTTGACACCCTTTCTATGAGAATACATCCTCAAAGTCCACCAGAAATGAGGTAAGGCCCTAGGAGCGACCGCCCCAATGACCGTATTCATGCAGTTTTTATTACAGAATTCACTCCATTGGCTTATCTCTCTGGATTGCCAATCAATAACCGGGTTATGCTTAGTTAACCAAGGAGGCCCACACTATAGGAGTGGGAAGACCCTCCAACACATAACAAGACAACAGTTCTTTATGTAACGCCCCCACTTGAAGATCTATGTTATGCACTGCTTGCAAAAAACTTCCCTGACCGAGAGGTCTGGCGTCGATCGAGAATATGGGGACGGGTTTAGTCAACACACTCAATCGCATACCTTGAACCCGGGCAAAGCGAGCATCCACCAGAATTAGCCCCGGCCCCACTATCCAGAAGAACAGATATCCTCTCAGTTCTCGCACCCACCACCACCTCCGCCGGTACGAGAAACTGAGACGAACTTAGGACGAAATACTTACTCCCAGATTGCCGTCCACCACACAATCTGGATCAATAGTTTTCCGGCGACTTCTCACTCTGCAAAGGACGGATGGACACCCCTAATAAAATGTCCCTTTTTTCCACAGAATAAACAACCTCCTGTTTTGTGGCGCCCCACCGATCCCCTCCCCCGAATGATGTCCCTCCTAATTGCATAGGCTCCTCTGACTGGCCAGGGGAAGCTCCATATAAGGGACCCTTGAGGAAGTGGAGTCATCACAGGGGCAAGGTTACCCCGCACCCTCCCGAAGACGTCTGTCAATACGAATAGCAAGGGCCATAGCGGCTTCCAGTGACGTGGGAGGGTCATACTGTGCCCAGCACATCCTTTAATTTGTCAGATAAACCTTGACAAAACGGGCTCCTAAGAGCCGGTCATTCCACTGGGTGTCCGTGGCCCACCTACAGAACTCCGAACAGAATTCCTCTGCCGGACATCTCCCTGCTGGATCCTACGTAACTTAGATTCAGCAAGTGAGACCCGATCCGGGTCATCATACACAAACCCAGAGCCGTAAAAAACCCATCCACTGACTGGAGAGCTGGGAGCTCGGGGAAGAGCGAACGCCCAGGATTGGGGTCTCCCTGTAGGAGCGAGATGACAATCCCCACCCTTTGCTCCTCACTCCCAGATGACCGAGGTCGCAGCCGAAAGTACAATTTACATGCCTCCCGGAAAGCAAAAAACTTGTCCCGCCCCCAGTGAATCTGTCAGGGAGAGCTACTTTAGGTTCAGGTCCGGCTGCTCCGGGGGGTACAAAACCTTGGACTTAACGTCCGCCAGCTCCATGGACAAACTCTGCAACTGCTGAGCTAGAATGACTACTGGATCCATGGTGACTGGAGAAAATCTTTAGTGGTCGGTGAAAATGTCACGCTGTTACTGCATACAGGAGGTCTGGGGTCTATGCTGACCCTAAGCTGGGGTCCTGACTAATCCCTCTACCTGGAGGTACTGTTGATGGTACAGAGGTCCAGGCAGCCAGCGTAATCCCTACCTCCTGAGATCCCTGAACCTCAGTGATCCAGTCCTGAGAAGAACCCTGATCACAACACCGGGACTGGTAGGTATATGCCTAAACACAGTAATAAACGAACGAGACAGTACAAGGGTAAACTAAAATCCACCTTGCATACAAAAGTCATACCACAGGAAACAGAGGGACACCAACGGTATGGAGATAAATGATAAAGCGAGAAGGGGAAAAAAGACCACACAGGTACTCTTAACTTCAGCCTTCACCATACAACGATCCGCTCTGCTGGTCTGCATGAAATGCTTTCACCGACACATCCCCAGCAGACAGGCAGGTATTTGAAGGAAACCAATTACCACAACATTAATTGCAGCTGAGCGAGGCTGGTCTAGTCCACACAGAGAGAGGAAGAATTAACTCCCTCTCTGCCGAAAAACACCCAGCACCAGAAACTCAGCTGTGAGAAGTCAGGTTGTGCAATCGCGATGATCTTCGCAGCGACACACCCGTGACAATATGACAGCAAATCTTTCACTTCCTGGTTCATTCAAGTTGTTTTTCTTGGATGAGGGCTGTAGTCCCCGTAGGGATCTTGTGTTGAATGGCTTTAGTGCACCCAAAGTCGTCATCATGTTGAGCGAACATCCCATGGTAGCATCATAGCAGTTCTTCTAATTGCTGCCCCTGTCTAGAGGAGAACTCTGTCAGATTTGGTTCCATCTGGGCCAAGATGTTGCAGCTGGTTCGAACTTCACCCTTACTTCCCTTGGTGTTGAGAGATACCAAAAGAGTCCATAGGTCCCCTTTCACAGGGTCAGTTCTATGGTGTCAGACCTTATGAGAAATTCTGGCATTGCGTATAATTGCTGCACTTAAGTTGATGCAGCGCA
This sequence comes from Oophaga sylvatica, assembly GCA_033576555.1. Taxonomy (NCBI): domain Eukaryota; kingdom Metazoa; phylum Chordata; class Amphibia; order Anura; family Dendrobatidae; genus Oophaga; species Oophaga sylvatica. Next base: position 380,967,089 of record JARQOD010000001.1, on the reverse strand, counting down.
TGGGTACGTGCCCTTGATGCACAGTGGCTAGAGTGCGGGCAACCAGCAATCCAGAAGTCATTTCTTCACCATCTGTGAGTTCAATTTGTACTTCTATTCCTTCCAATGACATATGGGCCCATACTGGCATGATGAGTATGATCTTTCCTGCTGGTAAGGTCACCATAGCATCCGGGGGTACCACCACTTTGCCAAGCTGCTGGGAGGCGGCTGGTAGCCTCTGAATCTGGCTGACCCATACAGATTGTTAGAACATTCTCTTGCTCGCATGGCGCCGGGTACACCCGCACAGCTATTTCTTCAATGTCCGTCAGCCAGGAATTGCCCCACTTCTTTCAAGACATTCATCTCCAGGGCCACAATAGGTCTCCCCTGGGTTGGCAGCCACCAGTCAAACGGTTGATTCCTTTCTGAAGAGGGCAACTGTCATGTGTGCATCGCCACGAAGATCGTCGCGGTTGCACATTCTGACTTCTCACAGCTGAGTTGCTGTTTCTTTGTGTTTGGCAGTTAGGGAGTTAATTCTGTCTGTGCTCAGTTCTGGGACTGGGTGCAGTTTTCTCCCGGCTGCAATTAATTATTTGTTGATTGGTTTCCTTTAAATCTCTGATTGTCTGTGTTGGGAGTTGCCAGTGAAATTCTTCATGCAGACCACAGATAGGATTGTATCTGTATAGACTTAAGTTAAAGAGCTCCTTAGTTGTTTTAAGCTCACCTTGCTTAGAGTTTAATATCCCAGATCATTTATGTTCCTTCTGTGTTTGAGTGTGTAATGCAAGTCTGTGTTTTCTCGAGTCTGTCTTATATGTCTAATCTGTGTATTTAGCAGAGATCAGCCCATATCCCTTTGGTGGTAATCAGAATCCTTCTTAGGACTGATTACAGGGTTCAGGGACTGATAGGAGACAGGGTTAGGCTGGAGACTTGGACCTCTGAACCATTATCAGTACCTCCAAGGTGAGGGATTAGTTAGGACCCCAGTTTAGGGTCAGTTAGACCCCCGGTCCTCCTCTTTCCTGTGACAGTGTATCAAGTCCTCAAGATTAACCCTGAGTTCAACGGATATCGTGTCAGGAAAAATCTATTCTATATTTACATGCTGATGTTGTATATGTTGTATAGAGTGTTGTTCTTTAAGAATAGTTTACTGACATCGTACACATATCATAAGACCGCGTGACAGCAACGTCTGGGAAGTGGTCCTGAAAGTATTCTAACAGCTAATGCATTGCCCATTAAACTCGACCCAGGTAATAGATCTTTTAGAAACTATATCTTCAGAGTCTTTATCCCCCTTGTAGGGGCGCAGGGCCCGACGGTGTGTCCCTCGACCATGGGGCTCATTCGTTTAACGTTGACCCCTTCACCTGTTTTCACGAGTTGGACAATTCAGGGAGATATGTCCTCGTCCTCCACCATCCCACCCCACATTCCTGTGTTGGATGTAGTGTCCAGTGCTGTTGACCACAAGGAGGAAGATATTCCAGCTCTGACTTCCCGTCATATCGGGCCACAGGCCAGGCATCATGGTGTTAGCAAGGATTCCACTAACACTGAGCAATTTTCCTCTGATGTTCCGGATCTCTTGCCATAGTTCTTGGTCCAGTCCGATTCCGTTTTGGATGATTCAGAGATGGCCAATGGCTCCAGACCATACCCAGACAGATGGGGCAGATTGGAGACAGATGGTGTCACGCTGTATAGCAGATATATATATATGTGATGACAGTAATCTATATCAAAAGGGCAACATACAATATAACATGCGCATAGATATTATGATAACATAGAATTACCTGACAGAAAGTCCAGTGGTCAATACGGAATCCGTTATACGCTGTCTCCGCTAGAGGGTGACCGGGGTCTATGCTGACCCTAAACTGGGGTCCTAACTAATCCCTCTACCTGGAGGTACTGTTAAAGGTACAGAGGTCCAGGCCACCAGCGTAAACCCTGTCTCCTATCAATCCCTGCCAACTGTAATCTAGTCCTAAGAAGGACCCTAATTACCACCAAAGGGAATGAACAGGTAACGGTTAATGAACAGAAAGACATACAAGAAAGACAAGAAATAAAGTAAATAAAGTCTTACATACAACACTCACACACAGTAGGAACACCTAAGGTCTCAGAGATAAACTATAAGCTATAAGAGTAAAAACAACTAAGGAGCTCTTAGCTTAAGTATTCTCAGAACCGATCCAGTCTGCTAGACTACATGAATGCTTTCACCGGCATCTAACAAGCAGACTGGCAGGTATATGAAGGAATCTAATTAGAACATAATCAAAAGCAGCCGGCGAGGCTGGACCTAGTCTTAGCAAAGAGCTAGTAAAATTAACTCCCTCATTACCAAACACAAAGAAACAGCAACTCAGCTGTGAGAAGTCAGAGTGTGTAATCGCGACGATCCTTGTGGCGATACACCCATGACAGTACCCCCCCCCTCTACGAGGGGACTCCGGACCCTCAGGGCCAGGTCTGCCCGGGTGAGTTGTGTGAAAGGTCCGAACCAATCGATCTGCGTTAACATCAGACGCAGGGACCCACGTCCTCTCCGCAGGACCATACCCCCTCCAATGAACCAAGTACTGAAGGGATCGGCGACTGAGACGTGAGTCAATGATTTCGACCCATGAAATTCCACGTTATCATTGACCACCACGGAAGGCGGAGGTAGAGGTGACGGTATGACTGGTGCCACATACTTTTTAAGTAATGACTTGTGAAACACATTATGAATTTTAAACGTAGGAGGGAGGTCCAGACGAAATGCCACAGGATTAATTATGGAACTGATCCTGTACGGCCCGATGAATCTGGACCCAACCTCCAGAGGAAACTTTAAGTTTTATATTCCTGGTAGACAACCAAACTAGATCGTTCACCTTCAGATCTAGACCAGAAACTCTCCCCCTATCAGCCATCCGTTTGTAACGTTCCCCGTAACCTTCAGTCTTAACCGATCTGGAACTATCAGTCTCCCTGGAAGTCCCACCGGGGCGTCCCCTGAGCCCCCAATACCTCCCCTCAAGCTCAGAGCATACAGCTGACACTACAACTCCCTCCTGAGGAATAGGAACCGGATCATCCGTCTTCCCGGCCCCTGGGAAAGTACGAGATAAGGCATCAGGAAGCAACTTTATTGAGCAGTCATATGCGCGATGAGAGGTAACTCTTTACACCCCCTCCTCTGAAACATCTCCCCAAAGTCCTCCAGAAAAGGAGACAAAGTCCTAGGCACAACCGCACCGATGACCGTGCTCATGCAGTTATTCCTGCAAAATTCACCCCACTGGCTTATCTTTCCGGATTGCCAATCAATCACTGGTTATGTTTAGCCAACCAAGGAAGCCCAACACAATAGGAGTAGGTAGACCCTCCAACACATAACAAGACAATTGCTCTTTATTCTTGCCCCCTACTCGAAGATCTATGTTATGAACAGCTTGTACCAAGCTACCTTGACCGAGAGGTCTAGAATCAATAGAGACTATAGGGACCGGTTTGGCCAATACACTCAGTTGCATACCATGCACCTGGGCAAACCGAGCGTCCACCAGATTAGCCCCGGACCCACTATCAAGAAAAACAGAAATCCTCTCAGTTCTAGTACCAATCACCACCTCCGCAGGCACGAGAAACTGAGAGGGATTTGGGACGAAATACACACTCCCAGGTTAACTCCTTTGCTCAAAGAGGCCCGGGATGGACACCCCCCAACAAAATGTCCCTCTCTCCCGCAAAAGAAACACCTTCTAGTCTTGCGGTGCACCGCCAATTCCCTCCTACAAAAAGATGTCCCTCCCAACTGCATGGGTTCCTCAGAACAGACCAGGGAACCTCAGTATAAGGGACTTTAGTAGTAGGTGGAGTCATCACGGGAGGCGGAGTTACCTCGCGTCTTCCCCGAATTCGTCTATCCATGCGAATAGCGAGGGCCATAGCAGCCTCCAGTGATGGAGGAGAATCATACTGAGCCAACACATCTTTTAATTTGTCAGACAACCCTTGACAAAACTGGCTCCTAAGAGCTGGTCATTCCACTGAGTATCTGTTGCCCATCTACGGAACTCAGAAGAATATTCCTCCGCTGGACGATTTCCTTGCCGTATTTTACGTAACTTTGTTTCAGCAAGGGAAACTCGATCCGGATCATCATATACCAGACCCAGGGCAGTAAAAAATCGATCCACTGACTGGAGATCTGGGGAGCCTGGAGGAATAGAGAACGCCCAAGATTGAGGGTCCCCTTGTAAGAGCGAGATAACAATTCCCACCCTCTGCTCTTCACTCCCAGATGACCGAGGCCGCAGCCGAAAGTACAATTTACATGCCTCCCGGAAAGTAAAAAATTTGTCCCGCCCACCAGTGAACCTGTCCGGGAGAGCAACCTTAGGTTCAGATCTGGTTTGCTCCGGGGGAACAAAACCTTGGACTTAATGTCTGCAAACTCCATGGACAACCCCTGCAACTGCCGGGCCAGCTGGGCTACTGGATCCATGACAGCTGGAGAGAATCTTTAGTATGGCCGGTGAAAATGTCACGCTGTATAGCAGATATATATATATGTGATGACAGTAATCTATATCAAAAGGGCAACATACAATATAACATGCGCATAGATATATGATAACATAGAATTACCTGACAGAAAGTCCAGTGGGTCAATACGGAATCCGTTATACGCTGTCTCCGGATAGAGGGTGACCGGGTCTATGCTGACCCTAAACTGGGGTCCTAACTAATCCCTCTACCTGGAGGTACTGTTAAAGGTACAGAGGTCCAGGCCACCAGCGTAAACCCTGTCTCCTATCAATCCCTGCCAACTGTAATCTAGTCCTAAGAAGGACCCTAATTACCACCAAAGGAATGAAAAAGGTAACGGTTAATGAACAGAAAGACATACAAGAAAGACAAGAAATAAAGTAAATAAAGTCTTACATACAACACTCACACACAGTAGGAACACCTAAGGTCTCAGAGATAAACTATAAACTATAAGAGTAAAAACAACTAAGGAGCTCTTAGCTAAGTATTCTCAGAACCGATCCAGTCTGCTAGACTACATGAATGCTTTCACCGGCATCTAACAAGCAGACTGGCAGGTATATGAAGGAATCTAATTAGAACATAATCAAAAGCAGCCGGGCGAGGCTGGACCTAGTCTTAGCAAAGAGCTAGTAAAATTAACTCCCTCATTACCAAACACAAAGAAACAGCAACTCAGCTGTGAGAAGTCAGAGTGTGTAATCGCGACGATCCTTGTGGCGATACACCCATGACAGATGGGGCAGGATCATGGGCACGATGGGGAGATCATATGGGGCAAATGGATACTCATGAGGGCGGGATGGGAGAACATATGGCTGAAGCCAGGAATGAGACACACGGGGCCAGGATGGGGATATTGCTACCATAAGGGCTAATTAAGGGATATATTACTGTAGTGATGTATTTATTTTTTGAGAATACTGTTTTTAAATGGGGGAGATCCTGTTATTGTGCAGAGTGACACTATTTCTCCTTTTTTTCTTCATGTGATGTAA
>JARQOD010000001.1:380791221-380961440 GCA_033576555.1 Oophaga sylvatica | reverse complement strand
GGGCTCACAATTCGTAAGTATCCTGCATCAATCGCAGAAACACACCTTCACAGTACACACAACACATAGAAAAACATTTAGTACATACTTCACACAGCGGCCAACACCTGCCAATATCCTAATTTTTCTTTTCATTTTTAGTCTCTCGCATCTGGGAGCCAGAGGGTTTCTCCCAGCGCCTCCCAGAGTCGTCGTGAGACTGTCGGCGGTTCTCAACGTGTAAGTTTTTTATTTTTGCCATTTTCTATAATTTTTCATTTGTAGAAAACGGGTTATCTAAAAATGTTTTGTGCATTAAATTTCCCATTGTAATATGTATAATTTTGCAAATTTCAAACAATGTGTCTCATGATTTTTTTTTTTTTCCTTTGTTAATTTCACAGGCTTCACAGCATGCTCCCGACTCGGACACGGAGGAGGGATTGGACGTGGAGTTGATGATCGACCTGGTCCGAGAAAGGGAGCCGCTGTGGAACATGGGGGACCGCCAGCATGCGGATCAAATTGTGACACGACGGCTCTGGACGGAAGTGGCAGCAGCAATGGTGCACCGCTGGGAGGACCTCAATCCTAGGTCCCAGACTAAATTACGTAAGTATAGTTCATGTTGCTGACTGTAAAGGTTTTTTTCAAAACTTCTGTCCTCGTGTAACCAACGCTTCTTGTTTTCCATTTTCTTTGTGAAACACTATGGAAACAATGAAAACATTAACTCTGGGGGACACGAGGACTAAAGTGTGGTTGTTGTATAGTAACCAATGTGTGCTTTCTCGTTTCAGGGGAGAGAATTATGAAGCGGTGGCGGTCTGTGAGGGATCGCTTTAAGAAGGAATTTAACAAAGAGATGCGGGCCCCGAGTGGATCTTCAGGACGCCAGAGCAAGTACAAATATGCACGAGCTCTGGCGTTCCTGCGTGAAACAATGGTCACCAGAAGGTAAATATAACCATAAAATGTTAACTTTTTTTTTTTACAGCCAGGGCCATTCCACATCTGTATATTAATTTTATGTTTTTGTTTCTTCCACAGCACGGTGAGCAGCACTCGGGCGCCCGCAGAGTTGGAGCCTTCTAGAGCGATCCCTCAGGAGACCGACACCAAGGGACACTTTGACCAACCCTCCACATCTGCCCCTTCCCAGACTTCACACACATTAGATCCCGCAGTCCCCTCCACCAGCGCTGGAGCATCGTGGCCGGCTGCATTACATGAATCTGCTGGTCAGGATATAGCCTTCCCTTTACCCCACCCTTCTGACCCTGCCACCTCTAGTACAGCTGCGGGTACTGGGCGGCAGCGTCAGAAGGGTCAGGAAAAGAACTATGCGCCCGAGTTCTTACACATGAACGCATCTTTCCAGAACTGCCTTAAGTTGCTATCTGAACAAGTTGCCGCAGGCCTTCGTCAGATAACCACACTAGTTGGTGAGGTCAAGACACTTCTGGAAACTGTGCGTTCTGAGATAAGAACACCCCCGAACTACAGCTTTTTTAGGTCGGTTGCGGAGCGCATAGATCCGCTATCTTATGACCAGCAGATGTATGTGATGCACACGTGCCACTCTGCTCTAGCGCAGGTTGTCTCCCATCCTCAATCCACCCCAGTCATTCCACCACCTCCCCCCCCTACAGCCGCCGTCCATCTTTCCCCCCTCCACCTGCCATACCTCCTCCCCCTCCTATTCAATATCAACCTCCCCAATACCAACCACCTCCCCAGCTCCATCAACCTCCACTATATCAACCACCTCCCCAGGTCCAACCACCTCCCCAATATCAACCACCTCCCCAGGTCCAACCACCTCCCCAACTGCAGTCACCTCCCCAGTACCAACAACCTACCCACTACCAGCCACCTACCCCCTACCACACTTCTACCTACCAATCTCCTTCCCCCTTCCAAATACCTACTATGTCACCTGCTCCTCATGCACAACCCTCCACTCCACCACCACCCACCTGTTCTGCCTTGTCTTCCCATTCTTTTTGTCTTTCCACCCCTTCACCTCTTCCTGTTCCTTCACCACCACCATCCCGTTCGTCCCTCCACAGTCTCCACACTCCCACGGTCGAAGTGTCCCGCAGCCCCTCCAGCAGTATTTCCACCCCACACTACACAGACCTTTAAATATGTGTTTGTTTATAATTTTTTTAAAGTTGAATAAATAAAGTTTAATAAAAAAATTAAGTTTAATATAAAAAAAAGAGTTATTTCTATGTTAAACATTTGGCCAAAAGGCCTAATTTTATAACAATTATATTAAAAAAATTATTTTTCAATAAATTGTTCATTGGTTTAACATTGTTGTCTGTCTTTAATTTATAGGATGTTAAGTTTTAAATTTGTTATACAGGTACAGCTAACTTTGGCTAAAAGGTTCATAAATGCAACCTTTTTTACAAAGTTATGTCCCGGGTTTCTATTATCTTTTCACTAAAAATGTGTACTTTTTTAGATTATCCCCTACCCCAGGTTTCCCCTACTCCAGTCCTCAAGGCCCACCAAAAACATATCATGTTTTCAGGATTTCCTTTGTATTGCACAGGTGAGGAAATTATCACCTGAGCAATACAAAGGAAAGACTGAAAACTTGACATGTTGGTGGGCCTTGAGGACTGGAGTAGGGGAAACATGGCCTAGAATGTACACTTTTTTTTGACAAATGGTGAAATACTTTTGTTAATACAATTTCACCTTTTGTCCAAAAAAGGGTACATTGTAGGCCATGGATCCCCAAATCCAGTCATCAAGGCCAACCAACAGGTATTGTTTTCTGGATTTCCTTTGTATTGCACAGGTGAGCCAATTATCACCTGAGCAATACAAAGGAAAGACTGAAAACTTGACATGTTGGTGGGCCTTGATGACTGGATTTGGGGAACCATGGCCTACAATGTACACTTTTTTTGACAAAAGGTGAAATAGTTTTGTTATTAAACAGCCATGGACACACAACAATGGCAAAAAGCTTACAGTAGAAAACACACAAGAAGGTAGACAAGTAAAAGGTTTATTGTGGGTAAAGAAAATTATTAAAAGAAACAATACATTTATCACACTCTGTCATCCTGCCAGTCAACACTACCTTCCGGTGACACAAAGTATTGAGCAAACTTGTCCCTCATTCTTGAAACCGCGACTGTACTGCGAGTGGTAATGTTGCTGTAGTCGTGCAAAGTTGTTTCTTGATTGTGGTCCTCCAGAGAAATTGGTTCCTTGGTTAGTACAAAATTATGGAGGACCACGCACGCTTTCACTACATCATCAACAGTCTCGGTCTTCAAGTTAATTGCAGTCAAAAGGACACGCCATTTTGCTGTCATAATGCCAAAGGCACACTCCACCATCCGTCTGGCTCTTGTGAGGCGGTAGTTAAATATCCGCTTTGTATGTGTCAATTCTCTGCTGGCATACGGCTTCAATAGGTGTTGGGACAGCTGGAATGCCTCATCACCTACACACACGAATGGCATCGGTGGGCCTGAGGTTTGAGGCAGTGGCCTGGGGGGGGAAAATGAAAACTGTTTCCATACAATTTACGTCCCATAGCAGATAGTTTAAACACTTGGGAGTCATTAGACCGTCCATAAGACCCAATGTCCACCGCGATAAACTTGTAGTGCGCATCTGCAATAGCCATCAGGACGATAGAGAAATATTTTTTATAGTTAAAAAATTCAGATCCAGTTCCTTTTGGCTTTTGAATGCGGATGTGCTTTCCATCAACGGCCCCCAGGCAATTGGGGAACTGGCAGATGAGTAGAAACTGGTCCGCTATTTGAAGCCATCGCTCTGTTGTTGGCTCTGGAATAAATTCTTCAACCAAAGTATCCCACAGAGCACGACAAGTATACTTTATTATGCCGGATAGTGTGGAGATTCCCATCCGATACTGAAAATGTAGCGATGCCAGCGTCTCACCAGTTGCAAGAAATCTGAAAACAAATTAGAAAATACAAATTATTTTAGAAACGCAGCATTACATACCAGAACTCACCTACGACTATTGGAGATACCAAACATAATCACATCTATGACAAAGACTGTTTTATAACTAAATTTGGGGATACTCATGTGGTTTCCTAGTTGGCCTGTGATGTTCAATTAATGATAAAATTACAAGTGCGCTCAAGCAAACAGATCCAATACATATAGCTTACCTTATAGTCACCATGAGACGCTCCGCGTGAGATATTGAGAACCGACAGTAGGTGTCCGATTTTTTAATTTTGTCTCCAACACGCTCCAGCAAATTATCAAAGTTTTCTTTCTTCATCCGCAGATAGGCAAAGAACTTATCTGGATTTTGTCGCAGCTCCATGTTCAGTGTGGAATAGACACCACGAGTTAATCTCTGTGCCGTAATGGGGTGGATCCACAAACGGCGGCGTCTTCGCTGACGTCTAATGCGCTGCTCCTCAAACTTTCGCTCCTTCTCCAGAACGATAAACCTCAATCGATTCATCTCGCAGTAAAATCAACAAGATTCCTGAAGATATTGCCGATAATGACATCCATATTCGCCAATCACTTGCTACTTGCTCTTCTCTCAAAACTGCACTTGCTCCTCTACAACCTGTCAAAGATGGGCTGTAGGAGCAGTGTATATATAGGATTACAGTAGCCAATCATATTTGGAACCCCAAAAAGGGTGGTCTTAAAAAACCGGATCCGGCGCATACGGCGTCAACGGACACCAAACCGGATACACCGGATGAGACGGATGCGGTTTTTTGCCCATTCGTGAACCGGATGCGGCGAAAAACCGGATGCGGCGCATCCGGTTTTCGTACAAAATACCGGATGCGGCGCTGCGGCTAAATGCCGGGGGCGCCGTTTAGGCGCCCGCCGGATGTGTGAATGAGGCCTAATTCAGCTGCTCATCATCAACAGGCTGCTCTGTCAATGGGAAGTGACTTCCAACATCATGCTGATTGACAGGCGGCTCTCTGCAGTTAGGCAGCTGGAAGTCAGCTGTCAGTCAACATGATGCCATCAGTCACACCCCATCAAAAGAGCAGAGCAGGAAAGAAATCACTATTTTGTCGATGTGAAGTCAATGGAAGCTGCAGAATCACCGATAGGAGTGTAAGAGGTTAAACGGTGCTGAAGAAGGCGCCGTGGCAAGAGAGTTTAATTTTATATATGTTTTATTGTTCATGTTTTATATCAATAAGTATGCATTTTATCCTTATGGCCGGTTTGTGTCTCGGTTTCCTGGAGGTTTTACCTCAAGGCCGGGGATTTGGGAGGACTGTCCATAAGAGAACCAGTGGAAGACATAGGAATATATTTAGTAGCATTTAGGGAAAGAGATAGTTAAATGGTTTGGGAATTATAGTTATTAATATTTATTATTATAGAGCCATTTATTACATGGCGCTTTACATGTGAAGAGGGGTATACATAATAAAAACAAATACAGTAATCTTAAACACTACAAATCACAACTAGTATAGGAGGAGAGAGGACCCTGCCCGCGAGGGCTCACAATCTACAAGGTATGGGTGAGGATACAGTAGGCGAGGGTAGAGCTGGTCGTGCAGTGGTTTGGTTGATCGGTGGTTGCTGCAGGTTGTAGACTTGTCAAAAGAGGTAGGTCTTCAGGTTCTTTTTGAAGGTTTCCATGGTAGACGAGAGTCTGATATGTTGTGCTAGAGAGTTCCAGAGTAGGGGTGATGCGCGGGAGAAATCTTGTATGCGATTGTGGGAAGAGGAGATAAGAGGGGAGTAGAGAAGGAGATCGTGTAAGGATCGGAGCTTGAGTGCAGGTAAATACCGGTGTCATGGTTCCACCCCTTAGTGTGTCTGGGATGCGGTTACTGACAGCTTGGCCGTCCAATCTGATATAGGGGTGTGCGGAAGCTGTCAGTACTTTGATTGACAGCTTGGCCATTCAATCTGGTTCAGGGGAATGCTGCGCTGTCAGTGTGTTGATTGACAGCTCGATTATCCAATCTGAGACTGTGAGGCGTCGACTGTCACATGTGTTCATTATTCCAGTTAATGGGCATGCTTCTCAACTGAGCTGAGTTTCCCAGAACACTGCCAGATGTACATTCATCTTGTGAGGTTTGTGCTATGCTTTCCTGTGCCTTGAGTTCTGTATGCTTGATCTGTTGCGTGACCTTGGACTTCGTTCTGACCATCTGCCTGTTTAGCTCTGATCCCTCTGATCCGTTATTCTCCCAGTACTCTGACCTCAGAACATTACCTGACTATGCTTTTGTCTCTTCCTTCTGTTTATGATGTACCCTCCTGGCTTCTGAACTTGGACTTCTCGACCACTCTGACTCACGGCTTGGCCGTGAGAAGTGACTAGCATCACAACCGGGAGACGAGGTCACAGATGTATGAAGGACACAGATTGTGGATGGCTTTGTATGCCATGGTTAGTGTTTTGAACTAGAGTCTTTGGATAATGGGGAGCCAGTGCCGAGTGTGATAGCCCATACTCGGAGCGGTTAAAACAGATAAAAAGGGGAAGCGGTTCTTGGAGAAGAGAGAGTTAGGTTCAGTCAGAGTCTCAAACAGTGACAAGGTCCAATGTTGTGAATGGGTTTGAGATGAGTTCTGAGCAGAGGCTCCCTCTGGTGGTTACAAGCGGTGCTAGTCTGTCCAGTGAAGATTGTGAGGACTGGGAATCAGGTGTTACTGACTGGTCTTATATAAGGAGTCACCTTCCCATCAGGGTTGCCGGTGATCAATTGTTCTGGTCTGAATCCTTTATTCCAGTTTCCCTTGTAGCCTGCTGTGTCGTGTCTGCATCTCATGCTAACAGATAAGACATTTTCTTCTTTTGTGTTTGTGCTGTGTTTTTGCATTTTGTCCTGCACTTCTGTGGGGGCCTTCAGGGTCCCCTCCGGGGGCTTCTGCCCTCTCAGTTTTGTTCAGCCACTGATGTTTGTACTTTTGCTTTTTCCAGTTTTTTCAGTGGCTGCTGTTTTGATTTTGTTACACCAGAGAACTAATTTAGGTGGTAGAGGTCGTGTGATCTCAGGTGATTTTTGAAATTAGTAGAGTTGGTGTTTTCAGGGTTTTCTGAGATTGCAGTAAGTACCCTTCCTATCCTTTTCTATTTAGTTAGTTTTGGCCCCAGGGTTTGCTCATACTATTTTCTTTCTGTGTCAGTATTTCATCTTGGTCTAACCGCCATTACATGTTTGAGGGCTTTCTATTATCTTTGGGGTTCTGCTCCGGGGCAGATAGCTTTCCTATTTCTATCTTTAGGTGTAGTTAGTTTCTCAGGCTGTGACGAGGCGTCTAGGACCAACGTAGGAACGCTCCACGGCTGCCTCTAGTTGTGGTAGTTAGTCAGGGTACTGCAATCTCATAGATTCCAACTGCTCTGGTGTATTGCCTTTTTTACCTGCACTCCTCAGCTACCGAAACATAACAGTATCACCGGCCTAAAAATTGAAAATTGTATGGTACTCACAGAAGGGAAAAAATATTGTGAAAGAAAAAAGGTTGTCAGAGTTGTCAGAAATATTTTTCTGTTTGTTGCATTTTTTTTCCCCCTCTGTATCTCTGGGTGCTGGGGAGGATCTTTTCTCTCAATGGAGTTTGCACAGTTGTCTGGCCGTGTGGATCAGCTTGCCACTGAGGTTCGGAGTATTGCTATCTATCTTGCTGGGTTGCCTGTTGTGGAACCTAGGATTCCCATGCCAGATTTGTTTTTAGGGGATCGAGCTAAGTTTCAGAATTTCAAAAATAATTGTAAATTGTTTTTTGCCTTAAAATCTAAGTCCTCAGGGAACGCAGCGCAGCAGGTTCAAATTATCATCTCTCTCCTGCGCGGCGATCCTCAGGATTGGGCTTTTTCCCTGATACCTGGGGATCCTGTTTTGAGTGATGTTGATGCATTTTTTCAGGCCTTGGGGTTATTGTACGATGAGCCTAATGTCACTGATCAAGCTGAAAAAGCCTTGTTGGCATTAAATCAGGGGCTTGATGACGCTGAGTTATACTGTCAGAGATTCCGTAGGTGGGCAGTCCTGACCAAATGGAATGACGACGCTTTGGCAGCCCTTTTCCGGAAGGGTCTGTCAGATAATGTAAAGGATGTTATGGTGGGATTCCCTGTCCCCTCTGGTCTCAATGATTCTATGTCATTAGCGATTCAAATTGACAGACGTTTGCGTGAGCGGAGAAGTATGCGTGGAATGGTGTTGCCTTGTGAACCAGCTTCTGAACCCATGCAGTGTGATAGAGTGGTGTCTGGGGCACAGCGTCATGAGTTTTGAAAGCGCAATGGGTTATGTTTCTACTGTGGTGATGCCTCTCATGCTATTTCAGTCTGCCCTAAGCGGGAAGACGTTTTGCACGCTCAGTTGTCTTGGGTAGTGTTCAGACTAAGTTTTTATTAACTGTCACTCTGATATGCTCTCTGTCCTCATTTTCTGCTCAGGCTTTCGTTGATTCTGGAGCAGCTATTAATCTGATGGATTATGATTTTGCTAAACGTTGTGGATTTCCCTTGATACCCCTACAGAAGTCTATTCCCCTACTGGGGATCGATTCTACCCCTTTGGCTGAGAATAAACCCCAGTTTTCTACTCAGGTGATAATGAGGGTTGAACCTGATTGTGAGGAACTCAGCCGGCCGCCACACGGTAGCCCGGGTATCACAGCTTCTGATACCACCGCCGCTACCACATGTGACGGACGATCCCTTTCCTCCCACGTCACCAATGGGACGTAACTCCACAGGTACAGCTCTCCGGCGCCCCCCTTTGTCTCTCAGGTCAGTAAGAGAACTGCACCTAGAGCAAATGGCCGCCGGGGAAGGTGTCCTGCTACCCACTGGGTATTCTAAGATTCGTGATCAGAGTAAAAGCATCAGCCCAAGATTAATTTTATGGTTTAATTTGCCTTAAGGGCGCACTAGATAATTACAGAAATATACAGTAAAGCTATACAACGTAACTACAATGGAATGGCAGTCAGAGTAAAAATACAACAATAATGTACAAGGCTAAAAGGTATAAGCTATGGATCAATATTACCGGGTATTATGGTCATGGGAAGGCCTTGGCTCTGCCATTCCCAGGTACAGTCTTCAGTTCCTGAATAGTCCCTTGGTCTTTCCTAGACCATCTTCTTGGCTTCTGTGTGTGAAATGGAATGAGACCAGCAGCCTGGTCATGGCTAGCTCTTAAACCTGCTAGGCCCATCCCCATTGCTTTGAAGCACGCATATTAATTGGCCTGCAATTCATATGGAGCAGGAAACAATGCCTGAGCTTGGGCTATTTACCATACGACTGACCATCTCATTCAGTCACTGGCCTAGACTAATTAGCCTGTAAAGGCCTATTGATTCCTAGTGGACATCAAAACCTGTCGTACTGGATATGCTAATAGGCAATGTGTAGCTAAAAGTCTGTGGCTGTGTGAACTGACAAAATGGAGGCTGGTACAGGCCCTATACAAAATGGCGACAACCTTTTCCTTACACTGATCACCAGGAGTGCTGCAAATTTTTGGTTCTGTATAATCTGCATGACATTATCGTGCTGGGTTTTCCTTGGTTACAGTCTCATAATCCTGTTTTGGATTGGAAATCTGTGTCTGTAACCAGTTGGGGCTGCCAATGTGTTAATACTAACACTCCTGTTTTTTCTGCCTCCCCCCAGGCTCAGGATGTTCCTGACTTTTTGATTGATTTTTCTGATGTGTTTAGTGAAAGTAAATCTGCATCCTTGCCTCCCCATAGGAGCTATGACTGCGCTATTAAATTAGTGCCGGGTAGTAAATTCCCTAAAGGTCGCCTTTTTAACTTGTCTGTACCTGAACATGACGCTATGCGGTCTTATATCAAGGAATCATTGGAGAAGGGTCATATCAGACCATCCTCTTCACCCTTAGGTGCCGGTTTTTTCTTTGTGGCCAAAAAGGATGGTTCTTTAAGGCCGTGTATTGATTATCGTCTCTTGAACAATATTACTGTGAAATATCAATACCCGTTACCCTTGATTTCTGACCTGTTTTCCAGGGTGAAAAACGCTACTTGGTTTACCAAGCTTGACCTCAGGGGGGCGTATAACCTTATTCGCATTAAGCATGGGGATGAATGGAAGACGGCATTCAATACCCCTGAAGGGCATTTTGAGTACCTGGTGATGCCCTTTGGGCTCACTAATGCTCCTTCCGTCTTCCAGTCCTTCATGAATGACATTTTCAGGGATTTTGTGGACAAATTTCTGATTGTTTATTTGGATGATATCTTGATTTTTTCTAATGACTGGGACTCTCATGTGAAACATGTTCGAACTGTATTCCAGATTTTGAGAGAGAATGCTCTGTATGTGAAGGGATCAAAGTGTCTTTTTGGCGTACAGAGAATCTCATTTCTGGGATTCATTTTGTCTCCATCTGTTATTGAAATGGACCCGGTCAAGGTTCAGGCCATCTGTGATTGGGTCCAACCTACTTCATTAAAGGCTCTTCAGAGATTTTTGGGTTTTGCCAATTTTTATCGTAAATTTATTGGTAATTTCTCGGTTATTGTTAAACCATTAACTGGTTTGACCAGAAAGGGTTCTGATGTGGTGAATTGGCCTCCTGAGGCAGTCTCTGCATTTCAGGAACTTAAGCAGAGATTCACTTCTGCTCCTGTTCTACGGCAGCCTGATGTTTCTCTGCCATTTCAGGTGGAGGTTGATGCCTCTGAAATTGGGGCAGGTGCCGTTTTGTCCCAAAAAGATCCAGAGACCTCTAAAAGTAACCCTTGTGCCTTTTTCTCTCGAAAATTTTCTCCTACTGAACGTAATTATGACGTGGGTAATCGGGAGTTATTGGCCATGAAGTGGGCTTTTGAAGAGTGGAGACATTGGCTGGAGGGAGCCAAACATCAGGTGGTGGTCCTTACGGACCATAAGAATCTGGTCTATCTGGAATCTGCCAAGCGACTCAATCCTAGACAGGCCAGGTGGGCCTTGTTTTTCACACGTTTTAATTTTGTGGTTTCCTTTCTTCCTGGCACTAAGAATGTTAAGGCGGATGCCCTCTCGAGGAGTTTCCTTGCGGACTCTCCTGAGTTATCTGATCCTTCTGTTATTTTGAAAGAGGGTGTAGTTCTTTCCGCCATCTCGCCCAGTTTGAGACTTGTTCTGGAGGGGTGTCAGGAGGATAGGTCCGAGTGCTGCCCTGTTGGAAAATTGTTTGTCCCGGACCAGTGGAAAAAGAGTGTGATGTCTGAGATTCATTGTTCCGCGTTGGCTGGGCATCCCGGAATTTTTGGTACCAGAGACTTGGTTAGTCGGTCCTTTTGGTGGCCTACCTTGTCTCGTGATGTCAGGGAATTTGTGCAGTCCTGCGGGACTTGCTCTCGCTCCAAGCCTTGCTCTCGCTCTAGTGGTTTGTTGATGTCATTGCCTGTGCCCAAGAGACCATGGACCCATATCTCTATGGATTTCATTTCCGACCTTCCTGTTTCTCAGAGAATGACCACCATCTGGGTAATTTGTGATAGGTTTTCCAAGATGATACATCTTGTGCCATTACCTAAGTTGCCTTCCTCCTCTGAATTGGTGCCGTTGTTCCTTCAGCACGTGGTTCGTTTACACGGCATTCCTCAGAACATTGTGTCTGACAGAGGAGTCCAGTTTGTTTCCAGATTTTGGAGGACTTTTTGTTCTAAACTGGGTGTTCAATTGTCTTTCTCCTCGGCATTTCATCCTCAGACCAATGGTCAAACTGAGAGAACAAACCAGACATTGGAGACTTATCTAAGATGCTTTGTGTCTGCTGATCAGGATGACTGGGTCTCTTTTTTACCTTTGGCTGAGTTTGCACTTAATAATAGGGCTAGCTCTGCTACTTTGATGTCTCCGTTTTTCTGTAATTCTGGGTTTCACCCTCGATTTTCTTCAGGACAGATGGAGGCTTCTGTCTGTCCAGGTGTTGACTCTGTTGTGGAGCGTATGCAACTGATTTGGGACCAGGTAGTGGAGAGGTTGTCCCTCTCTCAGGAGAGGGCCCAGCGGTTTGCTAACCGGCATAGGACTGATGGTCCTCGGTTTAAAGTGGGGGACTTGGTCTGGTTGTCCTCAAAGAATATTCCTATGAGAGTAGCATCTCCTAAATTTAAGCCTAGGTTCATTGGACCTTATAAGATCATGGAGATTATTAATCCTGTTTCTTTTCGTTTGCTTCTTCCAGGGACATTTAAGATCCATAACGTGTTCCACAAGTCCTTGTTGAAGAGGTTTGTTGAGCCAGTGGTTCCTGCTGCTGTGCCTCCTGACCCTGTTTTGGTTGAGGGCAATCTGGAGTATGTGGTTGAGAAAATATTAGATTCTCGTTTTTCTAGACGGAAACTCCAGTATTTGGTTAAATGGAGAGGTTATGGTCAGGAAGACAATTCTTGGGTGTTTGCTTCGGACATCCATGCTAGGAGACTTATCCGTGCGTATCATAGAACTCATCCTGACCGACCTGGTTGCTCAAATGAGGGTTCGGTGACCCCTCCTCAAGGGGGGGGTACTGTTGTGAATGAGTTTGAGATGAGTTCTGAGCAGAGGCTCCCTCTGGTGGTTACAAGCGGTACTAGTCTGTCCAGTGAAAATTGTGAGGACTGGGAATCAGGTGTTACTGACTGGTCTTATATAAGGGAGTCACCTTCCCATCAGGGTTGCCGGTGATCAATTGTTCTGGTCTGAATCCTTTATTCCAGTTTCCCTTGTAGCCTGCTGTGTCGTGTCTGCATCTCATGCTAACAGATAAGACATTTTCTTCTTTTGTGTTTGTGCTGTGTTTTTGCATTTTGTCCTGCACTTCTGTGGGGGCCTTCAGGGTCCCCTCCGGGGGCTTCTGCCCTCTCAGTTTTGTTCAGCCACTGATGTTTGTACTTTTGCTTTTTCCAGTTTTTTCAGTGGCTGCTGTTTTGATTTTGTTACACCAGAGAACTAATTTAGGTGGAAGAGGTCGTGTGATCTCAGGTGTTTTTGAAATTAGTAGAGTTGGTGCCTTTCAGGGTTTTCTGGGATTGCAGTAAGTACCCTTCCCATCCTTTTCTATTTAGTTAGTTTTGGCCCCAGCGTTTGCTCATACTATTTTCTTTCTGTGTCAGTATTTCATCTTGTCTAACCGCCATTACATGTTTGGGGGCTTTCTATTATCTTTGGGGTTCTGCTCCGGGGCAGATAGCTTTCCTATTTCTATCTTTAGGTGTAGTTAGTTTCTCAGGCTGTGACGAGGCGTCTAGGACCAACGTAGGAACGCTCCACGGCTGCCTCTAGTTGTGGTGGTTAGTCAGGGTACTGCAATCTCATAGATTCCAACTGCTCTGGTGTATTGCCTTTTTTACCTGCACTCCTCAGCTACCGAAACATAACAGTCCAAGTTTAAGTACAAGCTGCAATGGGCCCTAGCAGTACCAAGCTTCCAAACAGCAGGAGGGCGCACCAAGAGTCTAGCATAGCTCCCTGGAAGATCCAGGGCCTATGGCCTGGAAGAGGGCATTGGAGTTCATGTCTCATTCTCTCCTAAGAGGAAGAAGCTGGTCAGGGAAAAGCAAGAGGAAACGGTGGCGGGCCTCAGGAAAGCTGGGTTGCCGGACAGGGAATCCCTAGGGCCAACAGGAGCTGTTGAGGTGGGGACAGTTCGGGCTGACCCTAGGCAAGACCTAGAAACATATTGTGAAATGGGAACAACAACCGGAGGGGGCTCTGCCCCATACTGTGTACCTCAGCTGAATGTGCCTGGAATGTACAGTAAAACCAAACCTGTTGAACTGGACCTAAGAGAAATCAGTACCGGCCCACAGTAC
The DNA here is from genome assembly GCA_033576555.1 of Oophaga sylvatica. Classification (NCBI taxonomy): domain Eukaryota; kingdom Metazoa; phylum Chordata; class Amphibia; order Anura; family Dendrobatidae; genus Oophaga; species Oophaga sylvatica. The sequence continues at coordinate 380,947,667 of JARQOD010000001.1, read as the reverse complement.
CAGCCCTGAGTCCCACTTCAGGAGCAGTTAGTGACTGCTCTTTTTGGGCAGAGATCGGTGCCAAGCACCTCTGTCAGATAAGTTGCACCTACCTGCCTGTTAGTTTTTAAGTCCATAATAAATAAAAAATAGTCTTGGATAACCTCTTTAAATATATTTCTTCACCAATTTACCTGACTGTTCTCCCTATATTCATATATTAATATTGTGAAATCTCACTCCAGTCTATGGGTAAAAGTGGTTGTCAGTTATTGGGAAGCCATATTTATCCTTTTTAGAAAAAAATGACTGAATGTTTTTGTAGGTTAAGTTGTCTGATTGATGTAAATGTTGGGTTGTATGCAATGACAAATTATAATGGCCACCATGTCCATTATTTCTGTGGGCTCGGTATGTTATAGTGAGTCAGGAATATTCTTTGGCAAGATGAATCATTTGAAGTGTTTTCCAAGTCACAAAACCTAAGAAAGTGATATGTATAAAAATCGCTGGTTCAGTGTCACAATTTACAAATTCTGTACCAAACATTCTGAGAAAAAGCAGTGTTTGGTAATTTCTAGAAGTTAGAGCTTTTTCCAGGAACATTAATTCTCCTGGGACCTTAAACTTTTTTTTCTTTGACTTAAATTCTCTGACCAAAACTGTAGTCCAAAAGCTATAAAATCAGTCAGACTGTTTTTATGAGATAATGATCCTATGTAAAACATGAACAATTATTGCTGCGCCTGCAGTCACTTGAAGACCTTTGATCTTCAACATAATCCTTGCTGAGTTAAAAGAAAAAAAATTATAGGATTTGTAAACCCTACAAGTTTTAAATTCAATAAATAAAAAATTCCAAATGTTGTATTAGTCTTTGCCTGATGAAGAGACCTGAGTAGTCTCGAAAGCTTGCAATTTGTTACCATCTTTTCAGTTAGCCATTAAAAGGTATCAACCACTGAGGACTCTCAATTCTAAATATTTTTCTATCTACTGGCTAACATGGTACAAAGATATACATCTTTCCTGTATCAAAATGGAGGATACCAGAATGTACCGCATCTTTATGGAACTAAAACCACTTCTGAAGAAACGTGCACAAATGGACAGCGATATTTTTTTCTTATCTAAATGCAAAAAGGAGAATTTAATTCACAAAGGACTCTGAATTACAAACCCAATTCTTCACACCTACAATACCCATTATGCACAAAACCTTTGTCACAGGACTTCTGAGAGACTAAGGAACCATCTTTTGCATGTCTGCTACAGCATAAGGAGTAATGTCCAAGGGCAATTTGAAACTCTGAGGAAAACACTTACAGAAAGCACAGAACAAAAATTACAACAATACTGCAACAAACTACGGACCTTTCTAATTCATAACAAGCAAAAGAAACTACACAGATTGTGCCTCAATTCAGGACTCTATACAAACAGATACAAAACAAAGCCAAAACCTGACAACCTGGACAACTACTCCATTCTAGACACAAAAGCATCTAACTGTGTCATCAATCTCTCAAATTATAAACCCAACAAGGTGGAGCTGGCCGTGCTTTCTAGAGGACTCTCATTTTGTCCCACTAAGGCCCTAGATAAAACTGAACTCTGCAGTGATATGGAACATTTTTTCAGGAGACTTCACCTGAGGGAATACTTCAATGATACAGAAGATTCAGAAAACACTCGGACTGAAGGAAAAGGGATCCCAACAACCAAGAAGAGGTCACACTGGACACCTCCACCTGGACGCAACCCTCATTTGGATAAATATATAGACTCATTCAGACATTTGATAAAATCCACCATCATAGACACCATCAGGAGACAAGCATCCAACATCAGTGCCCAGGAGAGAAAGGCTATACAGTCTCTGAAAACCAACAAAGAAATCATCATTAAACCTGCTGACAAGGGAGGTGCAATAGTCATGATGAACACATCAGACTATATGAAGGAAGCAAACAGACAACTTACGGACACACGCTACTACAGAAAACTGGAGTCGGACCCTACACTGGACTATTACAAGGAACTAAGCAAGTTGATATCTTGTCTGCCTGACAAATCCATAAGAGCCGATGACCTGATACCAGAGAGTCCAAGAACAGGTGTTAGAACCCTCTTGTTAGGTTTTGTTTCTGTTTGCTGGTCACATGACCTTTTTTCCCTATTTAGTCTGGCTCCGCCCTTCTGGCTTTGCTGGACTTCATTGTATTATCTACTCTTAAGGTAGCCGGGTGCTTAGGTGCCTTACTCAGTCAGTTTTGCTTGATCTTAGGATCTCTTAGTATTTTGTTTTCTGTTTAATTATCCCTGCTACAATTTCTGTTAGGAGGTGTCCACCTTTTCTCCCAGTCCCTAGATCTTGTAGGGATTCCTCCCTCGCAACTATAGGTCTTCGTTCAGACTAGCTGAGGACTTTAGCGGGTCTGGTCGCAGGATCAGGTTCCCCGTTACATCGTAGGGATCCAGCTTAGTTCTATTGTAGGGACAGAATTCCCATCTTTCCTTAGTGCTTGTAGCAGATCATAACAGTAAGTCCAGCCCAGAAAAAAAAAAAAAACCTCTAAGGAAAGATTTTCTGTTTCCATCATGGTGTCGGTTCAGGATTTGGCTCAACGCCTGCAGGGACTTTCTCTGGAGGTGGCTGAAATCCAGCAACACGTGAGTAGTTGTTCTGGAGCACATTTCATGGAGCCAAAGGTACGTTTGCCTGATTTATTTTTTGGTGAACAACAAGATTTTTTTTCTTTTAAAAATGCTTGCTTGTTGTATTTCCGTTTGAGACCCAGATCCTCTGGTGATGAATCTCAGCGCATAGGGTTCATAATGTCACTTTTGCGCAAAGAACCTCAGGACTGGGCCTTTTCTCTGCAGTCTAGTGATCCATGCTTTAGATCAGTGGGTAGTTTTTTTTTCTGCTTTGGGGTTATTGTATGACGATCCTGATCGTGTTTCATCAGCTGAGACAGAATTGAGACGTTTGAGACAGGGATCAGGTAATGTGGAAAAATATTGTACTCACTTCCGAAGGTGGTCCACTCAGGTGGGGTGGAACAATTCAGCTTTGAAAAGTTTATTTCTTGCAGGGTTAAGTGAAAGGGTTAAAGATTTGCTGATTGCTTATCCCATACCTGGTAACTTGCAAGAGGCTATGCAATTAGCCATACGGGTGGATAGGAGACTGCGTGCAAGGGTTAATGAGAGTAAATCTGCCTTGTCAGCTCCAAGTCTGGAGAGGGACTGTACTGACATTGGAGAGCCGATGGAATTTGTATTAATGGTACCTCACTCTCGGTAAAAAGAACGCAGATTTGCTGAAGGTTTGTGTTTCTATTGTGGCAAATCTAAGCATTTTATTAAGAACTGTGCGCTTCGAATGAATAAAGAGAAAAAAAAAAATGAGGTCAGTTTCGCCCGTATAGCTTGTTTAAACAATAAAGGTGTCTTTCTTTCTGCTACCACTGCTGTTGAGGAGGAATTAATGGAGTTTCGGGTATTTGTAGATTGTGGTTCTACTCTCAATGTGATTGATGGGAAATTTTTGGAAAAACTAAAATTAAAACCCAAACTTCTGCCTTCCCCTATTAATGTGGTTTGTGTGGATGGTTCTCCCTTGAAAAATGTTGCTCACCATATCTGTGAATTTCCTCTTACTATTAATGGTGTTCATCAAGAGAACTTGGATTTAGTAGTTTTGAATAATTTGCCCTCACCGGTGATATTGGGGTTACCCTGGTTAAAATTGCACAATCCGGTACTGGATTGGTCTACCAATGAAATTAAGTCCTGGAGTCCTAATTGTTATGACAAGTGTTGTAACGGGCATATTGCTGCTGTAGTTAAGGGGGAGTTACCTGTACCTATTCAGGATTTTTGGAAAGTTTTTTCTGATAAGGAATCGCAGGTATTGCCTCCTCATAGAGAATATGATTGTGCAATTGAATTTGTCCCTGGAGCTACTCTTCCTAAAAGTCGTTTATTTAATTTGACTATTCCTGAGAGAAAGGCTTTGGAGGAATACATACAGACAAGCTTGGCCGCCGGTCACATTAGGCCTTCCAAATCTCCTGTGGCGGTTGGATTTTTGTTTGTTTTAAAAAAGGACGGCGGTTTACGGCCTTGTCTAGACTTTCGTGAGATTAATAAGATTACTGTACGCAATCCTTACCCACTGCCATTGATTCCTGATTTGTTTAACCAGTTAGTGGGGGCCAAGTGGTTCTCGAAAATTGATCTTCGAGGGGCATACAATTTGTTGCGCATGAAGGAGGGGGATGAATGGAAGACTGCGTTTAACACTCCACTGGGTCATTTTGAGAATCTGGTCATGCCTTTTGGGCTTTCCAGTGCTCCGGCATTTTTACAGAATCTTATTAATGACATCCTTAGACCTTTGATCGGCAGAAGTGTGGTTGTGTATTTGGATGACATTTTGATTTATTCACCGGATTTGGAGTCTCATTGGAGGAGTGTGCGTGAAGTTTTACAGTTACTGAGTGATAATTCACTTTTTGCCAAACTAGAAAAATGTGAGTTCGCTGTACAGAGACTTAGTTTTTTGGGCTACATTGTCTCCAGTGAAGGTTTTGAGATGGACCCGGTGAAGGTGCAAGCTGTGCAGGATTGGCCTAGACCTATTGGTGTGAAATCAATACAGAGGTTTTTGGGGTTCGCCAATTATTATAGAAAATTCATTAAAAAATTTTCTGTGATTGCCAAACCTCTGACCGATCTCACCAGGAAAGGTGCTGATGCGGTTCAGTGGACTACTGAGGCCATTGAGGCTTTTGTGTTGCTAAAGGAGAGGTTCAGCTCTGCTCCAATCCTTACGCAGCCTGATGTGACTAAACCATTTTTGGTTGAGGTTGATGCTTCTTCTGTGGGGGTCGGCGCGGTGTTGTCTCAGGAAAAGACGGATGGAGTACATCCCTGTGCTTTTTTTTCAAAGAAATTTTCTGAGTCTGAACTAAATTATGATATCGGTAATCGGGATTTGTTGGCAATTAAACTCGCATTTGAACACTGGCGTCATTTTTTGGAGGGAGCGGAATTTCCCGTTCAAGTCTTCACCGATCATAAAAATCTGATCTACCTTGATGCTGCCAAACGCTTGAATGCCCGTCAGGCTAGGTGGGCACTGTTTTTCTCACGGTTTAATTTTACCGTTACTTACATCCCAGGTACTAAAAATGTTAAAGCTGATGCTTTGTCTCGCAGCTTTTCTCCTATGGTGGGTACTGAGGAGGAGGAAAACATTTTGCAAGAGGGGGTTGTTATTGCTGTTTTGGACTCCGTGTTGGAAGATGAGATTCTTAAAGCACAGGAGAATGCCCCATCTAACACGCCGCATGGGAGGTTGTTTGTGCCTGGTACCCTGAGGAGAGATTTGTTTGTTGAATGTCATGACTCTCGGTTGGCAGGTCATCCTGGAATCTCTGAGACCAAGAGACTTGTGGGTCGCAGCTTTTGGTGGCCTGGATGGCAGAAGGAAGTCATTAAGTGGGTGCGTCAATGCACTGTGTGTGCTAGATCTAAGTCTTCTCATACTCCTGCTGCGGTTTTGCTTTGCCCTCTGGAGGTCCCTAGTGCACCTTGGACACATTTGGCTATGGACTTTATTACTGACCTTCCCCCTCTGAGGGTTTCACTGTCATCTGGGTGGTCGTGGACCGTTTTAGCAAGATGTGTCATTTGGTTCCTTTCATCAAACTGCCCTGCGCTAAGACTCTCGCTAAGGCCTTTGTCAAGGAAATTGTCAGACTACATGGCGTTCCTACTGACATTGTTTCTGATAGGGGACCTCAGTTTGTGGCTCGTTTTTGGCGCGCCTTTTGTGACAGGTTGGGAGTTCATTTGTCGTTTTCATCCGGATATCATCCTGAGTCTAATGGCCAGACAGAAAGGAAAAACCAGGATGTTGAGCAGTTCTTGCGTTGTTTTGTGACTGATAATCAAGAGGGGTGGTCTGAGTTTCTGCCACTTGCTGAGTTTGCTCTTAACAACCATACATCCGCTTCTGCTGGTTGTTCGCCTTTTTTTTGTTGTACTGGGAGACATCCGTCTTTTGGGTCATTTTCCAAGTTGGGATCGGCTGTACCTGTAGAGGAGAATTTTTCTGGTGTTTTGGAGAGAGTTTGGACTGTGCATGGTAATCTTCAGGAGGCTAACAAAAGATCCAAAGTGTATTTTGATAGAAAACGACAAGAGGTTTTGTTTGCTATTGGTGACATGGTTTGGTTGTCCTCTAAGAATCTGCGCTTGAGGATTCCGTCTAAGAAATTGGGTCCCAAGTTTGTAGGGCCCTTTAAGGTGCTTCAGGTTATTAACCAATCTGCTGTTAAGTTGAAGCTTCCCACCTCCTGGAAGATTAATCCGGTGTTTCATGTTTCTCTCTTGAAAAAAGCTGAGGTCTCAGATGGAGATGTCTCGGCCACTGTTCCCTGGTGGTGGAGGACGGGCAATATGAGATTTCCCGCATCCTAAATTCTAGACGGTATAGAGGGAGTTTGCAGTACCTCGTCGCTTGGAAGGGTTATGGACCCGAGAATAACTCATGGGTGAGGGCGGATGATGTTTCTGCGTCTAGACTTGTCAGAGTGTTTCACAAGAGGTTTCCGGATAAGCCTAAGTCCTAGGGGATCCGGAGGATCCTCTTAGAAGGGAGGGTACTGTTAGAACCCTCTTGTTAGATTTTGTTTCTGTTTGCTGGTCACATGACCTTTTTTCCCTATTTAGTCTGGCTCTGCCCTTCTGGCTTTGCTGGACTTCATTGTATTATCTACTCTTAAGCTAGCCGGGTGCTTAGGTGCCTTACTCAGTCAGTTTTGCTTGATCTTAGGATCTCTTAGTATTTTGTTTTCTGTTTAATTATCCCTGCTACAATTTCTGTTAGGAGGTGTCCACCTTTTCTCCCAGTCCCTAGATCTTGTAGGGATTCCTCCCTCGCAACTATAGGTCTTCGTTCAGACTAGCTGAGGACTTTAGCGGGTCTGGTCGCAGGATCAGGTTCCCCGTTACATCGTAGGGATCCAGCTTAGTTCTATTGTAGGGACAGAATTCCCATCTTTCCTTAGTGCTTGTAGCAGATCATAACAACAGGGACATTCTACATGCTTCCCAAAATCCACAAATCTGGAAATCCAGGGAGGCCGATCATTTCATGTGTGGACACCCTTACTGAGCAGGTATCTGGATGGGTAGAGGGTATTCTTAAACCCCTGGTAAAGGATACACCCAGCTACATTCAGGACACAACTGACCTACTGAATAAACTAGCAGCAATAGGTCCTCTACCAGAAGGAACCATCCTGGCCACCATGGATGTGGAATCTTTGTACTCTAATATCTCACACCAGGATGGATTAAATGCCTGCAAAGTCTTCATGGAAAACACAGAGAATGATGCTGATTCTGTGGCGAAACTCACAAAATTCATCCTCACCCACAATTACTTTGAATTTGACAAAAAGATCTATCTACAGGAGACTGGCACAGCGATGGGAAGTAAAATGGCTCCACAGTATGCAAATCTTTTCATGGCCAAGCTTGAAAGCGACTTTTTGTCCTCGTATCCCATCAGGCCTCTGGCCTACTACGATACATTGATGACATTTTAATCATCTGGACGGAGTCTGAGCAACAGCTAAAGACGTTCCACGAACAGTTCAATCAATTTCATCCCACCATCAACTTAACAATCAACTACTCCAGCACTGAAATTAACTTTTTGGACACCATCATTAAGCTAAAGAACATTGAAATAGAGACATCCCTGTATCAGAAGCCAATCGACCGTCCAACATACCTTAAATGGGACAGTTTCCATCCAAAACACATAAAAAACTCCATTATCAACAGCCAAGCCATCAGATACAACCATATATGTTCCAACCCCATGGACAGAGATGAACACCTTGGTCGCCTCAGAAAGACCTTTTTAAATCAGGGCTACCATCCAAGAACAATTGAAAACCAAATTACAAGAGCCACCAGTATATCAAGGAATCACCTGCTACATTACAAAGCTAAAGAAGAAAATAACCGGGTGCCCCTAATAGTCAACTACAATCCAAACCTGGAGGTGCTAAGAGGAGCTGCATGGAAATTACAACCTTTACTACAAAAAGATGCCCGATTACAATCCATATTTCCAGACCCCCCACTACTGTGTTTTAGGCAGCCCCCAAATTTAAGAAGCATCATTGTCAGAAGCTCCCTGTCCTCTCCAACAGCTGCAGCAACCTTTCCTTGCAACAAGAAAAAATGTAAAACCTGCCATTTATAATGACCACTGACAAGATAAAGATACCCAACTCACATCAGGACTACAAGATCCCATGCACTTTCAGCTGCATCACATCTAATGTGGTGTGCCTAATTATATGTACTAAATGTCCAACTGGGGGTCTGTATGTGGGGGAGACTGGGCAAAAACTGAGAACTAGGATGAATTCTCATCGCCACACAATAAGAGAAAAGAGAATGGATCTACCTGTGGCCAAACATTTTTTTATCCCCGGTCATAGCATGATGGACATGAAATTACTTGTATTGAAAGGTAATTTCACATCTCAGAGACACAGGAGAGTTTGTGAATACAAGCTGATGACGACCTTTCACACTCTCAATGCTGGAATGTACCTATCACATGGATTTATGACTTTTTACATCAATTAAGGAATTTGCTCCAAGGACCCTGTGGGAGCATCGTAAAACATTACCAGACCCCAATCAGAGGGCAATAAAACTTTCACACTCCTTATCTATGAACTGGTCCAATATTTATTGCCACAACTGTTCATCCCGCTCCCATATGGAGAGTTCTGCTTTACATCACTTGTCTTATCCATTGCACTATCCCTGTGTCCTGTTGTGTATAAATATGTGATTCTTCAGATGTTGTATTAGTCTTTGCCTGATGAAGAGACCTGAGTAGTCTCGAAAGCTTGCAATTTGTTACCATCTTTTCAGTTAGCCATTAAAAGGTATCAACCACTGAGGACTCTCAATTCTAAATATTTTTCAAATGTACATCAAAAACTTTTTGGTAGTCCTTATGATTGTCAAGAAAGTCTACCATCCAACACGACCTTAACTCAATGTCATATGGGGGACTTAAGAACACATAAACTTTGTTAAATTTATATATGTCTAGGTCTACCAAACTTAGAATTACCATTTTCTTAATCTACTCATTCAGAAGACCATGATTTTCATTTACATCAACCAACCACCTCTCCCTGAGATGCTGACAAAACTTCACCCAAAGTTATACCATTAATGACAGATTTAAAGGGCTGAGCACCTTTTGATAAAACCTTCCAAGAGCTACCACCAAAGAATTATCTAAGGGGATGAAAGTTCTACCAACAATTGTCTAAGCATATGACATACTATTGCTTAAATTCTTACCAGTATGGTCTACCAACAAACACATTTCTAAGGATCTGTCAGACCTTTACTCAAGGTCCTACCAACAATAACTTGTGTACGGATCTAACAGACTTATGCAGAAAGTTGGCCATACATATTTAGATGGCTGTCAGCCGAACGATACTCTAGGCGATCCTTTGGCTGACAGCCATCTCAGCTGACACTCCCATACACAGGAGCACTCGCTCGGCCAAGTGCTAATACCACCAAGGACATCTGCAAAGAGTCTGTATGTTCTCCCTGTGTTTGTGTGGGTTTCCTCCGGGATCTCTGGTTTCCTCCCACACTCAAAACACATACTGATAGAGAATGTAGATTGTGAGCCCCAATGGAGAAAGTGCTGATAATGTCTATAAAGCACTGTGTAATTAATGGCGCTATATAAGTGAGTAAAATAAATAAATAATCTCTGATCTTTACATAAAATCCTTAACTTCATCCACAGTAACTCAGCTCTGTAAGATTCCTGGAAAGAATGTGAAATGTCACATTAAGTATGCTGATGGTGCATATTGTCTGAAGCTGGGAGTATTAGAAGCACATGGCAGCACAGCTGGGCCCGGAGAGCCGACTGTTACGTCACCACACATCCATACCAGCAATGATAAAAGAAAGGTCAGGTGTGGAGTTACAGAGGAAAGAGCCTTCTCCTACCCGGGTCTATCGATTCTATGCCCTCTAGGCAGATAATTACTGGATAATGACATATCATATTTTCATTACAATTATTCTTCAAATGGCAGTAAACGAACAGAAGCCGATTTAAATGTAGAGATGAGTGACAAGAGGAGTGCATGAAGGAAGCTTAACGGTGTCTACAAATAATTAGTCTATCTATCTATTATCATTATCTATCTATTATCTATCATCTATCTACTATCTATTTATCTATTATCCATCCATTATCTATCTATCTATCTATCTATCTATCTATCTATCTATCTATCTATCTATCTATCTATCTATCTATCTATCTATTCATCCATTTATCTCCTCATCTGTATAACCTCATTTACAGCAGTATCCACCTTTTTCAGGTGGGCACAAAATGACTCTTTCCGCTTTGGCCCCTTCAGTGGATTTCACCTCCGGCCCATTTTTCAGAGCTTTGGACAAAAGCCCCGACAGCTAAAATGTTATGTGAACATAGCCTAAGGCTGTGTTTAGTTAATGATGTCTGTTTGTCTGTGTTTCTTTTCTGTCTATTTTGTATAGCTTGAAAAAAAGGATGCATTCAGTATTAAGGGAGGCTTTATACATATCTATATTCTCACAGCTCACACCAGCCTTCTTGTTGAATAGATACATGTGTACCGGGTTTAAATGAGGACACTTGCATCTGAAAATCAATTTTAGGTCAATAAGATTTACCTCTCTCACTGCTGGATCCTCTGTGCCAGTTTCTAAGGAGCAATTTATATGATAAATTCTTAAGAAAAAAAAGCGGAGAAGCTGAGAGGCAGCTAATCCTGGCAGAAGGCGCCCAGGCTGATGGGTCTTTAGAGTGATGGTTTGCCAAACCATCGACACTTTAAGCACAATCCCAATAGCTATTGGCAATCATTGACTGGTTCCCAGTTGAGATTCATTGTTTTCCAGTGTAATATTTCCTCTAACTTCTCGTTAGATTGCTTGGCTTTTAGGAGCAGTAACAAGAGTTCTTGTTCCACTACAATACTACAAGCCAATCCAAGAACAAACCTCAATTTTACATATTTTTTAGCATTTCAAAATCCAAACTTCCATGATGATTAATTTCTTACTATTCTAAAGGGTATGCCACACTAAACAACATCGCTAACGGGATCGCTAAAAAACGTCACTATTTAGCGATCCCGTTAGCGATGTTGTTCAGTGCGGCAGCTGCCAGCGACGAGCTTCCTGCTGTGATCTCGCTCGTCGCTGGAATCGTTCCGGACCCTATTTTCGTCGCTGGCGCCCCGCTGGGTAAGTATATATCGCTAAGTGTGGCACCTTTTTTATCGATTTAGCGGTACTTTTGTACCGCTAAAGTCGTTAAGGAGATCGCTAACCGCGATAGTGTCCTAACGACATCGCTAAAATAGGTAGCTACTAGCGATATAGAAACAATCCCGCTAGCGATCTCATTAGTATGCGACGCTAATGAGATCGCTAGCGGGATTGTCTAGTGTGGCAGTACCTATAGTTTCCAGTTGTATTTTCATTATACCGAGCTCAAAGTCTCCTGCATAGACATTGTTCGATGATAACATTGTGCCTACCACTGAAGAAAAACATCATTGTATAGTGTAATCCCTCCAGTGATGGTGGCAGATAAACTTTTATCATTTAACCGGTCATGTCCCCAAACACTGTTAACAGGGTTAATCTGCATGTAAATATTGTTCTAATGCCGTCGCTCCACCAAACTGAGAGTGTGGTTACTGGAAAGAACTCTCTTTCTCCGGGGAGCCCCTGGCTTTTAGTCATAGATGGGTGCATGGAGTGTCTTCAGTCGCACTGTAAGCATGCCGCGGCAATGTGACAGTTCGCTTAAAGGTATCGTCTACGAATGTCTACGATTCTCTTTGGGGTCCTGAAGTGACTAAGCTGGGGATGTCCAGTCGTAGACGATACCTTTAATTGTTTATTTATAAGCTGGGTAAGGGCCCCGTCTCACATAGCGACGCACTAGCGATCCCGACAACGATATGAACTACATGATTGCTGGTGAGCTGCCAAACAGCTCAGGCATTGATCAGGACAGCGACACTGCGGGTACGTTGGATACCGGCGCGCTGATGCAGGGAGCTGGTAACCAAGGTACACATCGGGTTTCCAGGCGCTGTGCGGTGCCGATGTGTACCTTGGTTACCAGCCCCCTGCAGCAGCGCGCTGGTATCCAACGTATACATCGGGTTTCCAGGCACAGCCCCGCGCCTGGAAACCCGATGTGTACCTTGGTTACCAGCTGATCGCAGGTCTCCTGTCTGCCACACGCAGCGATGCGTGCTGGCCAGCAGGAGACCAGCAATCAAAAAAAAGTCCAGGCATTTCTGACACGACCAGCGATTCACAGCAGGGGCCTGATCGCTGGTACGTGTCAGACATAGCGAGATCGCTGCTGAGATCGCTGTTGCGTCACAAAACTTGTGACTCAGCTGCGATCTCGCTAGCGATCTCGCTATGTGAGACGGGACCCTAACAACCAATATGGGGGCTATTGCAATTTACGCAAAGATTATCAGATACATTTTTTTACACTCTTAAATGGCAAATTTGTCTTGTTGTGCAGCTATAAATACCATCTTACCATATTCTACAACCATGAGTCTGTATAGAGATCATTGTGTGTATTTTGTTCCTGTGCCTCCCCAATTCTGATAAGGCCTTCTCTTCCCTGTATGTAAATTTAGCCTTTTCAGCCAACTAGATGTGGTCCTGAAGAGGATGTTCACTGAGAAGATATGTAAACCACACCCACTTGGCTAAAAACACCTAGATTTGCATAGAGATAAGATTGATCCATCTATCAGGAGCAGAGAAACACACGAACAAAAGAAAAACATCAACAGATTCAGGAGAACAGCGGCTTTCACACCATTAAAAAATTGATGGCAAGTGTCAGGTCGGTAAGGTCTCCTGAAAAACTCTGGGACATCTAATCCTGGAAAAGCTACTTAATGGCTATTATAGCTCCTCTGTGGGGTTATCAGCCAGCATTCCAAGACTCCTGAATGGCACATAAGCCCGATTATGCAGTGAAAACTCTCCTTTATGACATTAAAGGCAGTTTCCTCATCAGGACGAGACCTGTAATTTCAGGCCGGTTATTCATAATCCAGCTTTCCCAGATGCAGATAAATCAAACCTGATCTAAGGGTTTAGATTTTCTTAATCCTAATACACAATATTGGTGAGCAGCGGCACTGCGGCATTCTGCGTCCTCAGGATAATAATGAAGCTGTGATGAATAGTGCGCGGCTGTGGCGAGGTGGCGGATCTTTCTCCGATGTGAAATGTGCAGAGTTACATAAAGTTTTACCCTGTCCTGAAATAACCTCAGGATTTGTGCAGCAGCAGGCGGCGAGCGTCTCCTCTCGCTGTAACTTATGTCTTTGCTGTGAGGATTTGTGCGCGTTCCCCTCTTATTCTGACATGAGGCCTGACAGGTGCTAAGCAAATTCATTTTGGATTTTTTTTTTTTTTGTGATCTGAAACAATATACAAAATGAATTTCAGGGTGGCAGCCTCATGTGATCCGAAATGGATGACAATGGCATTGTAGGCGGCAAGATGGTGTTTTTAATCTGTTAGTTTAAATGAAGACTGTGCTGTAACCAAAATAACATGTGCTGAGACTTCTGCTAATTCTCGCTGCCTCTTACCTGTAATGACAGTCGAAATATTTTGAAATTTTGAAGTATTTATTTATAGAGTAACCGTCATTTTAATTATTTTTTCATATACATGTGCTTCTCACAAAATTAGAATATCATCAAAAAGTGAGTTTATTTCAGTTCTTCAATACAAAAAGTGAATCTCATGTATTATATAGAGTCATTACAAACAGAATGATCTATTTCATGTGTTTATTTCTGTTAATGTTGATGATTATGGATTACAGCCAATGAAAACCCAAAAGTCATTATCTCAGTAAATTAGAATACTTTATAACACCAGCTTGAAAAATTATTTTAAATTCCAAAATGTTGGCCTACTGAAATGTATGTTCAGTAAATGCAGTCAATACTTGGTCGGGGCTCCTTTTGCATCAATTACTGCATCAGTGCGGCGTCTGCATTGTTGGGTCTGGTGTCTCATCTTCCTTTTGACAATACCCTATAGATTCTCTATGGGGTTAAGGTCAGGCGAGTTTGCTGGCCAATCAAGTACAGTGATAATGTTGTTTTTACACCAGGTATTGGTACTTTTGGCAGTGTGGACAGGTGCCAAGTCCTGCTGGAGAATGACATTTCCATCTCCAAAAAGCTTGTCAGTAGAGTGAAGCATGAAGTGCTCTAAAATTTCCTGGTGGACGGCTGCGCTGACTTTGGTCTTGATAAAACACAGTGGACCTACACCAGCAGATGACATGGCTCCCCAATCCATCAATGAGTGTGGAAACTTCACACTAGACCTCAAGCAGCTTGGATTGTGGCCTCTCCACTCTTCCTCCAGACTCTGGGACCTTGATTTCCAAATGAAATGAAAAATTTACTTTCATCTGAAAGCAACACCTTGGATCACTGAGAAACAGTCCAGTTGTTTTTCTTCTTGGCCCAGGTAAGACGCATCTGGAGTTGTCAATTGGTCATGAGTGGCTTGACACAAGGATTGTGACACTTGTAGCCCATGTCCTGGATACATCTGTGTGTGGTGGCTCTTGAAGCAATGACTCAAACTGCAGTCCACTTCTTGTGAATCTCCCTCAAATTTTTGAATGGCCTTTTCTTACCAATTCTTTTAAGGCTGAGGTTATCCTGGTTGATTGTGAACCTTTTTCTACCACACTTTTCTCCTTCCACTCAACTTTCCATTAATATGCTTGGATACAGCACTCTGTGAACAAACAGCTTCTTTAGCAATGACCTTTTGTGGCTTACCCTTCTTGTGGAGTGTGTCAATGACTGCCTTCTGGACATCTGTCAAGTTAGCAGTCTTCCCCATGATTGTGGAGCTACTGAAACAGTCTAAGAAATCTTTTTAATGCTTAGGAAGCCTTTGCAGGTGGTTTTTGCTAATCGTTCTAATTTACTGAGATAATGACTTTTGGGTTTTTATTGGCTGTAAACCATAATCATCAACATTAACAGAAATAAACACTTGAAATAGATCACTCTGTTTGTAATGACTCTATATAATATATGAGTTTCACATTTTGTATTGAAGAACTGAAATAAATTCACTTTTGACTTTTTGAATTTTGTGAGAAGCACCTGTATTAATAATGAACATGAAAATAAGATATACTTTGTAATGTATCTTATTAGATTAATCTTCCCTTTTCTCCTGGACTGATCATTCAATCATTCTCATCATTTTCAATTCATGAATAAAATCTGTTTTCAGTGAAGACAGAATTTCCTATTACTGAGATAGAAGATGGCAATTTGTACTCATAAAGTTCTAAATGCCTGTTCCTGCCTCTAACTTCTCCCTCCTCCGTAGAATTTTAAAGGCACCACATGCCATCTCCTATCTCAGTAATGAGTAAATTTTCTTCACTAAAAACAAATGTTACCCATGACTAGAAAGGGAAATATAAATCTTGAAGTAGAAAGAAGCACATTTCTCTGATTCTTGATTTATGAATAAAAACTTGAAATGGTGGTAACTCGTTAAGTCATAAAATCAGTAATTTTGTACTTTTGAGTGTTCTCTTTTACATCTTTGTGTAGCCTTATCAGCCTCGTTTGACATTGTACAGTCACAATGTGTTACAATAAGATGTCCATTTTACTTGTGGTCATCTGTAGGGTGTGATTTCTATCATTTTGGCTACATTCACACATTCGTTTGACGTGTCTGTGCAGTCTGCTTTTTTCTTATACAACACATGGACCCATAGAGTTTTGTTGATCCATACATACTTCAATTTTTGAAGTCATGACCAAGGACTATGTGAGTCTGAAACATGTTGCCTGGGAGTGGAGCGGATATTTATTTTCTCCCTTTTTAATTTTTGTGCTATTGTGTTCAACCATTTTTCTGCCTTTCATACTATTGGATCAATTTTAAAAACTGATCCATTTCTCTAGTGTGTAACTCAGAGCAGATCCTATTCTCATCCAAATATACAGATCAGCCATTAACGTCCATAGGGATCCATGTAAATCAGATGACACACTGAAAACATACTTTGCACTTCAATCTTCTATCTAAAGTTCATCTGTTTTTAACTAGTACATTGTTAAGAGTCAATGGATAAAAAAGTTCAGACAGCAATTTGGATGACACCTGAAAAAAAACAAACAGTCCATTTCTCTTGGATGGTAAAACTCACACAAATGGTTTAATGTAACCTTAAAGAGTTAGTTCCAAAATAGCAATTTCTCTAATATCCGTAGAAAAGGGGATAACTTACTAATCGCTGGGGCTCTGAGAACTGTGACTCTCAGCAACCCTGAGGAAGAAGGGGCTCTAGAACCCGAGAGTAGTCTCTGCAGAACCATGTCTTGAATGCAGGGGAGGTGCACAGGCTCGACCTCCGTTCCATTCATTGTCTATGGGACTGCCAGAGAAAGCCCAGTTCATGGATAGGGAAATAACTTACTCTATTAGGAATAACCCATTAAAGTTATCACTTATCTACAAAACAGGTGATAACTTACAGGTCAGCAGGGTTCCGACCACGGGAACCCTCTACCGATACCAAAAACGTGGCTCTGAAAACTGAAACCCCCCAGCTGAACTGAGTGCAGCAATTGAAGAGTCTCAAGTAAGCCTTAAGAGAATTAATGCAAAAGTGGCACATGCATTTCAGAACTCCATTCTTGGGTGGTCCCTGGAGCTCCCCGTGGTAGGATACCCTCCAATACACAAGGTATCATCTATCCTTTAGATAGGTAATGACATTAATAGTTGGGAATGATCCATCAAGGTCTTTGTAGATTCCCTGGGCAAAATGGAAAAGGATGTGTAGATAATATACTGTCACATTGTGTCTTAATAGTCACAGTATGACAAGACTATACAGTGCCCACATAGTATAATATTAGTTAATATATAATAGTGTTTTATGGTACATGACACTGCCAGGACAATATCACCAAGCAGACGAAAAGTAGAACCATTCAGTATCTACCTAATACTGCCATACATTGTTACACACTAATACCATATAATGAACATATCAATTCTGCCTGAGTGTACCTCGCAGTGCCTACATAACAATGGCAAAGCGTTAATGTGGCACCCCAAGAGTTCGGTTGCCACAGTGACCTTGCCTCCCTCCAGGGGGGAGTGATGTCATGCCTGGAAGCAAGGAAAGATCCCCTTAACAGGTAACACACAGCATACAACACTTTTCCTACTCCAGACCAGAAGGGGGAGCTCTAACACCTGATTTCAGGGAGCTTCCCTGGACCATTCTGGTTGGGGGAGGGTTGAGAGAGGACATGTGGCTAGGAGCTGGGGACAGGAGCTATAGCTGAGCTTACCCCTAGTCCTGAGCGCCAGAGACCCGACCCCGGAGTCCAAGGCTGAGTGGGTGCTGAAGCCCCAGCAGCAGAATCCAGAGGGCAGAAGACTGCAGATCCTCTACCCCAACTAAGACTCGACGACACAGCAGCATGTGTGAGCCGGAGATGCCAGAGAGGAGCGATTCCCGAAGCAGGCTACAGCTGTCTGACATGCGAAGGGAGTTCTACTTAAGTAACAGACAGAGACAGGTACTGGAACAGAGTTTACAGCAGCAAGTACCTCAGAGAATAGCGCTAGAAAAGAGGCCTCACAGCCCACCTGAATAGGGGATTCCCAAATTGCTTTCAGGCTGACCGACTCCAGAACCATCTGTAACCAGTGCCCTGGATGCTCTGCCTGCAGAACTGTGAGTAAAGCTTTGGAAACTGCATCCAGCTGTGTCCTCTAATCATTCCTGTGTCACCCATCCAACACTGCTACAACAACCAACATTACTCTCTTCAACATCCCACATCTGCCCTGGGACTAAGCTCTGCCTGTGGAGAGCTATACCAACTCTGCTGCATCACCACCAGTCCCATAGGATCTGCACTGCAGCGCTGGTCACCTCTGACCAGAAACCACAGGTGGCTTCACGAACACTTTATCATAAACTCTATTATCCCTTGTAAATATCACCTTTTATTGGATGCCCAGGGCCACGGACCGGGTCACTGCTGCTGTGACACTAACCCCTTTAAGAAGTGGCACGGTGCCGAGTACCCCACTGCCCTGGCAGGCGATCCATTAACACATAAGAGACATGAATGGAAGCTTTGCAGATCTAATGCAAATCTTAACAAAGACCCTAAAGTATCTCTGTTCATTTATACTACTGGTCTTCTTCTATCGGGCAAATGGACCTTTTACTACGTAATTACCTGATGTCTGTCATCCCTTCTGAAATTAAAAGTAGCAACTGCATCTCCCTCCTCTCCCCTCCCTATGTCTTCTATGTACTGTATTACATTAGATGGATTTTATTGGTGATGCAAGAAGTTTCTCAACATTTACAGAGATCCTGCAAGCATGGAGAGGGAAATGTTTATAATGGATGAAGAATGTTTCATACAATGCAAGAGGAAAACTAAAAATGGAAAACATAAACCTGTATTCAAAAAGCCAAGGCTCATCCCTGCTAAAGCAGTAGGCAGGTGTTAAGGGCCTACGGAATGCACCTAATAGATTTAAGGAGAGGTGCGTTCGCAGCCCGGGGTCCACCGTGCAGGCAGAGCCTGCTGCTAGTAAGATGGCGTAAATAGGCAGTATGAGCGAACTCTGTTATCCCGCAGAGTCGCAGATGTAAACGCCTTAGCACTATATGGCGATATAAGCTGACTGTTAATTCACAGAGCTGCTGTAACAAAGACTGTGTCCTGTTAGACTCACAGGGAACACAGATGACTGCTAAGCGGATTGCAGTCTGTGGTCATGCAAACAGAACCCAAGCAGTAATTCCTCACCGGAGTAGCCGGTATTCTAATGGCGTTTTCAGCCGAGCCCTGAACACGTGCATACAATCTCCTCACTGGAGGTGCCGGTATTCTAGGAGCTTATTTCAGCCAGACCTAACCACAAGCATACATGACCACACTGGCGCAAGCATGTAACAGATTTGATACTAGCGCACTGCCGTGCGGTAAGGACAGCCTTTTATAGCAGCCACGAGAAAAAGACCTTCCAGGAAGGACCAATGGGAAGCTGCTTCAGAACATCAACAGCCACAGGACCTTCCTGAAGGACCAATAGGAGTGGCAGCTGTATCTGAGCATGTGATCCCTGATCTCCAATGGGAGATCTTGCTCTGGGCATGCTCAGATGAAGCAACAAAGGACTTAGTCCTAAAGACGTCTGCTCGCCGCTGACCAGTACTGGCTACAATAGCAGAACCTGAAGAGGCAGCAGCAAGTCTCTGCACAGTATTAGACCGGGCGAGATGCTGGGACCAACGCCTTTGCTGAGCAGGCTCCACTGCGGCTGCAGATGGATGGGGGACCGCAGCGGGACTGGTTCGAGACTCCCCTTGTGCAGCAGCGGGAACTCTAACCCTAACATTACCCCCCCTTCTTTGGACCTCGCTGCGCTCAAAGGCAGCGATGAGCTGCGGAGCGTGAACATGCTCGGCAGGCTCCCAGGACCTATCCTCAGGCCCATAACCCTCCAATCCACCAAATAAAATTTTTTTCCTCGTACCACCTTGCACTCAACAATGGCGTTCACCTCATGATCGTCGGTAGATGAACCCGACGTCCCGGCAGATGACTCGGAAAACCGGGAAATGGCCACGGGTTTCAGGAGGGACACGTGAAAGGTGTCGGTGATACCAAGGCGAGGCGGAAGGGCTAGGCGGTAAACCACCTGGTTCACCTGCTCAAGAACTTTAAAGGGACCCAAAAAGCGAGGTGCCAACTTGGTGGACTCTACACGTAGCCTGATGTTTCGGGCAGAGAGCCACACTAGGTCATCCGGAGCAAATGTAGAAGTGGGGCGCTGATGGGCATCGGCCGAAGACCTCATCCTCTCTTTGGAGGCCTGAATGGCATCCTGGGTGCGGTCCCAAATGTCCAGTGCCTCCATACCCCAGTCTGCCACCCTGAAATTGGCGGAAGACACGGGCATGGGCACTGGTACCCGCGGATGCTGACCGTAGTTCAGGAGGAATGGGGTCTGTCCGGTGGAGTCAGACACAGCATTATTTAGAGCAAACTCAGCCCATGGTAGCAAAGATGCCCAGTCATCCTGCCTGGCAGAGACAAAATGTCACAAGTATGTGACCAAGGTCTGGTTGGCCCTCTCTACCAACCCATTCGTCTCGGGATGGTATTGAGAGGAGAGGTTCAACTCAATGCTGAGTAAACGACACAGCTCTCTCCAGAACCGAGACGCAAACTGGGGACTTCGATCACTGACAATTTTGTCTGGCATACCATGTAGGCGGAAAATATGCCTAATGAATAATGCTGCCAAAGCCCGTGCAGACGGTAACCGTGGTAACGGCACCAAGTGCACCATTTTAGAGAAGTGGTCGGTTATCACCCAGATGATGGTGCAGCCCCGAGACTTGGGTAAGCCCACCACAAAATCCACCCCGACCATCTCCCAGGGCCTGTCTGCCACCAGCAAAGGGAAAAGTAGCCCAGCCGGCTGTTGTCGAGGGGATTTATTCTTGGCGCAGGAGACGCACGCCTGAACATACTCCCTGATGTCACGGGCCATATGCGGCTACCAGTATGTCCTCGCCAGCAACTCAGAAGTCCTTTTTGTCCCAAAATGTTCACCCACCCTGGACGAATGTGCCCAAGAGAATACTTCCGGTCGCAAATTGGTGGGCACAAAAGTCTTGCCCGAGGCACAGACTCAAGCAAAACCAGAGCCACCATTCTTAAGCTCTCTGTAGGGACAATAAGTCGAGGCTCCTCCTCCACCTCCTCAGAGGACACCACGGAGCGAGATAGAGCGTTGGCACGAATGTTCCTCTCACCGGAGAGGAAATGGAGGGTGAAATAGAACCGGGAGAAGAACAGGGACCATCTGGCCTGACGAGAATTTAGCCGCTGGGCATTCTGTAAATAGACCAAACTTTTGCGGTCAGTGAAAACTTGAAAGGGAAAGCGAACCCCCTCCAGGAGATGTCTCCACTCGGAAAAGGCCAACTTCATGGCTAGCAACTAACTATCCCCAATGGAATAATTCCTCTCCACTGGTGTGAAGGTCTTGGAAAAGAAGAAACAAGGATGTTTCTGACCTTGAGCATCCTTTTGAAAAAGGACTGCTCCAGCACCAACGGACGAGGCATCAACGTCCAATATAAAAGGCTTGTCAACCTCTGGGCGTTGTAAGATGGGAGCACTAGCAAAATAGGACTTAATTGAAGTAAAGGCCTTGGAGACCTCCTCTGACCACAATTTGGGATTGGCTCCCTTCTTGGTGAGGGCTACCAAGGGAGCTACCAAAGTGGAGAAGTGGGGAATGAATTGGCGATAGTAATTAATGAACCCCATAAAGCGCTGCACCGCTTTAAGAGAATGGGGTTCTTGCCAATCCATCACAGCCTGTAGTTTGGCAGGATCCATAGCCAATCCCTGGGCAGAGATGATATAGCCCAGGAAAGGTAAAGACTCCTGCTCAAACATGCATTTCCCCAACTTTGCATAGAGGGAGTTGGCCCGTAACAGGTCGAAGACTTTGCAGACATCTCTCTGGTGAGAGTCAATATCTGGAGAAAAGATGAGAATATCATCCAGATAGACTACTACAGAGGTGAAAAGCATATCCCGGAAGATGTCATTGACAAAGTCTTGGAAAATGGCTGGGGCATTACAGACCCCGAAGGGCATCACCAGGTATTCATAATGCCTATCCCTGGTATTAAAAGCAGTCTTCCATTCGTCCCTTTCACGGATGCGAATCAGGTTATAAGCACCACGCAGATCTAATTTAGTAAATACCCTTGCTCCCCGAAGCCTATCAAAGAGCTCAGAAATCGGGGGCAACGGGTA
The DNA here is from genome assembly GCA_033576555.1 of Oophaga sylvatica. Classification (NCBI taxonomy): domain Eukaryota; kingdom Metazoa; phylum Chordata; class Amphibia; order Anura; family Dendrobatidae; genus Oophaga; species Oophaga sylvatica. Next base: position 380,925,600 of record JARQOD010000001.1, on the reverse strand, counting down.
CTTATTCTTAATGGTGATGGCATTAAGACCTCTGTAATCTATACACGGGCGTAATTCTCCACTCTTCTTCTGCACGAAGAAGAACCCCGCTCCTGCTGGTGACACTGACTTCCTAATGAACCCTCTTGCCAGATTCTCCTGGATATATTGAGACATAGCCTCCGTCTCATGAAGAGAGAGGGATAGACCCTTCCCCGAGGAGGTTCTGCTCCAGACAAGAGGTCAATAGAACAGTCGTAGGGACAATGGGGTGGCAGAGTCTCCACAGCCTTTTTAGAGAACACGTCTGCATATGACTGATAGCACTTGGGAAGAGGAGAAAGATCTGCGGGTATCTCTGTAGTGATAACCTGAATGCACTCCCTGACACATCTGTCATTACATGACTCACTCCAACCCAGTATCCTACCGGAGGTCCACTCGATATGAGGGGGAGTGGGAACGGAGCCAGGGTACTTCCAGTAGGATTTTGTCTATTCCCTCGGGAAGGGCGAGAAGGGAAATAATTTCCTGATGGGAAGGGGGTACACACAAAGTAAGAGGACAGTCTGATGTGTAATTGACGAGGGCAATGTCAACCCATTCACTACCCGGACAGTCACTGGTTTGTCGAGCTCTACCAAATGTATTGCGTGGCGATGAGCAAAGGTAGATGACATGAAATTCCCCTCTGCTCCTGAGTCCACACAAAGCTCGACTGTAAGTGTGGAAGAGTCTACAGTGACTGTCCCTTTAAATGTCATCTTGGAGGAAAATGCCGCTGTCTCTAGTGAACCTCCTCCCAGGGCCACTAGACGCGATCGCTTCCCCGATCACTGTGGACATTTGTTGGCATAGTGTCCTGTCTGCTGACAAAGGTTACAGACCACGGATACTCAGACAGCCCGAGACTTAGGTCCTGCACGAGGAACCTCTGTGGCCTTTTGGGGTTCGGACGCTAGATCGGGGGATTCGAGAGGTTTGGCAAAGGTGGGAGCCAACCGAATCCTCTGCCTACACTGGGCCCGCTCCAACCTCCGCTCGTGAAAACGGAGGTCGATGCGGGTAGATATGGAGATAAGCTTCTCCAGTGTGGCGGGAATCTCCCTGGTAGCCAAAGCATCTTTAACATGGTCAGCAAGTCCTCGCCAGTAGACTGGAATGAGAACTTTATCTGACCAGTCTAGCTCAGAGGCCAGAGTCCGAAACTGGACAGAAAACTGACTGACCAAAGACGAACCCTGTGCCAATGCCAGCAGTTGGAGCGCCATATCGTGGGTGACCTGAGGTCCTAAAAAACCTTTTTAGAGCCTCCAGGAAACGAGGAGCACTCCGCACTACACGATCGTCGCGCTCCCACAGCGGTGTTGCCCACTCCAACGCTCTGCCCGAGAGTAGAGACAGTACAAAACCCACTTGTGCCCAATCCGTGGGGAAACGTGCAGCCAGAAGCTCGAGCTGTATAGAGCACTGACTCACGAATCCCTCACATTGCTTGCTGTCACCGGCAAACTTGTCAGGAAGCGGGAGGTGGGATAATGTAGGGGCAGAGGTGGCAGAGGACAAACTGGCTGCAGCCACGCTATCAGCCTGAACAACGACTGCGGTAACATCCACAGCTGAGGTTGTGCGCTCAAGGGCCGCCAACCTACTCTCCAGCTGCTGGATGTACTGCGGTAGATGCTGGTCATCCGCCATTTTACTAGACAGACCTTGGCGCTAGTATTATGTTAAGGGCCTTCGGAACGCACCTAATAGATATTAAGGAGAGGTGCGTTCACGCCCCGGGGTCCACCGTGCAGGCAGAGCCTGCTGCTAGTAAGATGGCGTAAATAGGCAGTATGAGCGAACTCTGTTATCCCGCAGAGTCGCAGATGTAAACTCCGTAGCACTATATGGCGATTTAAGCGGACTCTGTTAATTCACAGAGCCGCTGTAACAAAGACTGTGTCCTGTTAGACTCACACAGATGACTGCTAAGCGGATTGCAGTCTGTGGTCATGCAAACAGTAATCTCCTCACCGGACTAGCCGGTATTCTAATGGCGTTTTCAGCCGAGCCCTGAACACGTGCATACAATCTCCTCACCAGAGGTGCCAGTATTCTAGGGGATTATTTCAGCCAGACCTAACCACATGCATACATGACCACACTGGCGCAAGCACGTAACAGATTTGATACTAGCGCACGGCCGTGCGGTAAGGACAGCCTTTTATAGCAGCTACGAGAAAAAGACCTTCCAGGAAGGACCAATGGGAAGCTGCTTCAGAACATCAACAGCCACAGGACCTTCCTGAAGGACCAATAGGAGTGGCAGCTGTATCTGAGCATGTGATCCCTGATCTCCAATGGGAGATCTTGCTCTGGGCATGATCAGATGAAGCAACAAAGGACTTAGTCCTAAAGATGTCTGCTCGCCGCTGACCAGTACTGGCTACAATAGCAGAACCTGAAGAGGCAGCAGCAAGTCTCTGCACAGTATTAGACCGGGCAAAACGCTGGGACCGACGTCTTTGCTGAGCAGGCTCCACTGCGGCCGGAGATGGATGGGGGACCCCAGCGGGACTGGTTCGAGACTCCCCTTGTGCAGCAGCGGGAACTCCAACCCTAACAGCAGGCATGGCATAGGAACTTTTCATGGAGGGGGAGCGGAAAAAAAAAAACCTCAGACCAGGAACATGTTCACTTTAAATCCAAATCCATAAAAGCCAATCACACACGGTGAAAACAAGAAAATCAGCAGGGCGAGTGGTGGATCGAGGACAAGACTTCAACTCTGAGTAGCGAGCAAAAGACATGAAATAAAATTGACACAAAATACAAATATTTGGAATAGGAGGAGGTCTTGGGGTGACCCAGTGTCAGAAAAGAAAGAGCTTATGCTGATCGGATCATAAAATAGTTCTTGGAAAGTTTCCTTGTACTGTGTAGACGAGCGTGCACGTACTCGGAAATTCCCAAAGGTCTTTACATTAGACTCGGACTGACTGACAGCTCAGAGCTGTGGGACTCATTATTCAAAGCAGAGTGACCAGGGAAAGTGCACATAAACTTTTAATAACCTGACAATCGGGAAAAAAATACATGTGTGCAGTAAATTCACAAACACACCTCGCATGACTTGCTGCAAGAATTTGCCCCCAGAGCAATGATGCCATTTTGGATTGGAGATGAGACTTTGGTATCTCGATATAGGATGACTTATATATAAGAAAAGAGGTTTGGAACAAAATGGGGAAATATACAACTGTGTGCAATTTATATAATTTTTTTTTTGCAGCATAGATACAGAAAAAATTTTTTTTTTTACACCTTTCACAGTTCACACTCAATAACCTATATAATTCTTTAGATTGTTGGCAGTCGTGGGCATTGCCTATCTTTAAGTATGTTTAATTCCATTTTTTGGTGTGACAGTGATTTTTAATTACATTTTGATTGGGGACTCAAAGAGTAACATCATTCTGATCATCCTGATCTGCAATTATGATACACAGCCAGAGCAGACTGCAGCGAGAACATGGCTAAATGGCGAGACCATTGTGTTATTCCACAAACTATTAAAAGGCGATTTTGTAAAACAAAAAGCTGTAAAAGGGGAATTGGTGGGCCAAAATGGGTTGTTAAAAGAAGAAGGCTTCTTTCTACCAGGCACAGCGCCACATCTATAGGTGACAGCTCAACGTGATTGAAGTGAATGGGACTGAAAACCCTGTGGTCAGGTGTTGCAGTGTTTCAAAAAGAAAGCAGCCATGTTTGTCTAAAACTAGGAAACCCCTTTAAGGACTTAAAATCAGGAAATCAAATGTAATTATCAATAGAATATATGCTCTAAAAGTTCTTTGGGAGGCAGAAATACACGGCTGAGCGCGCACAGAGCAGTAATAAGTTATAGGCTTTCTAATGAATCTGTCCTCCGTTCCATATGCGCTCAGGCAGGCACCGTGTGCTCTTGTCTTTTGAGCTGCACTCTGCTATTTTTTGAGCCATTGATGGGGTCTCAACACTGATCTGCAGTCATCCAAAGTGCCTGAAAATGTAAAAAAAAGCATAAATGGTTAGTAAACTCTTTAAAATACATGTATTCCCGTTCAGATTTTTCTTGCTGCCTCTTTTAATACAACATTTCTGATTATTTTCAAATCTCCAGATAAAGCAAAGAGGATACAAACTAAATTGTTATTACAACCCTGACATAATCCCAGTGCAGCCATATAACCAAGCGCTCAGGACACGGATCTCTGAACCAGACAGCATAACATCTTATGAAGGTACAAAAATATTGTCTTCTCACTACTCATGCCAATATAAGGGTAAAGTATCAAACATCTTTGACAAAATGAGCCATTTTTGAGCTCCTATGGAAATGAATGGGGAGAGATGTGAATGTGTAAGGAGGTGGCAGAGACCCTCGGTTGCTCCCTCCTTCCTGGCCTAGGTGCCCCGACTGCAGGTTGTGCATTAATATGTGTAAATGTGATGTATTGTGTCTGTATAAAATATATGTGCTGTGTTTCCAATGCCCTAATGTTGTACCATTGCAATGTGTGTGATTAGTTCAGGGTCAGCACAGGTTAATTTAGGGGATGGCTCAGCAGCCTCTAAGCAGACAGAAAGTCTCTGTCTGCAGTTCAGAGCCCAGGCAGGACAGCCTGAGGCAGGGTGTGTGTCCCCATCTGGGACAGGGAAGGCACTCATCTGGGGTACAGGTGCGTTCCCGCTTGGGACAGAAGGAGCCCCCATCTGGGGCATATGTGCGTCCCCGTCTGGGACAGGGATGGAGCCTTCGTCTGGGGCATAAGTCTGTTCCCATCTGAAACAGTGAGGACCCCAATCTGGGGTATATGAGAATCCCCATTTTGGACAGAGGTAACCCCCAGCTGGGGAATTCAGGCTGCCAGGTCTTGCGGGTAGCAGGAATGGGCACAAGGACTGTGAGAGTGCCCTCTAAGAGACTGTTAGCTCCCAGGAGCAGATTGTGAGCCATTGCTTCTGTTGCTGCAGCCGTTGCTGTGAATAGGGACAGATCAGGAATTGTTACCTTCTTCCATTTTTCATCTTTATTAAACAAGTTGCTACTGTTGAGCCCTAAAGAGTGTGACATGTTGTGCATTCAGAGGACGCTGTTCCAACCTGGAGAGCAGCCGTGATCCTGAGGTAACGCTCTGTGACCTGGGGCTGGGTTTAGAACTGTCTATTCATGTGCAAGGGGCCGGGGTGCTCACTGACTGCGACCTAGTGGACTCGGCTATGGCTATCACCCCTTGTTACATTTTGCGTAGTCGGCAGGATCAAACCCAACAACCCTGAAACCCTAAGACTGCCAGAGAAGGATCCAGGTCTATGACCGGGGCAGGAGCAGCTGAGATGGCGTTCTTGGCATCTTTCCCAATTGGAACCGGATGAGGGACTAATAGTGACTTTGAAATGCTGATGGAGAAGATTCCCGAGTATTGTGACTTGTTGACCGCCGTGAAAGCATAAAAGATGGCGGCTGACAGTGACTTTAAGATGGCGCCGAACACTGACCAGGAGGTCAGTGGCTTGAAAATGCCTGATGGTGTCGCCTTTCATGGGAGTCATGCCAGAGATTTGGCGCTAAAGGAAAGAAGGACGCACCACGCTGTGATGGATGGCCCTTCCGAAATAGGTGCAGGTGAAGAGGAAGCTTTCGCCCTTACCGCAGAGCCTGGAGAAACGGGTGGAGCTGCCAATAAGAGACTCCGCCCATGAATGGGTGGAACTCAAAAGAGCAAGACGGCGTGCCCAGAGGAGAGACTCCATTACCAAGTAAGATACCTGTGCAGATGAAGATTGCCGAGAGCGAGGACACCACGGAGGCAGAGAAGCTGGAGCCGGAAGAAGTAATAAAGAAATCGGAAGTCGTGGAGAGATGAACCGTCGTGGTCGTGGTCCTAAGTTCATGCGGCTGCAAAGGAGGACCATCACCGCTGGCTGCCACCTCGGTGATTGTAACATCGGCCTTCACCCCAGTCTCTGTGCCTGCTCTGGCCCAGACACCTTCTCCGGTCCCTATTGAGGAGAAGAAGCGGTGGAAGCGCCGAATCTTAAAGGAGCTGCAGAGCCCCGGCGGAGGAACCATGTCCGGCCGGATGACGTTCTGCTTCTATTGAAGCCAGAGGGCAGGGGTGCCCTTAAAGGAAGCGGTTGCCACAGTCTGTTCACGGGAACGGGGGGCTCCAAGTTTGCTGAGTCGGCCATTGCCGAAGGGAAGGAGCAAGAGAAGTAGTAGAGAGTTCTTCTCCAGCAGGTCTTCAAGCCACACGTACATTGTGGTGCAGGGTCCGCATGCGGCCCATTATACTAACCAGTTGCCATATGCTGAATGAAGCGTCCCTATAAATTGTTGTGCCAGTTGCACCAAGGCAGAGAGACTGTTCCACATCTCTTAGGGGTAGTGAGACTTGCATAAGCACCCAGGACTGAGGTGTTAGGAGTGGCCATCGCAGTCACCCAGTGAGGACTGTGTTTATTTGTTTTTCCCCTCCGCCAAGTTCATTTGCGCATGTTTGCACACCCCTTGCTGGATCATGGGCCAGAAAACCCTATGAGGGTTTACTGACTGTGTGTGCGGCTGTTGCAAGGACTGTATTTTCTTAACCCAGAACCGAGTCCCTTTTTTTATCTTGGACTGGCCCCTGTTAAGCACAGCGCACCAACTTTCTGCTAAGCCCGTGATCTGGTCAAAGGGGGAAGGTGGAGAGCTTGATCAGGAGGACTGAGCTGGGACAAGACTGCAGGATAAGTTGGCCATCGGGCCAGAATGACTGTTTTGCTGGTCCCAGTTAAAGGGGACCAGGGTCAGGTGGACCCGCTACAAGAAAGGCTGAGACTCTTTGCACTGTTCTTACTGTTTTATATATTTGCTGCTTTTAATCTTGCAGGTGTCATCATGGTTGGGGACCACCATGTTTTAAGGGGATGGGGTGTAAGGAGGTGGCGGAGACCCTCGGTTGCTCCCTCCCTCCTTTCTGTCCTGTGGTGCCCCGACTGCTGGTTGTGCATTGATATGTGTAAATGTGATGTATTGTGTCTGTATCAAATGTATGTGCTGTGTTTCCAATGCCCTAATGTTGTACCATTGCAGTGTGTGATTAGTTCAGGATCAGCACAGGTTAATTAAGGGGGTTGGCTCAGCAGCCTCTAAGCAGACAGAAAGTCCCTGTCTGCAGTTTAGAGCCCTGGCAGGATGGCCTGAGGCAGGGTGTGTGTCCCCGTCTGGGACAGGGAAGGCCCACCGTCTGGGGCACAGGTGCGTCCCCGTCTGGGACAAGGAAATAGCCCCCATCTGGGGCATAAGTGTGTTCTGGTCTGGAACAGTGAGCACCCCTGGCAGCAGGAAGGGGTACAATGAGTGCGCTCTAAGAGACTGTTAGCTCCCAGGAGCCAATTGGGAGCCATTGCTTCTGTTGCTTCAGCAGTTGCTACGAATAGGGACAGATCAGGAATTGTTACCTTCTTCTATTTTTCATCTTTATTAAACAAGTTGCCAATGTTGGGCCCTAAAGAGTGTGACGTGTTGTGTATTCAAAGGACGAGATGAGCCGTGATCCTGAGGTAACCCACTGTGACCTGGGGCTGGGTTTAGAATTGTCTATTCATGTGCAAGGGGCAGGGGTGCTCACTAATTGTGATGATAAACTATGACTACCACCCTGTGCCACCTTGATACACATGCAAAGCCTTTTCTCCATTCACAGTGGCCACCAGAATAGGGTCGTGGGGATGCCTGATTTTCTGCACAAGCTCCAGAGGTAGGAACCAAAACTCTCAGGCATTTATGACATTTCCTTTTAAAGTGTCATGAATGTCTGAGATAAGAATACTCAGAATCCCAGATCCCAATCCCAGAACCGACCCACCCCTTAATAAAAACCCCAGGCCAGACTTCCCATCTATACAGATTCCATACTAGACCCCGTAATAATATACCAGAAACCCCTTCAATACAGACTCCTTACCAGACCCCTCTTAATACAGACCTCAAACTGGACCCATGTTAAGATAAAAAAAGAACTAAACACCTTAGGCTTCTATGGTCACTCTATCAGTATTTGTTCAGTATTTTACATCAGTATTTCTAAGCCAAAACCAGGTAAGAAACAATCAGAGGAAAAGTATAACAGAACCATGTCACCAAATCCACATTTTGACCCACTCCTGGTTTTGGCTTACAAATACTGATGTGAAATTCTGACCAAATACTGATGATAGTGTGACCATAGCCCTAAAGTTGTCCACTAATTGGACAACCCCTTCTCATTCATTATATTTGGCTCTGTTAAAATAAAAACACATACAGTGCCTTGCAAAAGTATTCGGCTCCCTGGAACTTTTCAACCTTTTCCCACATATCATGCTTCAAACATAAAGATACCAAATGTAAATTTTTGGTGAAGAATCAACAACAAGTGGGAAACAATTGTGAAGTTGAACAAAATTTATTGGTTATTTTAAATTTTTGTGGAAATACAAAAACTGAAAAGTGGGGCGTGCAATATTATTCGGCCCCTTTAACTTAATACTTTGTTGCGCCACCTTTTGTGGCGATTAGAGCTGCAAGTCACTTGGGGTATGTCTATATCAATTTTGTACATCGAGAGACAGAAATTCTTGCGAATTCTTCCTTGGCAAACAGCTCAAGCTTAGTGAGGTTGGATGGAGATCGTTTGTGAACAGCAGTTTTCAGCTCTTTCCACAGATTCTCGATTGGATTCAGGTCTGGACTTTGACTTGGCCATTCTAACACCTGGATATGTTTATTTGTGAACCATTCCATTGTAGATTTTGCTTTATGTTTGGGATCATTGTCTTGTTGGAAGACAAATCTCCGTCCCAGTCTCAGGTCTTTTGCAGACTCCAAAGGGTTTTCTTCAAGAATGGTCCTGTATTTGGCTCCATCCATCTTCCAATCAATTTTAACCATCTTCCCTGTCCCTGCTGAAGAAAAGCAGGCCCAAACCATGATGCTGCCACAACCATGTTTGACAGTGGGGATGGTGTGTTCAGGGTGATGAGCTGTGTTGCCTTTACGCCAAACATATCGTTTGGCATTGTTGCCAAAAAGTTTGATTTTGGTTTCATCTGACCAGAGCACCTTCTTCCACATGTTTGGTGTGTCTCCCAGGTGGCTTGTTGCAAACTTTAAACAACACTTTTTATGGATATCTTTGAGAAATAGCTTTCGTCTTGCCACTCTTCCATAAAGGCCAGATTTGTGCAGTGTACGACTGATTGTTATCCTATGGACAGACTGTCCCACCTCAGCTGTAGATCTCTGCAGTTCATTTAGTTCATCTGATCAGTCTTCTCCTTGTTTGAGATGAAAGTTTAGAGGGACAGCCAGCTCTTGGTGGCTTGTTGCAAACTTTAAACAACACTTTTTATGGATATCTTTGAGAAATGGCTTTCTTTTTGCCACTCTTCCATAAAGTCCAGATTTGTGCAGTGTACGACTGATTGTTATCCTATGGACAGACTGTCCCACCTCAGCTGTAGATCTCTGCAGTTCATCCAGTTCATCTGATCAGTCTTCTCCTTGTTTGTTTGAAAGTTTAGAGGGACGGCCGGGTCTTGGTAGATTTGCAGTGGTATGATACTCCTTCCATTTCAATATGATCGCTTGCACAGTGCTCCTTGGGATGTTTAAAGTTTTGGAAATCATTTTGTATACAAATCGGGCTTTAAACTTCTCCACAACAGTATCACGGACCTGCCTGTTGTGTTCCTTGGTCTTCATGATGTTCTCTGTGCTTCAAACAGAACCCTGAGACTATCACAGAGCAGGTTCATTTATACGGAGAGTTGATTACACACAGGTGGATTATATTTATCATCATTATTCATTTAGGACAACATTGGATCATTCAGAGATCCACAATGAACTTCTGGAGTGAGTTTGCTGCACTGAAAGTAAAGGGACCAAATAATATTGCACGTCCCACTTTTCAATTTTTGTATTTCCACAAAAATTTAAAATAACCAATAAATTTCATTCAACTTCACAATTGTGTCCCACTTGTTGTTGATTCTTTGCCAAAAAACCAAAAGCACATTTATAACATCAACAGGAAGTCATGTCTGCGGCTGCTCTCTCACCTCCTCTTGATGTTCTATTTGTCTGAAGGTAGGGACAGTGACGGCAGCGGGGATTGGGCATGGACTCCATAATAGACTCTCTTAGTTCAGAATCCGACGAAGAACCAGACCCCACTTAAGACAGAGCCAATACGATGTTGCGGTTCTTCAGAGGAAGGAGTTTGTCCAACTTTGAAATGTGTAGAGAACAAGAGAATAAATCGCATCAATCCATATTGTTTTTTCCTGGCTTCTAGGCATCCACGTCAGCAGAGCTGACTACCAGCCTCATTCTGCCACCACTAATAAAACTGTTACAGTGTAACAGATGTGTAAAAAGTGAAAGTGACTGAAATTAATGCATTATATCTAGTGATGAGCGAGTATGCTTGTTGCTCGGGTGGTCTCCAAGTATTTGGAAGTGCTCGGAGATTTAGTTTCTGTCGCCGCAGCTGCATAATTTGCGGCTACTAGACAGCCTGAATATATGTGGGGATTGCCTGTTTGTTAAGGAATCCCCACATGTATTCAGGCTGTCTAGCAGTCGCAAATCATGCAGCTGCAGCAACATAAACTAAATCTCTGAGCACTTGCAAATACTAGGTGACCACCCGAGCATGCTCGGGAAAACTCGAGCAACGAGCATACTCGCTCAACACTAATTATATCACACATCTCATGGGAACCATTAACAAAGCTTCCCTAGTGTCTATAACCCACGGAGCCTCCGGGACTAGATCGTAGGAGGGAGATACTCTAAAATACTAGTAGATTCTGAAATACATCTCGTCCTAAATATTACTCATGTTGTGCCTAAGCAGCATTACAGTTACTTGTGGTCGAACCCACAAAGCCAGCTCTTTGGCTTCGGGGCTTGTCCAAGTGTGTTGGACGTAGTGAAATATGTTCTGTTGAGCACATTCCAATGGTTGGAAAGGCTAAAGTACAAAATGGAGAAATATTCACATGCCACAAAAGCAAAACATGTTTTCAACAGAAAAATGTCATTTATGGGAAACACTCTGCCTACGGTACAGGACATCTCCCAGTACTGGATAACCAGCATTTAAAGCAATGTAACTCGCGTTGGCCCACACAAAATGAAGCATATGTCAAAGTAGATGCGATAAATTGTGGTCAACCTCACTTGCTGGTTATATGACAAGCTGGGCTAATTTGCTTTATGTACTATGGACACCACAGGTACTCACTTGAGCTGCATTCAGCTGTCCTGCAGGTCAATTGACTTGCTATTTTAGGAGTTGCGGATATGCAATAAAATTGGGGTCCAGTTAGAGCCATAAATACAGCTTGTGCTGCTCTTGGCGCTCAGACTACATACAACCCATTACTCTTGCCAATGACCCATCATGGCTGTGGAGTTTAGTGGTCTTAATTTGGCATAATTAACCCGTTTGTGACATTTGACATAATATTCCGTCCATTCTGACCTGGGCCTATTTGACAATGGATGAAGTATTACGTCATTTTTTTAATGCAACACTGCGACGAAAGTCATGGTGATCGCATTAAAATTCCGGCGCCATCTTACCTGTGGGTAGATGGTGCCATCATCCTGAGGGGGTTCCTGCACCCACGATCGCTGTGATTAGCTGTTCAATTCTGAACAGCCGCTAGCAGCATTTCTTATTGTTTCAGGCAATCAGATTGCCTGAAACAGTGATGTCCCATCGAGCACCGATCCTAGGCTGGTGCCTGGCAATGCCAGACATCGCCGAAACAGACTCTGGTGCAATTGACGATTATATTGATCGTACCAATCAAAGGGCACAGCTGCGGTGTGACCGTGCTGTGCCCTGCCTGTGCCCTTCCTAGGATCGGAGCTGTAAGAGCACAGATCCTAGGCCGCTGCCTAGCAATGTCAGGCATGGCCTGGGCCCGCTGATTGGCGCGATCGCCGATCACATCAATCATGCCAATCACAGGTCACAGCCGCCATGTGACCGCGCTGTGACCCGGCTGTGCCCTAGCTGCGAGCTGCCTAGGATCGGAGCTGTGAGCTCCGTGTCATGGTTTGCTGAGTTTGTGGGAAAAGGTAGGTTAAGGGTTAATTTGGATGGCCTCACTCTGGGATTCTGGGAGGCTTCTTATAGCCTCATTGTGGGGCCATTCCTTGTTGCTTATACTTTGACCCTGTGCTTTGTGCTTGTGATTCTCTATACTTGCTTGGTTTTGACTTGGTTCTGTTCCTGTTACGAGTTCTGTCTGCCCCTCCTGTACTATGTTGCTATCTCGTGTATGACCCCTGGCCTTTGTCCTGACAATTCTGTTTACCCCTCCTGTACTGCGTTGCTACCTCCGTGTATGACTCCTGGCTTATGTTCTGACTATTCTCTGCTCACCCCTTCTGTACTTCGCCGTCCTCTCCGTGTATGACCCCCGTTTGTCTGACCTGAGTTTCCCTCTTTACTAATCCAGGATCCCTGGAGAGTCTTGCACTCACCTTCAGCAGCAGGATGCTAAGCCCCGCCCCCTGTGGTCACATGATCGCAGGTCCTTTTGCTTACTGCTACCCTCAGTGTCTCCTCTCACCACGCTGTTCAGGTCCCGTCTGCCTGAGCCTCCCCTACGGCGCTGACAGGGTCGTTACACTCCGATCCTAGGCTGTTGCCTTGCAACACCAACGTCACCAGGGCCAGCTCTGATCGCACCAATTACAGGGCACAGCTGTGGTATGACCGCTCTGTGACCGCGCTGCAGGTCCTCACACCAGCTGAGGATTCCTGTAGAGTGGTCATGCTACAGGATCTGCTGCTGTGCTGAGCCTTGTGGTACCACAGAAGCCTGTGACACCACAATCCCTGCTGAAGAAAGAAGAACAAAGAACATAGAAGAAAGAAGACAAGACAGAAGAAAGAAGAGAGATAAGTCTGAGTGTTTTGATCCCTGAACCCTGCTTGATCTCTCTTCATTCACACCAATCCCCCTCTTCCCCCTCCCCCTTCCTCCCTTCCTCCTCTTTTTACCCCCTCCACACCTCCTTGCGCCACCTACGTGCGCACATCCAGCAGCCGCTGAGCATTGATTGGTGATGCAGTTCAGCGATCAGCACTTGTGCCTGCTGTTTTCTGCTTATCTTTTTTACCCTACTTTTGTGCCACCCCGTGTGCACATCCAGCAGCCGCTGAACTTTTATAAGTGATGCAGTTCACTCATCAGGGCTCGTTTCTGCTGTTTTAGACACATTTCTTTTTCCCAACCTCTTTGCGCACATCCCACAGCCGCCGAACTTTGATAAGTAACGCAGTTTACTCATCAGAGCTTGTGCCTGCTGTTTTACACTTTTCTTTTCACTGACATTTTTTTCTCCTGGTTGCTTTTTTTTTTTTTATCTTTTTCTTTTCAGACAAATAAGTTTACACCAATCACTCTCTCTCACACACACACAAACAGTTAAATGAAATATTGTCAAAATCACCATATTCATAAAATAAAAATGTCATCCCGCTCGTCCCAGCAATGCTATTCAGTGGAGGAGGCATATGCTTTCCTTGCCTCCGACACTGATAGCGAGGGAGAGGATCCCACGTTTCTTTACTTTTCAGATTTGTCGTCCTCTTCCTCCTCATCATCTTCCTCCTCAGGTCCTGCTGCACCGCCACGCAGATGTTCCAGTACAGAAGATGAACGAGCGCACCCCATTATGGACCCCGTATGGACCTCGCTCCCTGGAAATTATGAGCCACTGATTCCTGATTTTGTGGTAGAATCAGGAATTAAGTTTGATACCACCGGCCTCCTAGAACTAGACTTTTTCAAAGTCTTTTTCTATAAGGATTTTGTTAACCTCATTGTGGGCCAAACCGATTTCTTATTTTCACGGCTCTGCGTTATAAACTTTAGTGAAACACTTGGAGGTTCAAAATTCCTTGGGGGGTCTAGTTTCCAAAATGGGGTCACTTGTGGGGGGTTTCCACTGTTTAGGTACATCGGGGTCTCGCCAAACGCGACATGGCGTCTGATCTCAATTCCAGCCAATTTGGTTTGAAAAAATCAAACTGTGCTTCTTCCTTTCCGAGCTCTGCCATGCGCCCAAACAGTGGTTCCTCCAACATATGGGTATCACCGTACTCAGGACAAATTGCACAACAACTTTTGTGGGCCAATTTCTCCGGTTACACTTGTGAAAATAAAAAAATTAGTCTAAATTTACGTTTTAGTGAAAAAAAGTAAAATGTTAATTTTTTCCTTCCACATTCCATTAATTCCAGTGAAGCACCTGAAGGGTTAATAAACTTCTTGAATGTGGTTTTGATCAGGTTGAGGGGTGCAGTTTTTAGAATAGTGGCACTTATGGGTATTTTCTGCCATATTAGACCTCTCAAAGTGACTACATATGTGAGGTGGTCCCTAAAAAATGGGTTTTGTAAATTTTGCTGTAAAAATGAGAAATCGCTGGTCAATTTTTAACCCTTATAACTTCCTAACGAAAAAAATTATGTTTCAAAAATTATGCTGATTTAAATTAGCCATGTGGGAAATGTTATTTGTTAACTATTTTGTGTGACATATTACTCTGATTTAAGGGCATAAAAATTCAAAGTTTGAAAATTGCTAAATTTTCAATTTTTTTGCCAAATTTCCATTTTTTTACACAAATAAACGCAAGTTATATCGAAAAAATTTTGCCACTAACATGAAGTACAATATGTCACGAAAAAACATTCTCAAAATTGCCAAGATGTGCTGAAGCGTTCCAGAGTTATTACCTCATAAAGGGACAGTGGTCAGAATTGTAAAAATTGGCCCGGTCATTAATATGCAAACCACCCTCGGGGGGGTTAAGGGGTTAATGGCTTTTCAAGGCAATCTTTAGAATTTATGATGGAAGGAGTTGAAAGATACCTATTGCTCACTTCAACAAACACATTGCCTCTTAGTCACTTGTGCTCTGCAAGTTACACGACACTTTGTGTGCCTCGGTTTCTGCCATTTTTCTTGCATGCATTACACTCAGCTTCTTTGCTTGCTTATATAATGGTAAAGTTTGTAGAAAAGTGGGTTAACCACATGGGCTTTTTAGCACAAGCGCAAGGTAAGCCTCCCCTGCATCTTGGTAGCAGTGGAATTAACAAATATTATAGCTCATTTGCAACCAACAGATAGAAGAAAGAAAAAAAAGTTCTCATTTTTTGAACTTGCATTTGCCTTGCATAATTATAGAGTTGAATGATAAAATTCTGTCCTTCTGTCAACACTAGTAGGGGGAGCTCAGGAGCTTTATTGAAGACTGAACTATAGTGTGTCTATAATGATAGTGTGTCTATAATGATAAGACACTATAAAGTTGGATGCACTTTCAAAAGATTCAGAAGAGTTCGATATATTACAAAACCGTAACAGTTGTGTGAAAAAGTGTTTGCCCCCTTCCTGATTTCCTATTCTTTTGCATGTTTGTCACACTTAAATGTTTCAGATCACTAAACAAATTTAAAATTAGGCAAAGATTAAACAAGTAAACACAAAATACAGTTTTTAAATGGAGGAATTTATTATTATAAGGGAAAAAAAAATCCAAACCCATAGGGCCCTGTATGAAAAAGTGATTGCTCCCCATCCTTAAAACATATATGAACTGTGATTTATCACATCTTTGGGAAGTCGAGTTCAAATTCCCTAACCACACCCAGAGCTGATTACTGTTCTCAATCAAGAAATCACTTAAATATGACCTGCCTGACAAAGTGAAGTAGGTCAAAAGTTCCTCAAAAGCTAGAAATCATGTTGCGATCCCAAGAAATTGTATATCAAATGAGAAACAAAGAAATTGAGTTCTATCAGTCTGGAATAGGTTATAAAGCCATTTCTAAAGCTTTGGGACTCCAGCGAACCACAGTGTGAAACATTATCCGCAAATGGCGAAAACATGGAAGTGTCTTCCTGTAATGTATGTAGTACAGTTCATATAGCGTCTTGTGCTTGGGTGCGATGAAAACACAGGAGTCACAGGTTTGATATAGAAAAGTCCTGTATTACTTCATACAAGTTGGCAGAAATAGTCACACAGTTTGCAGACACAGAAACAGGAGACACAGCAGGCCAGAGTAATCCAAGCTCAGCAATCACTCTCCAATACAGATTCAGGATCTTCTTCTCTGTTACCGTAAGTCCATGCAAACGTGGGTCTTTCAAAGAGCAGGGTTCAGAGTCCACAAGTGCTTCAGAGTTCCTCAGTAGGAATAGCTGGAGTACAAGGTCCAAGGCTTACAGGAGTCAAGTCACAGGTTCACTGCAGGCTAGGTTCTGAAGCACTGATTGCTCAGCTGTGGCTGCTTAAGAAGCAAAGGAGAGAATCAGGGCGGGAACATGCAAGCTGGAAACTCCATTTTGACTGAGGGCAAGATAGCTGCAGCAAGACAGAAAGTAAAATGGCTGACGAACAAACTGAGTTTCAGGAATATATACATAGAACCTTACATTACTCCCCCCTTAAGGACAACCTCCGGATGACCTCAGACCAGGCTTGTGTGGGTACCTCTGATGAAACTGACGGAGCAAGCGAGGAGCATTAACGTTATTGACCGGTTCCCATGAGTTGTCCTCCACTGGGTAGCCCTGCCATTTAATCAGATATTGTAACTGATTTCTATACAACCTGGAATCTAAAATCCTTTCCACCACAAATTCTTCCTGACCATCGACTAGCACTGGGTCAGGGCAAGGAGAGGAACGTCCAGGAAACGTATTGGGTGTCGCAGCCTTTAGTAGGGATACATGAAAGACAGGGTGGATTCTCATAGTTCTGGGCAGTTGAAGACGACAAGCAACGGCACTTATAATTTTACTGATTTTATAGGGTCCAATGTACTTATGTCCCAACTTAGACGATGGAATCCTTAACTTAAGATTTCTGGTTGACAGCCAGACCAAGTCTCCTACCTTGAAAGCTGGTGCAGGTTTACGAAATTTATCTGCTGCTTTCTTGTACCTTTCTTGAGCCGATTCCAGATTTTCCTTTAGAAGATCCATATTCTTCTGTAAAGACGTGATTCTTTCAGCCACTGCTGGTAAAGGCGTTTCTATGGGAAATCGTGGTAGAATGTTAGGATGATAATCTAGATTAGAGTAAAAAGGAGACTGTTTAGTGGAGGCACTCTGAGAGTTGTTATACGAGAACTCAGCTAATGGAAGTAGATCCACCCAATCATCCTGTAGGTGGCAGATAAAGCAGCGGAGATACTGCTCCAGGGTTTGATTGGTTCGTTCGGTCTGTCCATTAGTCTGGGGATGAAAAGCAGAAGAAAGGTTTACTTTAATGTCCAATGCTGCACAGAAATTTTGCCAAAACCTAGAAGTGAATTGCACCCCTCGATCCGAAATAACCTCATCCGGTACTCCATGTAAGCGAAACACATCTTTAATCATCAAATCTGATGTCTGTTTTGCAGTGGGTAAGCCGACACAAGGGATAAAATGAGCTGCCTTTGTTAGACGGTCAACCACCACTAGAATGGTGTTCTTCCCCTGAGAGGTTGGTAACTCCACAATGAAGTCCATAGAAATGGATCCCCACGGGCGGGACGGGGTGGGAAGAGGCTGTAACAGACCAGTTGGTGAGGAGCGAGGTGTTTTGCATCTTGCACAGACCTCACATGAAGTGACATAATTCAAAACATCCTTCCTGCAAGTGGGCCACCAAAAGAAACGAGAAAGAAATTCCTGTGTCTTTAGAATTCCTCTATGCCCAGCTATCTTGGAATCGTGAATGAGTTGCAATACTCTTAATCTGACTGTTTCAGGAATATACAGACGTTGTCCCTGAATCCACACACCATTCTTAAAGACAAGACTTACGTCCCTTGGGGGTTGTGCCAAAAAGGAATCCGCATGGTATGCTTCCTTGATGTCCTTAAGTAGGTCTTGATTATGAATTACTCCTAGGAATCTAGAGTCAGGAAGAATAGTCTTAGGAGGAGTAATTGGACGTGTCTCTGCTGAGTAAATCCTAGAGAGTGCATCAGCCTTTCCATTGCGCGATCCTGGTCTATAAGAGATGATAAAATTAAATTGGTTTAAGAAAAGATTCCAGCGAGCCTGGCGAGGAGTCAGGCACTTAGCCGACCTGATAAACTCAAGGTTACGATGGTCTGTCAGGACGACTATTTGCTGTGCAGCTCCCTGAAGAAGGTGTCTCCATTCTTTGAAGGCGGCAATAATGGCCAACAACTCTCTATTGCCCACATCGTAGTTCCTCTCAGCCGAAGACAACTGCTGGGAAAAGAAGGCACAGGGATGCAAGACATTCTTCTCACCTGTTCTCTGAGAGAGTATAGCTCCAACGGCACAGTCTGAAGCATCCACCTCTATTATGAAGGCAAGCTCGGGGTTGGGATGTACTAGGATAGGTGCAGTGGTAAATTTATCTTTTAGACGGGAAAATGCTTCCTGGGCTTGGGGAGTCCAGGAAAACCTAGACTCTTTCCGGGTAAGTTGAGTGATAGGTGACACTACCTCAGAGAAATTTCTAATGAAACGTCTATAGAAGTTGGCAAACCCGATGAAGCGCTGTACCTCCTTCACATTTCTAGGACTTGGCCAATCCTTGATGGCTTGGGTTTTGCTTCCATCCATACTAATTCCTTGTGTAGACAGTACATACCCCAGAAATTGAATTTCGGTCCTATGGAATTCACACTTTTCAAGTTTGATGTAAAGATGATTTTGTCTTAGACGTTCCAAGACCATTCTCACATGTCCATGATGTTCCTCTGTGGAGTTAGAAAAAATTAGAATATCATCCAAATAAATTACCACGAATGTATCTAGGAGATCCCTGAAGATGTCATTCACCAAGTGTTGGAAAGTGGCTGGGGCGGTACTCAGACCAAAAGGCATAACTAGATATTCAAAGTGTCCATAGCGTGACCTGAATGCAGTCTTCCATTCATCCCCAGGTCTAATACGGACTAAGTTATAGGCCCCACGAAGATCTAGTTTAGAAAAAATTTTGGCATGTCGCACTCTCTCCAATAACTCAGGGATTAAAGGCAATGGATAACGGTTTCTAATAGTAACCTTATTGAGTTCCCTATAGTCTACGCATGGTCTCAGAGATCCATCTTTCTTCTTTACAAAGAAGATGGGTGCACCTGCAGGAGATGAAGAGGGGCGTATGAAGCCCTTGGCTAGATTTTCATCTATGTAATCCTTTAAAGCCTTTAGCTCGGGCCCCGCCAGGGGGTAGATCTTACCAAAAGGTATCTCTGCTCCAGGCAATAATTCAATTGGACAATCATATGGACGGTGAGGAGGAAGCTGGTCAGCGTTCTTCTTGTCACATAAATCCACATAGTCCTGGTATACAGCTGGTAGTTCAGGGACTGACATGATTCCTTTAGGAACAGAGCAAGCTGAAACTTTTGGACTCATCTGTTTCTCTGGAAAGTGTAATTCCTTGGTCTCCCAGTTAATGGTAGGATTCTGAGCCTGCAGCCATGGTAGCCCTAGAATAATGGGAAAGTGGGGAGAAGAGATAAGCATAAAGGACAGTTTCTCTTGATGATCTTTACCCATAAGAACCCTCAAAGGCTCTGTTTCCTGATCCACTGGTCCAGAGGTCAGCAGGGAGCCATCCACAGTTTCCATCTGTACTGGAGTAGCCTTCTTCACTGAACGTATTCCCTGTTTCAGAGCAAAGGAGACATCCATAAAATTTCCACTTGCCCCTGAGTCGATCATGGCAGAGCTAGACACCCAAGCTGAGTCAACCCAGAGTTTGATGGAAAGAAAGCAATGAGAATTGTTTTTCTTACAACTCAGCTGGGACACCGCTGAGGAAACTTGAAAAATGGCAGCGTTTACACAGTCAACGTCCTCAGAGGTAACGGAGTTTAAGTCCGAGAAATCAAGATCTGTTGCTGCAGATCTCTCTGGAGCCTGAGGCTCGGACCTGACAGATCCCCTCTCGCAACACTCACAATGAATGAGTGCTGCAGTAGTCTTACGAGAACGGCTGGGGCAGTTTATAATGAAGTGCCCTGACTTACCACAATAGAAACATAGATTCTCCTTAAAACGATGTTCCTTGCGTGCATCACTAACCCGTCGTTGTAAAGAGTCTACCTGCATGGGTTCAGGTTCAGGTTCCCGTGTAATCCTACTCAAAGGTTCCTTAGCTGGAGAGGAAGGTAGGAAAAGGTTAGTACGATTGCTTTCGAACCATCTCTCTTGCCTGCGTTCAGTCAGACGAGTATCAATACGGATGCAGTAGTTAATAAAGTCACCTAACGCAGTGGGAGGGTCGGCACGAGCAAGTTCATCCTTAATCAGTGGAGATAACCCCTTTCGAAAAATAGATTTTTTGGCGGAACTGTCCCAGGTGGTATCAAGGGCCCATCTCCTGAAATCCAAGGCATATTCAGCTACCGAGTGCTTACCTTGGCGCAAAGCTAACATGGCTGCTTCAGCTGTTGCACCTCGATTGGGGTCATCAAACACCTGCCCCATGGCTGAAATAAAATCATCAAGGTGATTCAAACAATCATCCTCAGTCTCAATCAGAGGGTTTGCCCACATTAAAGCCTTGTTGGTAAGCAACATAATTATAGTAAGCACCTTAGATCGTTCAGTGGGAAATTGTGAAGCATGTGCAGAAAAAAAAAGATTGCATTGATTAATAAATCCCCTGAATTTCTCACGTTCACCGCCAAAACGAAAAGGGGGCAACTTGGGAATCCCAGCACTCGGGGCTACGGCAGGAGCCTGGACTCGCCCCTCTAGAACCTCAATCCTGGCTCGCAAATCCTGGGTAGTCTGTCCAACCACTTGCAAATTGTGATTATTGAGGTCCTGTAGATTTGTAAAACGGGTCTTTATATTCTGCAAATCTGCAAGGATATTATCAGTCACTCCGCAAAGTTCCTTTATGCGGGCCTCCATTTTCCAGATCTTTTAAGACAGGATTACTGGAAGAAGAGGAGAGAAAAAAAAACAATATTGTTCACCTGTGGCAACACTGCAGAGAGAAAAAAAAATTAAGGGAAATGCTCACCTGGAATGGTTGTGAGAAGTCACAACCACTATCATCACAGAAAGTTTCAACCAGACATCTGATATCCAGAGTTACAGCAGACAAAAAAGAGAAAAGAAAGGAAAAAAAAAAAAAAAAAACAATAGTGTTTACCTGTGGTAACACTGCAAAAAGAAAAAACTTAAGGGAATTGCTCACCTGGAATGGTTGTGAGAAGCCACAACCACTGTCATCACAGAAAGTACAACCGGACGTCTGATATCCACAGTACAGCAGACACAGCCTTCCAGACCCAGCAGACACTAACGTTTTGGCTTCAGAATCTTGTAATGTATGTAGTACAGTTCATATAGCGTCTTGTGCTTGGGTGCGATGAAAACACAGGAGTCACAGGTTTGATATAGAAAAGTCCTGTATTACTTCATACAAGTTGGCAGAAATAGTCACACAGTTTGCAGACACAGAAACAGGAGACACAGCAGGCCAGAGTAATCCAAGCTCAGCAATCACTCTCCAATACAGATTCAGGATCTTCTTCTCTGTTACCGTAAGTCCATGCAAACGTGGGTCTTTCAAAGAGCAGGGTTCAGAGTCCACAAGTGCTTCAGAGTTCCTCAGTAGGAATAGCTGGAGTACAAGGTCCAAGGCTTACAGGAGTCAAGTCACAGGTTCACTGCAGGCTAGGTTCTGAAGCACTGATTGCTCAGCTGTGGCTGCTTAAGAAGCAAAGGAGAGAATCAGGGCGGGAACATGCAAGCTGGAAACTCCATTTTGACTGAGGGCAAGATAGCTGCAGCAAGACAGAAAGTAAAATGGCTGACGAACAAACTGAGTTTCAGGAATATATACATAGAACCTTACACTTCCACAAAAGACCCCACAACAACATTCAAAGCATTGCAGTTCTCACTTGCCTTGGTTAAGGTCAGTGTTCATGTCTCCACCTTAAGAAAGAAACTGGGAAAAATGGCATGCATGGCAGAGTCTCAAGACAAAAAAAACCACTGCTGTGCTATAAAGGCCTGTCTCAGTTTTGCCAGAAAACATCTTGACGATCCCCAAGACTTTTGGGAGAATACCTTGTGGACTGACGAGACAAAAGTTGAACTTTTTGGAAGGTGCATGACCAATTACATCTGGTGTAGAAGTAACACAGCTTTTCAGAAAAGGAACATCATACCAACAGAAAAATATGGTGGTGTTAGTGTAATGGTCTGTGGCTCATTTGCTGCTTCAGTACTTGGAAGACTTGCTGTGGTAAATGGAACCATGAATTCTGCTGTCTACCAAAAAATTGTGAAGATGTATATCCGGCCATCTGTTTGTAATCTCAAGCTGAGGCACACTTGGATTATGCAGCAGGACAAAGATCCAAAACACACCAGCAAGTCCACCTCTGAATGGCTTAAGAAAAACAAAATCCAGACTTTGGAGTGGCCTAATCAAAGTCTTCACCTTAATCCGATTGAGATGCTGTAATGATCTTAAAAAGGCGGCTCATGCTTGGAAACCCTCCAGTGTGGCTGAATTCAAACAATTCTACAAAGATAAGTGACCAAAATTCCTCCAGAGCATTGTAAAAGACTCATTGACAGTTATCACAAATTCTTGATTGCGGTTGTTGCTGCTAGGATGGCCCAACCAGTTATTAAGTTTAGGGGGTAATCAAAATCTGCATTTTGTGTTTACTTGTGTTATCTTTGTCTAATATTTACATTTGATTGGTGATCGGAAACATTTAAGTGTGACAAAGATGCAAAAGAATAATAAATCAGGAAAGGGGGGCAAACACTTTTTTACACAACTGTAGATGTTTCTATCATTTGAATGTTGACTGAGTCCAAATTGCAAAAAGCAGAACTCTGAATGCAGCTCTGGAGGTGATATATGTGCATCACAACTAAAAAGTTGCAAAGTATTTTTGAAATTATTCAATATTTATATACAGAATATTTTTGTAAGGTAATAATATTAACCCTTTTCTACCATTTGACATACTATCCCGTCCATGTGACCTAGGCCTTAATTCCCAGGGACGGGATAGTACGTCAAATAGTATCAGACGCGATCGGACGTGCTCACGGCCGGGTGTCAGTTGATTCTCACAGCTGACACCCGGCACTAAGTGCCAGGAGTGATCACGGACTGCTCCCAGCACTTTAACCCCCGACACACTGCAATCAAAGATGATCGCAGCGTTCTGGCGGCTGCAGATGGGCTAACAGCCCCTCTGCTTTTGGATCGGAGACCCCACGGCATGCGACGACATCCGGGTCTCCAGATCAAAGAGACTTCCTGACATGCGCAGTGCATGTCAGGAAGTGTCAGGTTAGTAACTATACAAGCTGCAGCGCTGACAGCTTCTATAGCATGTAGATCTGCATGCTATAGAAGCAATCAGCCTGCAGAAAAGGAGTGTCCCATAGTGGGACAATGTGTAAAAGTAAGAATTAATTTAAAAATTTTTTTTAAATAATTGTAAAAATATTTTACAAAAATAATTAAAAAATCAATATTTATTAGATCAATAAATAAATATTTTAGTGAAAAAAAAAGTAATAAAAGTACAAATATTTAGTATCCCTGCGTCCATAACGACCCGCCCTATAAAACTGTCCCACTAGTTAACCCTTTAGTGAACACCATAAAAACAAACAAGAAAAAAAATGCTTTCTCTTAATTCCGCCGAAAAAGTGGAATAACAAGCGAACAAAAAGACGGATGTAAATAAACATAGTACCGCTGAAAACGTAATCTTTTCCCGCAAAAAACAAGCCACCATACAGCGTCATCAGCGACAAAAATAAAAAAGTTATAGCTCTCAGAATAAAGCGATGCAAAAATAATTATTTTTTATATAAATAGTTTTTATTGTATAAAAGTGCCAAAACATAAAAAAATGATATAAATTAGGTATGTCTGTAATCGTACTGACCCGACAAATAAAACTGCCTTATCAATTTTACCACACGCGGAACGGTATAAATGCCCCCCAAAAGAAATTCATGAATTGCGGGTTTTTGTTCATTCTGCCTCCCAAAAACTGGAATAAAAAGCAATCAAAAAATGTAATGTGCTTGAAAATGGAACCAATAAAAACATCAACTCATTCTGCAAAAAACAAGACCCCACTTGACTCTGTGGGCCAAAATATGGAAAAATTATAGTTCTAATAATATGGTGATGCAAAAACTGTTTTGCAATAAAAAGCGTCTGCCATGCGCCAAACAGTGGTTTACCCCCACATATGGGGTATCAGCATACTCAAGACAAATTGCACAACGTTTGGGGTCACATTTCTCCTGTTACCCTTGGGAAAATAAAAAATTGGGGGTGAGAAGATCATTTTTGAGGAAAAATTACCGTATTTTTCGGACCATAAGACGCACTTTTTTTCCTCCAAATTTGGGAGGAAAGTGTGGGTGCGTCTTATGGTCGGAATGTAACATGTGGGGAGGGGGGCAGCGGTGGAGTGAGATCGCAGGAGGCAGGAAAATATCCCCTCCGCTGCAGGAATCCAGCGCTGGGGAAACTGTTATGTTTCGGTAGCTGAGGAGGACAGGAACAACAGCAGGGCAGCCGAACACCTGAGATGTTGGTAACTGATGGGTTGCAGATTCCTAAACTAACGACACAACTAGAGGTAGCCGTGGAGCATTCCTACGTTGATCCTAGACGCCTCGTCACAACCTGAGAGATAACTACACCTAAAGGCAGAAAGATGAAAGCTATCTGCCACGGAGCAGATCCCCAAAGAAAATAGGAAGCCCCCAAACATATAATGGCGGGTAGACAAGATGAAAATACAAACATAGGCAGAAAATAGACTGAGCAAACGCTGTGGCCACAAGCTGACTAAATAGGATAGGACAGGAGAGATTACTTTCTGCATCCCAGAAAACCCTACAAAAATGCAACAATTCTGATTACAAAAATACTGAGATCACATGATCTCGCCATCCACTAAATCAGATCTCAGTGTGAACAAAAACCAAGCCGCAGCTGCTGAAAAAACAGGAAAAAGCAAATGAGCAAATAACAGTGGCTGCAATAAACTGTGAGGAGCTCAGGCCCCAGGAGGGGACCTGGCTGACCTCAACAAACGTGCAGAAAACAATGCAAAAAGCAAGCACAAAAAGAAAAGCAAAAAATATCTTATCTGAAAGCGGAGATGCAGGCAAGACTCCAGCAAACTTCCAAATGAACCAGGAACCACAATTGAGACAAGAACAATTGATCACCGGCAACCATCATGGGAGGGAACCTCCCTTATATCAGACCAGTCCGTGATCCCTGATTGCCACTCCTCGCTGAAAGGTTCAGTATTGTCTGTAACCACCAGAGGGAGCCTCTGCTCAGAAACCATCTCTAGCACATTCATAACAGTACCCCCCCTTAAGGAGGGGGTCACCGAACCCTCACTTGTGCAACCAGGCCGATCAGGATGAGCTCGGTGATAGGCACGGATCAGTCTCCTAGCATGGATGTCCGAAGTAAACACCCAAGAATTGTCCTCCTGACCATAACCTCTCCACTTAACCAAATACTGGAGTTTCTGTCTAGAAAAACGAGAATCCAATATTTTCTCAACCACATACTCCAGATTGCCCTCAACCAAAACAGGGTCAGGAGGCGCAGCCATAGGAACCACTGGCTCGACAAACCTCTTCAATAAGGACTTGTGGAACACGTTATGGATCTTAAATGTCCCTGGAAGAAGCAAACGGAAGGAAACAGGATTAAGAATCTCCATGATCTTATAAGGTCCAATGAACCTGGGCTCAAACTTTGGAGATGCAACCCTCATAGGGATATTTCTTGAGGACAACCAAACCAAGTCCCCCACTTTAAACCGAGGACCATCAGTCCTATGCCGGTTGGCAAACCGTTGGGCCTTCTCCTGAGAAAGAGACAACCTCTCCACTACCTGGTCCCAAATCTGCTGCATTCGCTCCACAACAGAGTCAACACCCGGACAGAGAGAAGCCTTCGCCTGTCCCAAAGAAAATCGAGGGTGAAACCCAAAATTGCAGGAAAATGGAGACATCAAGGTGGCAGAGCTAGCCCTATTATTAAGAGCAAACTCAGCCAAAGGCAAAAGAGAGACCCAGTCATCTTGATCAGCAGACACAAAACATCTCAAATAAGTCTCCAAGGTCTGGTTTGTTCTCTCGGTTTGTCCATTGGTCTGAGGATGAAAAGCAGAGGAGAAAGATAATTGAACACCAAGTTTAGAACAAAATGTCCTCCAAAATCTGGAAACAAACTGGACTCCTCTATCAGACACAATGTTCTCCGGAATGCCATGTAACCGAACCACGTGCTGAAGGAACAAAGGCACCAAATCGGAGGAGGAAGGTAACTTAGGTAATGGCACAAGATGTATCATCTTGGAAAACCTATCACAGATTACCCAGATAATGGTCATTCTCTGAGAAACAGGGAGGTCGGAAATAAAATCCATAGAGATATGGGTCCATGGCCTCTTGGGCACAGGTAATGGCATTAACAAACCACTAGAGCGAGAGCAAGGCTTGGAGCGAGAGCAAGTCCCACAGGACTGCACAAATTCCCTGACGTCACGAGACAAAGTAGGCCACCAAAAGGACCGACTCACCAAGTCTCTGGTGCCAAAAATCCCGGGATGACCAGCCAACGCTTAACAATGAATCTCAGACATCACACTCTTCTTCCATTGGTCTGGGACAAACAATTTCCCAATAGGGCAGCGCTCAGGTTTATCCTCCTGACACCCTTCCAAGGCCAGTCTCAAATTGGGCGAGATGGCGGAAGAACTACACCCTCTTTCAAAATAACAGTAGGATCAGATAACTCAGGAGAGTCCGCAAAGAAACTCCTCGAGAGGGCATCCGCCTTAACATTCTTAGTGCCAGGAAGAAAAGAAACCACAAAATTAAAACGTGTGAAAAACAAGGCCCACCTGGCCTGTCTAGGATTAAATCGCTTGGCTGATTCGAGATAAACCAGATTCTTATGGTCCGTGAGGACCACCACCTGATGTTTGGCTCCTTCCAGCCAATGTCTCCACTCTTCAAAGGCCCACTTCATGGCCAATAACTCCCGATTACCCACGTCATAATTACGTTCAGTGTTGTGTTTCGGTAGCTGAGGAGGACAGGAACAACAGCAGGGCAGCAGAACACCTGAGATGTTGGTAACTGATGGGCTGCAGATTCCTAAACTAACGACACAACTAGAGGTAGCCGTGGAGCGTTCCTACGTTGATCCTAGACGCCTCATCACAGCCTGAGAGATAACTACACCTAAAGGCAGAAAAATGAAAGCTATCTGCCCCGGAGCAGATCCCCAAAGAAAATAGGAAGCCCCCAAACATATAATGGCGGTTAGACAAGATGAAAACACAAACATAGGCAGAAAATAGATTAAGGAAACGCTGGGGCCACAAGCTGACTAAATAGGATAGGAAAGGAGAGATTACTTTCTGCAACCCAGAAAACCCTACAAAAATCCAACAATTCTGATTACAAAAATACTGAGATCACACGATCTCGCCACCCGCTAAATCAGATCTCAGTGTGAACAAAACCAAGCAGCAGCCGCTGAAAAAACAGGAAAAAGCAAATGAGCAAATAACAGTGGCTGCAGATAAACTGTGAGGAGCTCTGGCCCCAGGAGGGGACCTGGCTGACCTCCACAAAAGTGCAGAAAACAATGCAAAAAGCAAGCACAAAAAGAAAAGCAAAAAATATCTTATCTGAAAGCAGGAGATGCAGGCAAGACTCCAGCAAACTTCCAAATGAACCAGGAACCACAATTGAGACAAGAACAATTGATCACCGGCAACCATCATGGGAGGGAACCTCCCTTATATCAGACCAGTCAGTGAACCCAGATTGCCATTCCTCGCTGAAAGGTTCAGTACTGTCTGTAACCACCAGAGGGAGTCTCTGCTCAGAAACCATCTCTAGCTCATTCATAACAGAACCCCCCCTTGAGAAGGGGTCACCGAACCCTCACTTGTGCAACCAGGCCGATCAGGATGAGCTCGGTGATAGGTATGGATCAGTTTCCTAGCATGGATGTCCGAAGCAAACACCCAAGAATTGTCCTCCTGACCATAACCTCTCCACTTAACCAAATACTGGAGTTTCTGTCTAGAAAAACGAGAATCCAATATTTTCTCAACCACATACTCCAGATTGCCCTCAACCAAAACAGGGTCAGGAGGCGCAGCCATAGGAACCACTGGCTCGACAAACCTCTTCAATAAGGACTTGTGGAACACGTTATGGATCTTAAATGTCCCTGGAAGAAGCAAACGGAAGGAAACAGGATTAAGAATCTCCATGATCTTATAAGGTCCAATGAACCTGGGCTTAAACTTTGGAGATGCAACCCTCATAGGGATATTTCTTGAGGACAACCAAACCAAGTCCCCCACTTTAAACCGAGGACCATCAGTCCTATGCCGGTTGGCAAACCGTTGGGCCTTCTCCGAGAGAGAGACAACCTCTCCACTACCTGGTCCCAAATCTGTTGCATTCGCTCCACAACAGAGTCAACACCCGGACAGACAGAAGCCTCCGCCTGTCCCGAAGAAAATCGAGGGTGAAACCCAAAATTGCAGAAAAATGGAGACATCAAGGTGGCAGAGCTAGCCCTATTATTAAGAGCAAACTCAGCCAAAGGCAAAAAAGAGACCCAGTCATCTTGATCAGCAGACACAAAACATCTCAAATAAGTCTCCAAGGTCTGGTTTGTTCTCTCGGTTTGTCCATTGGTCTGAGGATGAAAAGCAGAGGAGAAAGATAATTGAACACCAAGTTTAGAACAAAATGTCCTCCAAAATCTGGAAACAAACTGGACTCCTCTATCAGACACAATGTTCTCCGGAATGCCATGTAACCGAACCACGTGCTGAAGGAACAAAGGCACCAAATCGGAGGAGGAAGGTAACTTAGGTAATGGCACAAGATGTATCATCTTGGAAAACCTATCACAGATTACCCAGATAATGGTCATTCTCTGAGAAACAGGGAGGTCGGAAATAAAATCCATAGAGATATGGGTCCATGGCCTCTTGGGCACAGGTAATGGCATTAACAAACCACTAGAGCGAGAGCAAGGCTTGGAGCGAGAGCAAGTCCCACAGGACTGCACAAATTCCCTGACGTCACGAGACAAAGTAGGCCACCAAAAGGACCGACTCACCAAGTCTCTGGTGCCAAAAATCCCGGGATGACCAGCCAACGCTTAACAATGAATCTCAGACATCACACTCTTCTTCCATTGGTCTGGGACAAACAATTTCCCAATAGGGCAGCGCTCAGGTTTATCCTCCTGACACCCTTCCAAGGCCAGTCTCAAATTGGGCGAGATGGCGGAAAGAACTACACCCTCTTTCAAAATAACAGTAGGATCAGATAACTCAGGAGAGTCCGCAAAGAAACTCCTCGAGAGGGCATCCGCCTTAACATTCTTAGTGCCAGGAAGAAAAGAAACCACAAAATTAAAACGTGTGAAAAACAAGGCCCACCTGGCCTGTCTAGGATTAAATCGCTTGGCTGATTCGAGATAAACCAGATTCTTATGGTCCGTGAGGACCACCACCTGATGTTTGGCTCCTTCCAGCCAATGTCTCCACTCTTCAAAGGCCCACTTCATGGCCAATAACTCCCGATTACCCACATCATAATTACGTTCAGTGTTGTGTTTCGGTAGCTGAGGAGGACAGGAACAACAGCAGGGCAGCAGAATACCTGAGATGTTGGTAACTGATGGGCTGCAGATTCCTAAACTAACGACACAACTAGAGGTAGCCGTGGAGCGCTCCTACGTTGATCCTAGACGCCTCGTCACAGCCTGAGAGATAACTACACCTAAAGGCAGAAAAATGAAAGCTATCTGCCCCGGAGCAGATCCCCAAAGAAAATAGGAAGCCCCCAAACATATAATGGCGGTTAGACAAGATGAAAACACAAACATAGGCAGAAAATAGATTAAGGAAACGCTGGGGCCACAAGCTGACTAAATAGGATAGGAAAGGAGAGATTACTTTCTGCAACCCAGAAAACCCTACAAAAATCCAACAATTCTGATTACAAAAATACTGAGATCACACGATCTCGCCACCCGCTAAATCAGATCTCAGTGTGAACAAAACCAAGCTGCAGCCGCTGAAAAAACAGGAAAAAGCAAATGAGCAAATAACAGTGGCTGCAGATAAACTGTGAGGAGCTCTGGCTAGAGTTGAGCGATACTTTCCGATATCCTAAAGTATCGGAATCGGAATGGTATCGCCGATATCACTAAAATATCGGCGATACCCGATACCGATACCGGAAGTCCCATGTAAGTCTATGGGAACAAAATATCGCAACTAAAAAAAACCCATTCTTTCCTTGTAAACACTAAATATACACACATAGCATACATATATATATATATACATGTCATTGTGACATATATATATATACATATATGTATAGTTTATACACTTCTACATAGTAAAATATACTCTGATTCAATTGCCGGGTAAAGCCGGCTTCAGTGAAAAGACAGAAGCACCCGACATGAAATGACACTTGGTGTACATAGGGTTAACCATGTCTTTTCATGTCGTTTGCTATCTGATTTGCACAAACAATTAAATCAGTCTCTGTGTGCAAAATTTCACACCTGTAGGGGTTAATTAAAGGTGTAAATTCGTTGTAAAAAAACAGACTTTTTTGCTACGAATTTACACCTTTAATTAACCCCTACAGGTGTGAAATTTTGCACACATAGTCTGATTTAATTGTTTGTGCAAATTAGATAGCAAAGGACATGAAAAGACATGGTTAACCCTATGTACACCAAGTGTCATTTCATGTCGGGTTCTGCATTTTCACAAAAGCCGGCAATTGAATTAGCGGCTATTATACTATGTAGAAGTGTATGAACTACAAATATAAATATATATATATATGTGTCACAAATTCAATGACATGTATATATATATATGAGGTGTAAAATTGCTGAAAAAAAATGCGTGTGCTCCCGCCCTATTTTCGCAACCAGACAGACAAAGCCAGTGAGTGGGGGCAGATAATAATAGCCCAGAGAGGGACCATTATTTTTGCCCCCCCCGGCTACTAACATCTGCCCCCAGACACCCCAGGAAAGACAAATCTATAATTAGATTCGCCCTTTCTGGCACTTTGCCCGTCTATTCCCATTGCCCTGTAGCGGTGGCGAATGGGTTAATATGGGGTTATAGCCACCTTGCTATTGAAAGGTGACCTTAAGCCAGGTTAATAATTGAGAGCTGTCAATTAGACAACTATCAATTATTAATCCTATTGCATGAAATAAAAATAAAACACACACACTTTAATTAAAAATCATTTTAATGAAATAAAGACACATGTTTTTGACCATCTTTTATTTTACTGCAAAAACCATTTCCTGTAATAAAAATAAAATAAAAAAGCAAAATTATTCTTACCTATCCCATGCACAGTCAGGTCCCACGGTGTAATCCTTCAGAAAGGGTTAATGTTTACTGCAGGGACCGCAGCTAATGCTGCAGCCTCACAGTAAACCCCAAATGAATGAGTTCCTCTCCTGCCTGACAGGAGAGTAAAGGCTGGGTGTCACATAACGATACACCAGCGATCCCGACAACGATATGCACTTGTCAGGATCGCTGGTGTATCGCTACATGATCGCTGCTGAGCTGCCAAACAGGCAGCTCAGGCAGCGATCTGGGACAGCGACACTGCGGGTAACATCGCTTAAGGGCCCGTCTCACATAGCGATATCGCTACCGAGATCGCTGCTGAGTCACTAGTTTTGTGACGCAGCAGCGAGCTCACCAGCGATATCGCTGTGTGTGACATTCAGCGACGATCAGCCCCCCTGCCGGGTATCGCTGATCGTCGCAGAAATGTCAGGACCTTTTTTTGATCGCTGGTCTCCCGCTGACAGGCACGCATCGCTGCGTGTGACAGGCGGGAGACCAGCGATCCGCTGGTAACCAAGGTACACAGCGGGTTTCCAGGCACCGCGCAGCGCTTGGAAACCCGCTGTGTACCTTGGATACCAGCTCCCTGCATCAGGGCGCTGGTATCCAAGGTACACAGCGGGTTTCTAGGCACAGCCCCGCGCCTGGAAACCCGCTGTGTACCTTGGTTACCAGCGGATCGCTGGTCTCCCGCCTGTCACACGCAGCGATGTGTGCCTGTCAGCGGGAAACCAGCGATCAAAAAAAGGTCCTGACATTTCAGCGACGATCAGCGATACCCGGCAGGGGGGCTGATCGTCGCTGAATGTCACACACAGCGATATCGCTGGTGAGCTCGCTGCTGCGTCACAAAACTAGTGACTCAGCAGCGATCTCGGTAGCGATATCGCTATGTGAGACGGGCCCTTAAGTGGAAAGCTTAATTGATTGCTTTCCACTTTCACTTCAGGTCAGCCAGGGACACAATCAGTGACGTCAGAGGGAACTGATTAACAAAAATAGGGGTTCCCTTCGAAAAAAAAATGGCGTGGGGTCCCCCCTATTTTTGTTAACCAGCCAGATGAAGCAGACCGCTGAGGCCTGGATTTTCAGGCTGTTAAGGAGCCAAGATCCATGGACCTTGCCAGCCTGATAATACCAGGCCACAGCAGTCTGCATATCTTGGCTGATTAACAAAAATAGGGGATCCCCTCGAAAAAAATTGGCGTGGGGTCCCCCCTATTTTTGTTAACCAGCCAGATGAAGCAGACCGCTGAGGCCTGGATTTTCAGGCTGTTAAGGAGCCAAGATCCATGGACCTTGCCAGCCTGATAATACCAGGCCACAGCAGTCTGCATATCTTGGCTGATTAACAAAAATAGGGATCCCCTCGAAAAAAATTGGCGTGGGGTCCCCCCTATTTTTGTTAACCAGCCAGATGAAGCAGACCGCTGAGGCCTGGTTTTTCAGGCTGGTAAGGATCCAATATCCATGGACCTTGCCAGCCTGATAATACCAGGCCACAGCAGTCTGCTTAGCTTGGCTGGTTAACAAAAATAGGGGATCCCCTCGAAAAAAAAAACGGCGTAGGGGTCCCCCTATTTTTGTTAACCAGCCAAGTAAAATGCAGACTGCTGCGGCCTGGTATTAAAAGACTGTCAAGGCCCATGGATTTTGGCCCTCAACAGCCTGATAATACCAGGCTACAGCAGCCCCACATTTGGCGCATCAAAAGATGTGCCAATTGTGGCACTTTACCCGGCTCTTCCCACTTGCCCTGTAGCGGTGGCAAGCGGGGTAATAAGGGGTTAATGTCACCGTTGATTGCACGGTGACAATAAGCCCGGTTAATAATGGAGAGGTGTCAATAAGACACCGATCCATTATTAATCCCAAAGTTATTAAATGTGTAAAAAAAAAACACAGCAAGAAAAAAGTATTTTAATGAAATAAAAGAGACAACACAGTTTTCATTAATTTTATTGTACTCTCATTCCTGCGACGCCATCGATCTCCTGTAAAAAAATAAAAAAAACAAACCAACAGTATACCACCTGTCCGACGCAGTCCATAATAACGACAGTCCCACGACGATCCAACTCTGCTACATCGGAATGAAGCCTGTCATCGCAACGCAGCACAGCTGATTACCTGCTTCCCCGGCGGTGACGTCATCGGACTGACTGCTTTACGGCCGCGATTACCCAGCAGTCACTGCAGTTATCGCGAATACTGCATGTGACCGCCGGGGAAAGAAGATTGCGGCCATCAAGCAGTCCAGGACGTGACCGCCGGAGATCTTCTGCCAGGTAAGTGCCGCTGACTCCTGACAGACCCGACAGACGGACACTGACAGTGACAGTGACATCCCGATTCCGGTATCCGATATGACGAAAATATCGGAACTCGGAATCGGAATTCCGATACAGCCAATATCGGCCGATACCCGATATTTGCAGTATCGGAATGCTCAACCCTAGCTCTGGCCCCAGGAGGGGACCTGGCTGACCTCCACAAAAGTGCAGAAAACAATGCAAAAAGCAAGCACAAAAAGAAAAGCAAAAAATATCTTATCTGAAAGCAGGAGATGCAGGCAAGACTCCAGCAAACTTCCAAATGAACCAGGAACCACAATTGAGACAAGAACAATTGATCACCGGCAACCATCATGGGAGGGAACCTCCCTTATATCAGACCAGTCAGTGAACCCAGATTGCCATTCCTCGCTGAAAGGTTCAGTACTGTCTGTAACCACCAGAGGGAGTCTCTGCTCAGAAACCATCTCTAGCTCATTCATAACAGAACCCCCCCTTGAGAAGGGATCACCGAACCCTCACTTGTGCAACCAGGCCGATCAGGATGAGCTCGGTGATAGGTATGGATCAGTTTCCTAGCATGGATGTCCGAAGCAAACACCCAAGAATTGTCCTCCTGACCATAACCTCTCCACTTAACCAAATACTGGAGTTTCTGTCTAGAAAAACGAGAATCCAATATTTTCTCAACCACATACTCCAGATTGCCCTCAACCAAAACAGGGTCAGGAGGCGCAGCCATAGGAACCACTGGCTCGACAAACCTCTTCAATAAGGACTTGTGGAACACGTTATGGATCTTAAATGTCCCTGGAAGAAGCAAACGGAAGGAAACAGGATTAAGAATCTCCATGATCTTATAAGGTCCAATGAACCTGGGCTTAAACTTTGGAGATGCAACCCTCATAGGGATATTTCTTGAGGACAACCAAACCAAGTCCCCCACTTTAAACCGAGGACCATCAGTCCTATGCCGGTTGGCAAACCGTTGGGCCTTCTCCCGAGAGAGAGACAACCTCTCCACTACCTGGTCCCAAATCTGCTGCATTCGCTCCACAACAGAGTCAACACCCGGACAGACAGAAGCCTCCGCCTGTCCCGAAGAAAATCGAGGGTGAAACCCAAAATTGCAGAAAAATGGAGACATCAAGGTGGCAGAGCTAGCCTCATTATTAAGAGCAAACTCAGCCAAAGGCAAAAAAGAGACCCAGTCATCTTGATCAGCAGACACAAAACATCTCAAATAAGTCTCCAAGGTCTGGTTTGTTCTCTCGGTTTGTCCATTGGTCTGAGGATGAAAAGCAGAGGAGAAAGATAATTGAACAACAAGTTTAGAACAAAATGTCCTTCAAAATCTGGAAACAAACTGGACTCCTCTGTCAGACACAATGTTCTCCGGAATGCAATGTAACCGAACCACGTGCTGAAGGAACAAAGGCACCAATTCGGAGGAGGAAGGTAACTTAGGTAATGGCACAAGATGTATCATCTTGGAAAATCTATCACAGATTACCCAGATAACGGTCATTCTCTGAGAAACAGGGAGGTCGAAAATAAAATCCATAGAGATATGGGTCCATGGCCTCTTGGGCACAGGTAATGGCATTAACAAACCACTAGAGCGAGAGCAAGGCTTGGAGCGAGAGTAAGTCCCACAGGACTGCACAAATTCCCTGACATCACGAGACAAAGTAGGCCACCAAAAGGACCGACTCACCAAGTCTCTGGTACCAAAAATCCTGGGATGACCAGCCAACGCTTAACAATGAATCTCAGACATCACACTCTTCTTCCACTGGTCTGGGACAAACAATTTCCCAATAGGGCAGCGCTCAGGTTTATCCTCCTGACACCCTTCCAAGGCCAGTCTCAAATTGGGCGAGATGGTGGAAAGAACTACACCCTCTTTCAAAATAACAGTAGGATCAGATAACTCAGGAGAGTCCGCAAAGAAACTCCTCGAAAGGGCATCCGCTTTAACATTCTTAGTGCCAGGAAGAAAAGAAACCACAAAATTAAAACGTGTGAAAAACAAGGCCCACCTGGCCTGTCTAGGATTAAGTCGCTTGGCTGATTCGAGATAAACCAGATTCTTATGGTCCGTGGGGACCACCACCTGATGTTTGGCTCCTTCCAGCCAATGTCTCCACTCTTCAAAGGCCCACTTCATGGCCAATAACTCCCGATTACCCACGTCATAATTACGCTCAATTGGAGAAAATTTTCAAGAGAAAAAGGCACAAGGGTTACTCTTAGAGGTCTCTGGATCTCTTTGGGACAAAACGGCACCTGCCCCAATTTCAGAGGCATCAACCTCCACCTGAAACGGTAGAGAAACATCAGGCTGCCGTAGAACAGGAGCAGAAGTGAATTTCTGCTTAAGTTCCTGAAACACAGAGACTGCCTCAGGAGGCAAATTCACCACATCAGAACCCTTTTTGGTCAAATCAGTCAATGGTTTAACAATACCGGAGAAATTACCAATAAATTTATGATAAAAATTGGCAAAACCCAAAAATCTCTGAAGAGCCTTTAATGAAGTAGGTTGGACCCAATCACAGATGGCTTGAACCTTGACCAGGTCCATTTCAATAACATACGGAGACAAAATGAATCCCAGCAATGAGACCTTCTGTACGCCAAAAAGACACTTTGATCCCTTCACATACAGTGCATTCTCTCTCAAAATCTGGAACACAGTCCAAACATGTTTCACATGAGAGTCTCAGTCATTGGAAAAAAATCAAGATATCATCCAAATAAACAATCAGAAATGTATCCACAAAATCCCTGAAAATATCATTCATGAAGGATTGGAAGACGGAAGGAGCATTAGTGAGCCCAAAGGGCATCACTAGGTACTCAAAATGCCCCTCTGGGGTATTAAACGCCGTCTTCCATTCATCCCCGTGCTTAATGCGAATAAGGTTATACGCCCCCCTGAGGTCAAGCTTGGTAAACCAACTAGCACTTTTCACTCTGGGAAACAGGTCAGAAATCAAGGGTAACGGATATTGATACTTCACAGTGATCTTATTCAAGAGACGATAATCAATACACGGCCTCAATGAACCACCCTTTTTGGCCACAAAGAAAAAACCGGCACCCAAAGGGGAAGAGGATGGTCTGATATAACCCTTCTCCAATGAGTCCTTGATATAAGATCGCATAGCATCGTGTTCAGGTACAGACAAATTAAAAATGCGACCTTTAGGAAATTTACCACCAGGCACTAATTCAATAGCGCAATCGTAGCTCCTGTGAGGGGGCAAAGATGCAGATTTACTTTCACTAAATACATCCGAAAAATCAGTCAAAAAGTCAGGAACATCCTGAGACTTGGGAGAAGCAGAAAAAACAAGAGTGTCGGCATTAACACATTGGCAGCCCCAACTGGTCACAGACACAGATTTCCAATCTAAAACAGGATTATGAGACTGTAACCAAGGGAAACCTAGTACAATAATGTCATGCAGATTATACAGCACCAGAAATTTGCAACTCTCCTGATGATCTGGTTCAACCCTCATTATCACCTGAGTAGAAAACTAGGGTTTATTCTCCACCAAAGGTGTAGAATCAATGCCCAGTAGGGGAATAGACTTCCGCAGGGGTATCATGAGAAACCCACAACGTTTGGCAAAGTCAAAATCCATCAGGTTAATAGCTGCTCCTGAATCAACAAAAACCTGAGCAGAAAATTTGGAGAGGGAGCAAATCAGGGTAACAGTCAACAGAAATTTAGTCTGAACACTACCCAAGACAACTGAGCGTGCAAAATGTCTTCCCCGCTTAGGGCAGACTGAAATAGCATGAGAGGCATCACCACAGTAGAAACATAACCCATTGCGCTTTCGAAACTCATGACGCTGAGCCCCAGAAGTCACTCTATCACACTGCATGGGCTCAGAAGCTGGCTCACAAGGCAACACTATCTCACGCATACCTCTGCGCTCATGCAAACGTCTGTCAATTTGAATAGCCAATGACATAGAATCATTGAGACCAGAGGGAGCAGGGAATCCCACCATAACATCCTTTACATTCTCTGACAGCCCCTTCCGAAAAAGGGCTGCCAAAGCATCATCATTCCATTTGGTCAGGACTGCCCACTTTCGGAATTTCTGACAGTACAACTCAGCGTCTTCAAGACCCTGATTTAATGCCAACAAGGTTTTTTCAGCTTGATCAGTGACATTAGGTTCATCGTACAATAACCCCAGAGCCAGAAAAAATGCATCAATATCATTCAAAACAGGATCCCCAGGTGTCAGGGAGAAAGCCCAATCCTGAGGATCGCCGCGCAGGAGAGAGATGACAATTTGAATCTGATGTGCTGCGTTACCTGAGGACTTAGGCTTTAAGCCAAAAAACAACTTACAGTTATTTTTGAAATTCAGAAATTTAGCCCGATCCCCCAAAAACAAATCTGGCATGGGAATCCTAGGTTCCACAACCGGCAACCCAGCAAGATAGGTAGCAATACTCCG
This sequence comes from Oophaga sylvatica, assembly GCA_033576555.1. Taxonomy (NCBI): domain Eukaryota; kingdom Metazoa; phylum Chordata; class Amphibia; order Anura; family Dendrobatidae; genus Oophaga; species Oophaga sylvatica. The sequence goes on along the minus strand of JARQOD010000001.1, from coordinate 380,887,263 downwards.
AACCTCAGTGGCAAGCTGATCCACACGGCCAGACAACTGTGCAAAATCCATTGAGAGAAAAAAAAATCCTCCTCAGCACCCAGAGAAAAAGAGGAAAAAAATGCAACAGACAGAAAAAAAAATATATCTCTGACAACTCTGACAACTTTTTTCTTTCCACACTATTTTTCCCTTCTGTGAGTACCATATAATTTTCAATTATGGCCGGTGATACTGTTATGTTTCGGTAGCTGAGGAGGACAGGAACAACAGCAGGGCAGCCAAACACCTGAGATGTTGGTAACTGATGGGTTGCAGATTCCTAAACTAACGACACAACTAGAGGTAGCCGTGGAGCGTCACAGCCTGAGAGATAACTACACCTAAAGGCAGAAAGATGAAAGCTATCTGCCCCGGAGCAGATCCCCAAAGAAAATAGGAAGCCCCCAAACATATAATGGCGGTTAGACAAGATGAAAATACAAACATAGGCAGAAAATAGACTGAGCAAACGCTGGGGCCACAAGCTGACTAAATAGGATAGGACAGGAGAGATTACTGAGAACACACAATCTCGCCACCCACTAAAGCACAAAAAGAAAAGCAAAAAATATCTTATCTGAAAGCAGGAGATGCAGGCAAGACTCCAGCAAACTTCCAAATGAACCAGGAACCACAATTGAGACAAGAACAATTGATCTCCGGCAACCATCATGGAGGGAACCTTCCTTATATCAAACCAGTCCGTGATCCCTGATTGCCACTCCTTGCTGAAAGGTTCAGTACTGTCTGTAACCACCAGAGGGAGCCTCTGCTCAGAAACCATCTCTAGCACATTCATAACAGGAAACCACTCGTCCCAATACTTAAGTGCAGTGAATATTAGTTAGCCGCTTCCCCGCCCACCTATCAGCTGAGCAGTGAGCGGGGAGCAGAAAATGACAGAGCCACATGGTTCCCCAGCGCCTGATTCCTACAGCAGCTGGGGATCTGTGTGGGAAGTAGAAGGAGGCAGCAGGAGCAGCTGGCATACCTGACAGCCTGGGTCTGTGCTGATGGGAGGCTGAATGCTCCTGTGAAGGACCTGTGATGAGGTCATGAAGAGGGCAGGCTGGAGCATCACATGACCACACAAAGCCCTGCCTCTTCATGATGTCATCACAGGTCCTGCAGACACTGTACAAGAATTAATTAAAAGGTTAGTAATGACAGCACATAAAAAATCACTCTGCCATCCTGTGGTGGACTATAACTCCCAGCATGCCATAGGATCTGCAGGACATGCTGGGAGTTATAGTTCTCCCATGGGATCTTAAAGCAGCACTCCAGTGTTATCAGTGCTGGAGTGTCGCTTTAAATATAAGCCCTATGCCCCCATTCTTAGGCCGTGGTCACACATGCGAGAAATTTGCATGATTTTTGTGCGAATCTCTCGCATGAACACCCGGCACTGCCGCCGGCACTCGGACCAGAGCGTGCGGCTGCATGTTTTTCTATGCTGCATGTATTTCTATGCAGCCGCACGCTCCAGTCTGAGTGCCAGCGGCAGTGCCGGGTGTTCACGAGAGAGATTCGCACAAAAATCATGAAAATTTCTCGCATGTGTGACCCCGGCCTTATATTCACCCTCCAGCGTCTTCACATAGTAGTTTACAGACACCACACTGGTCCCGCAGCACCATCTTCTACCCGTAGCTTCCTACATAATAACATACAATTATATATAATAACACCACATATAATAGTATGTTAATTATGTTATTAAATATTTTACCACATTTTTTGCTTCAAATATATTTTCCCTAATTTCCACCTCTAAAACCTGGGTGCGTCTTATAGTCCGGTGCGTCTTACAGTCCGAAAAATACGGTATGTTTCTTTTATTTTTACGACTCTACGTTATAAACTTCTGTGAAGCACTTGGGGGTTCAAAGTGCTCACCACACATCTAGCTAAGTTCCTTAGGGGGTCTACTTTCAAAATGGTGTCGCATGTGGGGGGGTTTCCACTGTTTAGACGCATGAGGGGCTCTCCAAACGCGACATGGCATCTGTTCTCAGTTCCAGGTTGAAAAAGTCAAATGGCATTCCTTCCTTTCCAAGCTCTGCCATGCCAGTGGTTCCCCCCCACATATGGGGTATCAGTGTACTCAGTACAAATTGCACAACTTTTGGGGTCCAATTTCTCCTGTTACCCTTGGTAAAATAAAAAAAATTGAATCTGAAGTAAATATTTTGTGAAAAAAAGTTATATGTTCATTTGTTTTTTAAACATTCCAAAAATTCCTGTGAAGCACCTGAAGGGTTAATAAAATTCTTGAATGTGGTTTTGAGCATGTTGAGGGGTGCAGTTTTTAGAATGGTGTAACTTTTAGGTATTTTCTATCATATAGACCCCTCAAAGTGACTTCAAATCTGATGTGGTCCCTAAAAAAAATGGTGTTGTAAAAATGAGAAATCGCTGGTCAACTTTTAACCCTTATAATTTCCTAATTAAAAAAAACTTTGGTTCCAAAATTGTGCTGATGTAAAGTAGACATGTGGGAAATGTTATTTAGGAACTATTTTATGCGCTATAACTCTCTGATTTAAGGGCATAAAAATTCAAAATTTGAAAATTGAAAAATTTTCAACATTTTTGCCATATTTCTGTTTTTTTCATAAAAAAGAAAGTTATATCGAAGAAAATTTACCACTATCATGAAGTACAATATGTCACAGAAAACAGTGTCAGAATCGCCAAGATCCGTTGAAGCGTTCCAGAGTTATAATCTCATAAAGGGACAGTGGTCAGAATTGAAAAAAATTGAATCAGTCATTAACATGCAAACAACCCTGAGGAGTAATGGGGTTAAAAATGTGCTCACAGCACAAAAATAAAATCATCAAGTTTCAACTTCAATAGCACGTCTCCACATATTGCAAAATCCCCAATATTTCCTGTTGTTTTACTTACTCTTTTTATTTTTTTCCTCTACCAAAAATATAAGAGTAATTTTGGAACTTCCCTTTTCTCCATTAGTTGATTTATAACACTTGCTTGAATAGGACCTTGCACGAACTAATAGAGATGAGAACCACCTGGAGCGAGGGCCGCAGTTACTTGCCAGAAGACTTCTTATTCCGAACAGCAGACTCGTCATCAGGCGCTCCACGTCTCGGCTGCTTTTATTGGCTTTTATTGGCCTTCAGTCCTATGAATGATTTTTTTTACAGCGAGCAGTAGTAAAACAACAAATTATGCAATCTTTTTTTTAAAGGGGATCTGTCACCATCTTTTTTCTTATAAACCCTGCCCATCCCTGTTAGTGGATGAGGTCTTGCACCTGTGCAGTGGAGTCGGAGAGCTGCGCAGGCACACCTCACTGTGACTTATTGAACAGCAAGTGATTCTGCTGCGAGATTTCGAGCACTACGCAGATGACGAGAGACGCCATCAACTTATATGAGATGCGGCGTTTGAAGGGACGAGGTCAGTATTTTAAGGCACTGGGCCGGCGCTGATCGCAATCTGGAATCATCCATAGGACCAGACTGCGCAAATTACATACATTGAGGGACAAGTATAAAACACTTTTCTGAGATATGCAGGGGCACGTCTGAGGATAAAAAGGGGTTGTAGGAACCTCAATCTAATTATCATAAAGCTGATGGGCACAGTTTATTAGCCAAAATACTGGTGACAGGTTTCCTTTAAGTTTGAAAGTAAGCTATTATTATTATTATAATTATTCATTTTTATAGCGCCATTTATTCCATGGCGCTTTACATGTGAGAGGGGGCGAGTATAGACAAGTACAATAAATATGAGCAATACAGGACACACATAAGTACAGAAGGAGAGAGGACCCTGCCCGCAAAGGCTCACAATCTATAGGGGATGGGTGAGGATACACTAGGAGAGGGTAGAACTGGTTGTGCACCGGTTCAGTAGACTGAGGATCACTGCTGGTTGAAGGCTTGTCGAAGAGGTAGGTCTTCAGGTTCTTTTTGAAGGTTTCCATGGTAGGCGCGAGTCTGATGTGTTGGGGTAGAGAGTTCTAGAGTATGGGGGAGGCACGGGAGAAGTCTTGTATGCAGTTGTAGGAAGAAGAGATAAGGGGAGAGTAGAGAAGGAGATCTTGAGAGCATCGAAGGTTGCACGAGGGTAAGTAACGGGAGACCATGTCACAGATGTATGGAGGAGACATGTTGTGGATGGCTTTGTATGTCAGTTAGGGTTTTGAACCGGTGCCTCTGGATGATAGTAAGCCAATGAAGGGCTTGGCAAAGGGGAGAGGCTGGGGAATAACGGGGAGACAGGTGGATTAGTCAGGCAGCAGAATGTAGGATGGATTGGAGTGGTGCCAGGGTGCTGGAGAGGCCAGAGAGTAGGAGGTTGCAGTAGTCAAGGCGGGAGATAATAAGGGCATGCACTAGTGTTTTTGTGGTATCGTGGTCAAGGAATGCACAGATCCGGGAAATATTTTTGAGTTTGAGACGGCAGGAGGAGGCTAGGGTTTGGATATGTGGCTTGAAAGAAAGGGCAGAGTCGAGGATCACCCCGAGGCACCGAGCATGCGGAACTGGGGAAAGTGAGCAGCCGTTGACATTGAGGGATAGGTCTGGTGGAGGCGTAGAGTGAGATGGGGGGAAGATAATGAATTCTGTTATCCCATGTTCAGTTTTAGAAAGCGAGCAGAAAAGAAAGCTGAAATAGCGGACAGACAGTGTGGGATTTTTGTCAGTAAGGAGGTGAGGTCAGGTCCAGATAGGTAGATCTGCGTGTCATCGGCATAGAATTGATACTGCAAACCGTGGGATTCTATGAGCTGTCCCAGGCCGAAGGTGTAGATGGAGAAGAGTAGGGGTCCTAGAACTGAGCCTTGAGGAACACCAACAGAGAGGGGGCGAGGTGAGGAGGTGGGGTGGGAGAGGGAGACACTGAATGTTCGATCTGTTAGATATGATGGGATCCAGGATATGGCCAAGCCTGTGATGCCCAGAGATGAGAGAATCTGGAGCAGGAGTGAGTGGTCCACAGTGTCGAAGGCAGAAGACAGGTCCAGGAGAAGGAGGACAGAGTAGTGTCGCTTGCTCTTGGCGGTTAGTTGGTGGTTAGCGACTTTAGTTAGGGCAGTTTCAGTTGAGTGATGCAGTCGGAAGCCTGATTGCAAGCGGTCAAAGAGGGAGCAAGAGGAGAGGTGGGAGGACAGTTCGAGATATACATGCTGTTCCAGTAGTTTTGAGGCATAAGGGAGAAGAGATATCGGGCGATAGCTAGACGCAGAGGATGGGTCAAGGGAGGACTTTTTGAGGATGGGTGTGATTGAGGCATGTTTGAAGGATGAGGGGAACACACCATTTGTAAGTGAGAGGTTGAAGAGGTGTGTTAGAGTAGGGATGAAGACTGTGGTAAGGTTAGGGATGAGGTGGGACGGGAGCGGGTCAAGTGTGCAAGTGGTGAGGTGTGATTTTGAAAGGAGGGTGGAGAGCTGATCTTCTGTCATGGTGGAGAAGTTGGTTTTGGAGGAACAGGGCTCAGCAGCTAAGAGGGGCAGTGGGGGCTGTGGGCCAAAGCTTTCCCTGATCGTATCAATCTTCTGCTTGAAAAAGGAGGCAAAGTCTTCAGCAGTAATGAGATGAGAGGGGGGAAGTGGTGGGGGAAGGAATATAGAATTGAAAGTGTTGAAGAGCTGTTTAGGGTTGTGAGACAGGGAGGATATGAGAGATGAGAAGTAAGTTTGCTTTGCGGCAGTGAGTGTGGACTTGAAGCTGGTGAGGGACTGCTTGTATGCGGTTAAGTGCTCAGCAGAGCGGGATTTCTTCCATCTCCGCTCAGCAACCCTGGAAGCCCGTCTCAGTTCTTTAGTGAGGCTGGTCAGCCAGGGCTGTCTGTTGATTGTGCGAGTTTTGCTATGTGCGAGAGGGGCGGCCGAATCAAGTGCTGCTGTTATTGTGGTGTTATAGAAGGTCGCAGCAGCATCTGTGTCATGAAGTGAGGCTATGTCTGTAAGAGGGAGGAGGGACTCAGAGAGCGATTGTAAGTTGAGGTGTTTGAGATTTCTGCAAGGATGAGCGAGTTTGTGGAGCGGGGGTTGAGTACTAGGAGAGGAGAGGGAAGAAAATGTCAGTGGGTTGTGGTCAGACAGGGGCAGGGGTGAGTTAGTGAGATTAGTAAGGGAGCAGATGCTGGTGAAGATAAGGTCCAATGTGTGACCATCTTTGTGAGTGGCCACAGAGGACCATTGAGTGAGGCCAAAGGAGGCAGTGAGCGATAAAAGTTTGGAGGCAGCGGAGGTGGAAGTGTCAATGGGGATGTTAAAGTCACCCATGATGATAGTGGGATGTCAGCAGAGAGGAAATGAAGCAGCCAGGTGGTGAAGTGATCGAAAAAGGTGGAGATGGCTAGTTCTGGGGGGCGGTAGATGACAGCTAGCTGGAGGTTGGAAGGGGAGTAGATGCGGACGGAGTGCACCTCAAACGGAAGAGTAGCAGAGGGTGGGAGAGGAAGTGGAGTAAAGGAGCAGGAATCGGAGAGGAGCAAGCCAACTCCTCCACCACGTTTGTTGCTGGGGCGGGGGGTGTGAGAGAGATGGAATCCGCCATAAGAGAGTGCAGCTGGAGAGGCTGAATCAGAGGGGGTGAGCCAGGTTTCAGTGATAGCAAGGAAGGAGAGTTTGTTGGTGATGAAGAGGTCGTGGATAAATGACAGTTTATTGCAGACTGAGCGTGCGTTCCATAGAGCTCCAGGTAGTGGGACCGGAGGAGTGGGGGCTATATTTATGATTAATGAAAAATGAGAGCTCCTTACTAGAGATGAGCGGTGTTCGAAGCGAACTGTTCGCCAATTTCAAATTCGAGCTGTTTTGGGCGGTATTCGAGCCGTTCAACGAACCCGAATGATTTTGAAAAAATGCGGCTGTTCGAGGTTATGTTCGATAACTGTTCGTGCACCTAAATCGTCACTGGATTTTTTCACAGTAATGCTGAGAATCACTGTTAATACACAGTTTGAGTGTACAGCGTGGCGGGGTAGGGGCATGGGATGGATCTCTGCAGAAATAATGAAGATCTCCATTTTTTTTTCTCTTTCCCGCATTTCCAGTGAGCAGTGCAGTCTGTCAGCCTATCAGCAGCGCACACACGGAGCAAAGTGCTTTTTTCTCACACAAGCAAGGGCATGTGTCATTGGCTGTGTATGTCACATGTCCTTGCCCTATAAGACCCAGCCATTTCCCCCCTTGCCACCATTTTCTTACTGCTGCAGCACAGTGTTAGACGGCACTGCTGCTGCTGTTAGAGCTATCTTTCTAACAGTGACTGTGAAGCAAATTTGCAGTTAGACAGGAAAGTTTAGGGAGTAGGGAGGGACTAGTTTGTAATTGCAGCCCTTTTAAGGGCTAGGTTACAGCAGTTCCTAGCACTTTTAGCAGGCAGGTCTGTGCTCTATATACACAGATAGGTCAACTTGGGAGTAGTGACTATTTGTAATTGCAGCCCTTTTGAGGACTAGGTTACATCAGTTGCTGTCACTTTTTGCCAGCTCCACCAGAGTTGAAATACTCATAATTTTTTGCTGCATCTTGCCTGTAGAATAATTGTGGGCATAGTAGCAGTGTGTGGTACTCATTCTATTAGGCCATCTATACAAAGCTCCACCAGCATTGAAAAAAAAGAATTTTTAGCTGCATCTTGCCTGGACAATAATTTTGGGCATAGTAGCAGTTTGTGGTACTCATTCTATTAGGCCATCTATACAAAGCTCCAGCAGCGTTCAAAAAAAAAAAAATTTTTAGCTGCATCTTGCCTGTAGAATAATTGTGGGCATAGTAGCAGTGTGTGGTACTCATTCTATTAGGCCATCTATACAAAGCTCCACCAGCGTTAAAAAAAAAAAAGAATTTTCATCTGCATCTTGCCTCGACAATAATTTTGGGCACAGTAGCAGTGTGTGGTACTCATTCTATTAGGCCATCTATACAAAGCTCCACCAGCGTTCAAAAAAAAACATTTTTAGCTGCATCTTGCCTGTAGAATAATTATGGGCATAGTAGCAGTGTGTGGTACTCATTCTATTAGGCCATCATACAAAGCTCCAGCAGCGTTAAAAAAAAAGAATTTTTATCTGCATCTTGCCTGGACAATAATTTTGGGCATAGTAGCAGTGTGTAGTACTCATTCTATTGGGCCATCTATACAAAGCTCCACCAGCGTTCAAAAAAAAGAATTTTTATCTGCATCTTGCCTGGACAATAATTGTGGGCACAGCAGCAATGTGTGGTATTCATTCTATTAGGCCATCTATACAAAGCTCCACCAGCGTTAAAAAAAAAAGAATTTTTAGCTGCATCTTGCCTGGACAATAATTATGGGCATAGTAGCAGTATGTGGTACTCATTCTATTAGGCCATCTATACTTTACTCCACCAGTGAGGAAGGTGCAGGAGCCCAGGAAGAAGTGGAGGACGAACTGGCGATGGGCATGGAAGACTCATCAGATGAGGGAGACCTTGATCACATTTCTGTTGTGCGAGGTTGGGGGAAAGGGCAGAGGAAGGAAGCAGGATTCTTACCTCGCCACCAACACAACAGGGACTTGGTGCTCCTGGATGCACAAGACACATGAGTGCCTTCTTGCTGCACTACCTGCAACATGACCCTTGAATTGTCAGAATTCAAAATAATCCTGACTACTGGGTAGCAACACTGTTAGATCCCCGGTACAAAAGTAAATTTGCAGAAATAATTCCAGCCATAGAAAGGGATTCACACATGCCGGAGTATCAGCAGAGACTGTTGCAGAGTCTTACATGTGCTTTTCCACAAAACACCAGTGGTGCACGTAGTGAATCTCACAGTTCTAACTTGTCAACTGTGGGATTGTCGTCGAGTCTTCAGCACTCGAACCGTAACAGAAACACAGTATCTGCTGGTTTTAACAGCAATTTTGCGGAATCCTTTCACCACTTTTTTAGCCCATCCTTTGCAAGGCCACATGAGTCAAGAAGTCAGACACATAGTCAACGCCTAGAGACGACGGTACAGGAGTATCTCCAACTGAACATGGAAGCCATGACAGTGTCACTGGACCCTTGCTCTTTTTGGGCTTCCAATCTGGATAAATGGCCTGAGCTCGCCACTCACGCCTTGGAGATCTTGTCATGCCCCGCAGCCAGTGTTCTCTCTGAACGTGTGTTCAGCGCTGCTGGTGGTGTGCTGACAGATAAGCGCACGTGGCTGTCCACTGAGAATGTAGACAGACTCACGTTCATAAAGATGAACAAATCATTGACCCGCAAGGACTTTTCTACCCCTGTGTCATCCTGGGGAGAGTAAAAGCTTGAGGATTTGGTAAAATCACCTCACCAAACGTTTTAAGCTTTCAAATTACTAATAATTTTTAGCTGCATCTAGGCCGGAAAATAATTTTGGGCCTGTAGCAGTGTGTGGTACTCATTCTATTAGGCCATCTATACTAAGCTCCACCAGCTTTCAAATTAATAATAATTTTTGTTCTCTCTGAACGTGTGTTCAGCGCTGCTGGTGGTGTACTGAGTCTGACAGATAAGCGCACGCGGCTGTCCACTGAGAATGTAGACAGACTCACGTTCATAAAGATGAACAAATCATGTATCCGCAAGGACTTTTCTACCCCTGTGTCATCCTGGGGAGAGTAAAAGCTTGAGGATTTGGTAAAATCACCTCACCAACCGTTTTAAGCTTTCAAATTACTAATAATTTTTAGCTGCATCTAGGCCGGAAAATAATTTTGGGCCTGTAGCAGTGTGTGGTACTCATTCTATTAGGCCATCTATACTAAGCTCCACCAGCTTTCAAATTAATAATAATTTTTAGCTGCATCTTGCCTGGACAATATTTTTGGGCCTGTAGCAGTGTGTGGTACTCATTCTATTAGGCCATCTATACTAAGCTCCACCAGCTTTCAAATTAATAATAATTTTTGTTCTCTCTGAACGTGTGTTCAGCGCTGCTGATGGTGTGCTGAGTCTGACAGATAAGCGCACGCGGCTGTCCACTGAGAATGTAGACAGACTCACGTTCATAAAGATGAACAAATCATGGATCCGCAAGGACTTTTCTACCCCTGTGTCATCCTGGGGAGAGTAAAAGCTTGAGGATTTGTTCAAATCACCTCACCAACCGTTTTAAGCAACGCTGTGGCAATTGATGCTACTTAAGTGGTGTCTGTGCCCCAAATTTTTGGAAAAAATGTAGACTCTTTTTGGAGTCCCCTTGCTGTGTTTTATGTGATGTTGGCATCGTCAATTACAGGTGGGTTGGGTCTTTCCCCACCCCCTTTTAACTGTAAGAAAGTACATACACTATGGCTTGGGGTAACACAGATGGTTGAGTGTGAAGAGCTGTTTACTCATACTATAGCCTGGGAACCAGAGGTCTGCTCCAAAGCTTGAGTGTCTGCTAGTCAGCGGAGTAGCCACCGGCTGTAGATCTAATTACAAATTTTTAACTGCATCTAGCCCAGACAATAATTTTGGGCCTAGTAGCAGTGTCTGCTAGTCAGCGGAGTAGCCACCGGCTGTAGATCTAATTACAAATTTTTAACTGCATCTAGCCCAGACAATAATTTTGGGCCTAGTAGAAATGTCTGCTAGTCAGCAGATTAACCCAGCTGTTAAGCAAGCTACACCACCTGTACTTTGGACACTTAATTTTTTCAAAGGAAATGCTTCGGGCCCCCGGGACAATCAGTGAAGAGCATCGGGTAGGCACCCCAAGGCACAGAGGCTGTGACTGGCGGTAGGACGCCTTGCGGTGGACCGCCAAGCTCGATCCTTATAAAAGCTTTTTAACTGCAGCAGCTTTACTGGACGCTACTGAAGCTGGAATTACCACGGCTGCTGGCATGAGACTTGCCCTCCAATAGATCCTCTCATTCAAATTAGAGAGACAATTTAAATTAAAAAGATTAGACCTGCCTCCACCGCAGGGGGGCTCGCTCGACCCACCAGCGGACAGGCACCAGTATTGGGAGAGGGGGCTGGCCGTCAGGGTCCACCGCAGGTCTGGCACAAACCCGGCGACACGCAGGTCGCATGGGCAGGAACGGATTGGCCGTGTCGGCTTTGAACTTTTTTGGTTTTAGAAGGGCATGACATGCTATATCTGTGTCTCCCCCTCCTTTTACTCCTCCACCTCTTTTCTTTTCGCATGACTATATGTACTTGTCACTTTTCCATGTATTAGTTGTGTCTTCTGAGCAATTTGTCAGCTTTTGGACACCTTTGAAGTGTTTTCTATGTGTTTTCTATGTGTTTCTATGTGTTTTGGTTTGCCTGCCATTGGTTTTAACGGTGTTCGACGAACAGTTCGACGAACAGTTCGTCGAACACACGGCTGTTCAGCGAACCGAACCGAGCTCGAACACTACGGGGGTGGCTCATCAGTACTCCTTACATTGGAACTCTGGGAAAATTACAATAATTAGTTACATAGGGCTATTAAGGTCAGGTAACATAAAAGGGCTATCAAATCTTTCCTTGTAGTTGCTAAAATATAGGAATTTATCACTGCAGAAATGACAACTGCTGCAGATTATTTGGCTTTACAGCAGAAGTTTCCTAACTGACACTATTTCTCTGACAACACTTTCTGCTATGCAGCTATTGGCAGCAACTGTAATTCCAAGACTTCTGCCTGTCATAGATAGATAGAAAGGTGAGATAACTATAAATAAAAGAAATTGAAAGAGATAGGTAGATAGGTAGTAGAGCTGAGCACAATAATTCACAATAACCTGATCCAGCTGCCATGTCGGTAGTCTGTGACAGCCAGACCAGAATCCTGTGGACTTTCTACTACCTGCTGGCATCCTGGCCTCCTCTTCTGATTCGTGAAACCCTGTGATTTCATGACTATGTAAGGAGAAGGACGGGACCGGGCGTACCTCTTCCGTGATGGATCCAGAAGTATGGGGCTTTCACCAATGTTGCACGGGGGAGAGCTTAAAACCCCGTACCAACCTTTGCACTCAGTGATGGGGGGCACGGCTAAGCTTAAAAAGCCGCAGCGTGCAGGAAACAGGAGAGACTTGGCGGGAACACGCAGCGTGCATAGGGACAGTTTTGGTGCTGGTGCTCTGTCCTCTGAGCAGCGAGACAGAGCAGGCCCACTGCATAGGGGCCCAATATTCTCCCTCACAGACTGTCGACAAATACTTGTGAAGTGCCCGATGGCACCCTTGACCGAGAGTGACAAAACCCCCAGGCAGAGTATTGACGCGCGCATGCTGAGACAGAGAAACCGGGTGACCCACTGTGAACTGTATCCCGATTTACCAGTATACAGCTGCGGAGCAACGATAAAGACTGCTCACGTTCCTGCACTACAGCTCCTGGACTCAGGACTTCCTCCAAGACAATGAGGACTCACCGCCGCCACCGCGAATCGGATCCTCATCTCCTTCAGGACCATGCCTGACCCCTCACGTGCCACTGCCTTGGTGCCCCCGTTTGAACCTAGTATTCAACATTCTGGACGTCGTCAGACTGCTACAGTAAGTTTATCGTTACTGAACACTCCTTTAAATCCCCTACTCCTCTTTTATCCCACTCTGAATAATTCGCAACACTCTTGTTTTACTTTTACCCTTCCCTGAGTGGAGTATTCCCTGTTGAAGTAAATCACATGTTAACCCTTGCTCTGCCTCCTGAGCCGTCACTGCATCTTGTAACCAGCTCACATTTGGCGTAGTGCGGCAAGATCCCGCAACCATGCAGCGTGGGAATGCCATGGAAGATGTTGATGTGACAAGAAAGAATGAAGATAATAATATAATCTTTATTTTTATATAGCGCTAACATATTCCGCAAGTGCTTTACAGTTTGCACACATTATCGTCGCTGTCCCCGATGGGGCTCACATTCTAGATTCCCTATCAGTATGTTTTTGGAGTGTGGGAGGAAACCAGAGTGCCCGGAGGAAACCCACGCAAACACGGGGAGAACATACAAACTCCTTGCAGATGTTGTCCTAGGTGGGATTTGAACCCTGGACTCCAACGCTGCAAGGCTGTAGTGCTATCCACTGAGCCACCGTGCTGCCCTATGAAGATATTGTGGATTCAACCGAAATACTGGATGTGACTGATGTATTGGACTTGACTAAAATCCGTGATTGTGACTGACACCGTGTTGGAAAAGATAGTGGAGAATGACACCAAAGAGGAGAACGACAACTTTGATTCCACCCTTCGTGGGCGTTCCGATGCAGAGTTGGTGCCAAAACAGGCAAGGTTACATCTTCCAGTCCGCCCATGGTTGGTGCGGATGAAGAGAAACAAACCTCGCCCTTCCCTAAAAAATACATTAAAATAGGTGGAGTGGTCAGAGGTGGCCCCACACTGGAACGGGTGGGGTCCAGAAGAAAACACTGAGTGCGGCTGCGTGATGCCGTTATGTGACCCGGGGCCGGCAACCATGGAGCCCTCGTGCACCCGAAACTGTAGGGGCGTAGGCCGCGTGGAGTGGAGGTGGCGGCAGGAGGAAGAGAGGACCAGGCCCGGGCAACAGAGAGGAGTCGCCGACGGATTCTGGACTCACCGTTTTCCTGGAGCAGCGGAGGAGCAGTGCCGGCGGCTGCCAGAGCCAGAATGCCACTACCGAGAACCAGAAACTCAGCGTTGGGAGTCGGAAGCCGGGAGACCAGAAGCAGCGAGTATGTACTGGAAGTGAAAGAGCCAGAGTACTTAGCTGCATTGGCCGAGGGATCTGGAAGTCACGCGACGATCACAGCGAGGACACCAGAGCAAGCAGTGAGTGGTCATCAGCCCCAGACCCTAGAAAATAGGCCCGCGCTTGGCAGCATCTAAACCTTTGGTTCATTGTATCCCCATCCGCAGTGGGAGGGCCCCTTCCGTTCCCCAGGCAAGCCGCCTGGATTGAGGGGGTAATCCAACTGAAAAAATAGCAGGAGCGGGAAGTGTGGGCCAAATTGCGTCAACCAGGAGGTGGCGCTATGGCAGGACGGCACACTAGTGGGCAGCTAGTCTAAGTTAATGCTGCCTCGGTGAAATTCGGCAGGCCCCTGAAGGAAGGAGACTGGGTCAATTTCTACCGGGAGGATGGCCATCGGGGGTACTATGCCGTCGCCGTTACCCTGCGGGAGGAAGGAGGATTGGAGCCTTATGCGAGCCCAAGACCGGCCCAGGCAGCTCCCAGTTCCCAGGCTATTGCACAACCTATGACGTCTGCGGCTGCAGAGTCAGTGTCAACCCAAACCCGGGCATGGAGCCCACAAGGAGACGAGGCAGCACGGGACTTGATGTCACTGATTGGGCTCCAGTTAACTCTTTAGTAAAAGTTGTGCTCGTTGCACCATTGCTACATGAATAGTACACGGGATTGTTCTGCATCCCAGTGGGCACTGTAGCCCTGAATCGCTCCCAGAGTCGGGAGTAATGCAGCCGGATGGCCAGGCGTAAACGATAAGTTGGTAAATTAAGTTTTGTTGCGCCTGTTGCGCCCGTTCTGCTGGATGGCAGAACGGCGCCTTTGTGAAAATAACGGGTCCTTGCACTAATGGATCGGGTGCGGCTGCAGCAACAGACTGTTTTCTAAGAGCAGGCAGCATGCACGTGGAGCACGGGACTGTGCTATACACAAAGGGAGGGGGATGCCTCCCTTAAAGAACTGTTGACCTTATGGAAAGATAAAGCAAAGGAGACACAAAGCGCAAAAGGGTCTTATCCGATAATAAGTTAGCACTTTTTAAATAGGAAGCTGCTCACCTGGTATTAGGTGGTTAAAACACATGTAGGAGAGGCTGCCGCAGATCCACAGGTCGGTCGACGACCCGACAATACAATATACTGCAGAAAAGATGTGGATTCCAATACCACATAGCTATATGTGGTATTTTCCTGAAGAAGGGGTGGTATTCACCCTGAAACGAGTAGATTAAACCACTTCTTAACTGCTACTACGTCTTGGAAATTTATTATTTGGGCAGCGCGGACTGGAATCCACATCTTTTCTGCAGTATATTGACCTTATAGAGAGGTCATACCCCTGTAAATAGGTTGGACTCTGGTAGATGTGTCTGGACTGTTTGATGTGAAAACTGGCGGTGCAAAGAGAAGGACTGTCTCCGGCCACACGCTTATAAGTACCGTGTGCAAAGAACTAACTTTTGTTCCCCACAATGGATTGGGGGTGTGTCCTGGAGGACTGTGAGTCAGTCACCTCTTAATAGGGACAGCACTTTCGTGCATTAGTTTTTTTTAAAAAAATAAACTTTGCTACCTCACTTGGTCTCCCTTCGCAGAGTATCTGTTATATATAATATTTTTTTTTTCGGTAAATAGTATAGGACAACCATTGTTAAATGGAGGGGGAATGTAAGGGGATGCCATGCCTCTACCCCCTTTAAGTTGAGTAACGTGAATGTTATATTTATATTATATATATATATATATATATATATATATATATATATATATATATATACATCATTTCCCCTTTAAGGCTATGCTGCTATGTACATATGTATATTTATGTTATGCCTGTCGTGTATAGAGTATACATATATATCTGAACAATGTTTTTCATAGGGAAAGCATAGTGCTCCTGTTCAGCTACTAGATGGGGACATTCTGGTCTACTTAGTATCAGATAGGAGTTAGTTCTGTATATAGTTAATGATAGGAGGGGTTTACTGTGGTTAAGACAGAAGGACTTCCTGGTTAGTTGGTGCCAGGGTGCACAGCAGCCAAGTAATGTTAAAGGAGAAGCCCAGCCATCCGGGGCCAGTGGTATAGAACAGCAGATAAGACAGCAGTGATAGCAGCAGAGGGAACAGGATCTCCCGGAGAAGTTACAGCAGTATAGACAGGCAGGCAGCTCACCATGTGGCAGATTATTGCATGGGCTAATGCCCTCAGATCTGGGGCAAAACAGCTGAGGGAACCTCCAAACGCAGTGAGTTTGGACAGGGAGGACGCTGAGGAACCATATGAGACGGTCCAACCCGGGCACGTGTTGTGTGACACAGAGAGGAGTACAGGGAAAGAAGAAGAGTTGCATTGTTTGAAAACTGATGTTGATGCTGTAACGAATATGGATGTGCTGCTAAAACAAGAGACTAAAGTTGTTAGTTTAAAAGTTGAAATGTACTGTGTCTCAGTTTGTGTGCAGCCGGAGAGAGGAAGTCTCCAGCAACATAGAAAGAGAAATGGACATTACTTTCATGTGATGGGGAGCCAGGGCACGCCAGAGAGACTAGCCTCAGCCACGACTATGGCCCTGGTTCTGCCCCTCACAACTATATCATAACTAATGCCGTGACATTATGACATCACGTTAGATCTACTATTCAGAAGAAAGCCTAGTATGTCAACAGATAGTATAAAAGTTGCAATGCTCAGGATGCCACAGAATTCCAACATGGCTGATGGACCAGGGTGCTTTGAATTTTTTTGCTCAACTCTAATACAATGGGGATAATAAGTATTTGATACAATTTTGTAAGTTTTCACACCTACAAAGAATGCAGCAGTCTGTAATTATTAATCATAGGTCAGCTTCAGCTGTGAGATAAAATCTTTAAAAAAAATCAAGAAATCACATTCTATGATTGTTACATAATTATTTGCATTTTATTTCATGAAATAAGTATTTGATACAATAGAAAAACAGAACTTAATATTTGGTCCAGAAACCTTTGTTTACAATTACAGAGGTCAGATGTTTCCTGTAGTTCTTGACAAGTTTGCACACACTGCAGCAGGGATTTTGGCCCACTCCTCCATACAGATCTCCAGATATTTCAGGTTTTGAGGCTGTCTCTGGGCAACATTGAGTTTCAACTCCCTCCAAAGATTTTCTATTGGGTTCAGGTCTTGACACTGGCTAGGACACTCCATGACCTGAAATGCTTCTTAGGGAGCCACTCCTTACTTGCCCTAGCTGTGTATTTCTGGTCATTGTCATGCTGAGGGACCCAGCCACGATCCATCTTCAATGCCCTTACTTAGGGAGGGAGGTTGTTTGCCAAAATCTCTCGATACATGACCCTATCCATTCTCCTTTTAATACGGTGCAGTCATCTTGCCCCCTTTGCAGAAATGCACCCCCAAAGTATAATGTTTCCCCCACCATGCTCCACAGTTGGGACGGTGTTCTTGGGGTTGTACTCATCCTTCTTCTTCCTCCAAATACGGCGAGTGGAGTTTACGCCAAAAAGTTCTATTTTGGTCTCCTCTGACCACATGACCTTCTCTCATGCCTCCTCTGGATCATCCAGATAATCATTGATGAGCTTCAAATGGGCATGGACATGTGCTGGGGTGAGCAGGGGGACTTTGCATGCCCTGCAGGAGTTTAATCCCTGACGACTTAGTGTATTTCTAATGGTAATGTTTGATACTGTGGTCCCAGATCCCTTCAAGTCATTGACCAGGTCCTTCCATGTAGTTCTGGGCTCATTCTTTGCCTATTGTCCTGTAGCCCATCCCAGCCTTGTGCAGGTCTGCAATTGTGTCCCTGGTGTCCTTAGACAGCTCTTTGGTCTTGACCATGGTGGAGAGGTTGGAGTGTGATTGAGTGTGTGGACCGGTGTCTTTTATACAGATAACGAGTTCAAACAGATGCAATTAATACAGGTAGTGATTTCAGAGTAGAAGGCTTCTTAAAGACAGGTCTGTGGGAGCCAGATTTCTTGCTGATTGGTCGGTGATCAAAAATGTATTTCATGCAATAAATTGCAAATTAATTACGTAAAAATCATTCAATGTGATTTTCTGGATTTTTTTAAGATTCTGTCTCTCAAAGTTGAAGTGTTCCTACGATCAAAATTACAGACCTCTCCATTCTTTGTAGGTGGGAAAACTTGCAAAATCGTCAGTGAATCAAATACTTATTTTCCCCACTGTAGATAGATATGAAATAGGCTAATAGATATGATATATAGTGGATTTAGAAAGTCTACACGACCCTGTTAAAATGCCAGGTTTTTATCATGTAAAAAATCATACCAAGAAATATAATTTTAGAAGTTTTCAACTTTTATTGTCGTCCATAGAAATCTATTAAGAAACAAACTGAAATCATCTTTGGGTGGGGGGTATTAAAATGGCAAAACTAAAATAGTGTGGTTGCATAGGTATGAACCTCCTATTATAACTGGGAATGTGGTTGTGCTCAGAATTAGCCAATCACATTTACACTCATATTACATCGTAGTCAAGTGCATGACAGCCATCATTTACAGGGATTCTGATTAACCCCATAAAAATTTTTTCAGTTCTAGAAGGATTTTCCTGACATTTTCCTAGTTGTATTTTACAGCTAAATCCATGGTTCATAAACTGCTGACAACACAGCAAAGGGATCCTATTGTTGAAAGTTATCAGTCAGAAAAAAAGTTAAAAACAATTCTAAGGCATTAGATCCACCATGGATCACTGTGAAAACATTATGAATAAGAGGTTTAAATGTGGCACAACAGTGACATCACCTAGGACCTGATGTTTCTGGAAAAAATGACGAAAAGGCAAGAAGAAAATTGGTCCAGGAAGCTGCTATGAGGCCTAAAGCAGCATTTAAGGAGCTGCAGAAATTTCTGGTGAGTACTGGTTGTGTACTGCATGGTACAAAAATTTCCCGTATTTTTCATATGTCTGATCTGTGGGGTAAGGTGGCAAGATGGAAGCTTTTTCTTACAAAGAAAAATCATCCAAAGTCAAAAGCTACATCAAGTCTGCCAAAAGCATGAGGGAAATACAGTATGTTATAATCTGATGAGACCCAGATTTAACTTTTTGGTCATAATTTCATAAGGTATGTTTGGCACAAATACAACACTGCATATCACCAAAAGATTACAATACCCACAGTGAGGAATGGTGGAGGCATTATTATGCTTTCGGGCTCTTTTTCAGCAGCTGAAACTGGGGCTTTAGTCAAGGTGGAGGGATTTATGAAAAGTTCCAAATATCAGTTAATTTTGCACCAAAAACTTTCAGGCCCCTGCTAAAAAACTGAAGATGAAGAAGAATTTCACCTTTCAGAATTACAATGACCCTAAGTGACCTCCAAACCAGCAAAAGAATGACCAGAAGAAGATCAAAGTTTCAGAATGGCCTAACCAGTGTCCAAACTTGAATGTAATGGAAAAACTATAGGTGACATTAAGATGGAGCTGTACACACACAGAAGATGCCCCCACAATCTCACAGATGTTCAGTTACTGCAAGGAAGAGCATGCAAAGATTGCCAATTCTACATATGGCACGCTGATGGACTGCAACTCAAAAAGACAGGAATGATGTAATAAATTCAAAGGGAACTTGAACAAAGTATTAGTGTAAGGGTGTACACATTTATGTAACCAGATTATTTTAGTTCTTTATTTCTCTTTTTTCACCCAAAAAGATTACAGTTTTAATTTTGATATAATTGTACAGTTTATAGGGGACAGTAAAGGTGCAAAAAAGTTCTGAAATGATTCTTTTGGTAAGATATTTTTAACATGACAAAAACCTGGCATATAACATAGGTAAACTTTTTATGTCTACTGTAGATAGATAGATAGATAGATAGATAGATAGATAGATAGATAGATAGATAGATAGATAGATAGATAAAGAATGAAAAAAGTAAGATAAGAAGAAGCAGAAAATCACAATTTAGGGTGCAAAGCCCCGAAGGTATGTGCTAAACCTTTTGTAGAAATTAAAAGAATGGAGGAAGCACACCATTCAAGGTGAAAAAATAGAGGTTCTTCTGTTTAATAGCCCATCAAGGCGACATTTCAGCTCACACTGAGCATTCCTCAAGCAGGAGACAGGCTCAGTGTAAGCCGAAACGTCACTTGATGGGCTATTAAACAGAAGCACCTCTAGTTTTCCACCTTGAATGGTGTGCTGCCTCCATTTTTTGAATTTCCAGATAGATAGATAGATGATAGATAGATGAAAGATAGATAGACAATCGATAGATAGTAGAAAGGTATAATAGATAGATAGATAATAAACAGATAAATAGATAGATAGATAATAGATAGATAATGGATACATAGATAAGATAGATAATAGATAGATAAATAATTTAGATATATAGTAGATAAAATGATAGATAATAATGATGATAGATAGATGATAGATAATAGATAGATAGATAGATAGATAGATAGATAGATAGATAGATAGATAGAAAGAAATCCAAAAAATAGAGGCAGCACACCATTCTCAGTGGAAAAAGAGCTACTTTTATTAGCCCATCTAAGCAACGTTTTGGTCCATAAAGATGTGGACCTTTTTCAAGCTTTTTCTTACTTTGTACTGCTCTAATTTTCTCCTTTTTCTAGATAGATAGACAGATTGATATGGGCTACCTCTGCAGTAAATCTTTTAAAACAAACTTTAAAGCCAGAAAACTGATTAAAAGATCCGCAATCTGCTCCATTCCTTGACTTTATGATGTTCTGCCTTGTAATGAAGTACAACTGGTGGCTGATAATTGCAGCGGAGCCGAGCAGGATTATCTTCCATTACTTCTGGTTTCTATCGTAGTGCAGTAAAGAGTGGAGGTGTTAAGCTTTAATATGGCGAGTGTCTGAATGCAGCACATGGGGAAGATTACTTAATTTATTCTCCATGCTACAGACAGAACTTTATATAAATGTTACTGAGCGCTGTACTACAAAGCCACCTGATTGAGCTATCAAACAGGTGGGGCCCCTACGAAATCCTTGCACCTTCCTTATTATATTGGCAATCCAGTGTAGTCTATGGGTCTCATCAGACATTCCTGACATATGTCAAAAATAAAACCCCGCCTATTGAAAAAACAGTGGTTTCTACCAGCAAAGGTGACCAAGTGGAGCCACAGTCTGGATGGAGAAGTGGCTTGTCACGCACAAGCTTGATGGCACATCCCTAGCTACAGTAGCCACACATATACCTGGCCGGCACCTCAATTGTGAAGTTTGCATCCATCTTCTCTATTAGGTTGGAATTTAGTTGATCCTAATTCTCTTACCCCAGAGGTGATATCCCCCCTATGAGATATTAAGAAATATTTTGGGATTTGCCATGAATTACTGACATGGGAGTACCTCTTACAGCCTTGAAAAAAAACTTCTTTATTTGATCTCTATTTCCTATCAATAAATGTAAACTCTCACAGCTAAAGGTTTGTTGTTACCATTCTATCCAGTCTAGATAATTCTCCGAGTAGCAAAATGTCTTTTCTGATGTGGATCCCTCTGCTGATCGCTCTCACGTACCATATATTTGTTACCATATATTTTGTTCCCATATCGGGAGGAGGACAAGTAAAGACAGGTTTTCAGCATTTTGTTTTAGCAAAGGTATTGAAACATAGAGCATATTAGAAATGTTCATTTATATATAGCCTCTTTCAATGACTTGCTTGTCTGAATACAGGAAAAATATATGAGCCTCAAAAACTTAATCTATGATATGTAATCAAATCATTTCATCAACAGGGGAAGTTTGACTAGACAAGTCCCTCTTTACTTGCATATTTGCAGACCTTTATTTTACATCTTATACAAAACCTTAAAATTCAAAAGCCATAGTGCAACCTAGTGTTGAAAATCTGAATGACATGTTAAATGAAAAGTGACTAAAGACAAATAAGAAATGATGAAATATCTTATATATCTTTTAAATTGTAAAATAGATGGTGTACATGGGGTCATAGCATTACACTGGGAACACTAGAATACACTGCATAGAACTGCAATTACCAATGTGATTTGTAGATAGTCGCTGTCATTTTAACAAACGTTCCATAATTCAACAGTACAAGCAAATATAATAAACTTGGTAATATATCTTAGAAACATGTGCTTCTTTCTCAAGACTAAACAGCTGTCCTCTTTCCTCCTGTTTTGGGGAATGTAATATAGCAATGGATTTGCTGACAGGTCCCCTTATAACACATTGTACTGTACTGTGTCCATTAAGCTACTGTTGCAATATTATGTACTCCTTATGAGCCAGATCTCCCTCCTATTACCTCCTCCCTCCTTAGCTCATCATTCACTTTGAAAAACAGATAAAATCACTATAGGTCTAAGGCCTCTTTCACACCTCTGTTGTGTGACGTCCGCCCAAGTGTGAAAATGGCGGATCCGTCAGAAAAGTGTAAAAACGGATGCAAAACTGGTCAGTTTTCTGACGGATCCGCCAAGAAGATTTCACCCGGAAATGAAGAAAATTTCGTTCCGGAAATGTAAGGCCGGACCGAGGAGAGAGAGAGAAAGAGAGACCCCGGACAGTTTTGGCAGCATTTTCAATCACTTTATATGGAGGCGACGGATCCGCGGGCAGATTCCGTCAAAAACGGATGCCAGCGGATCCGCCGCCCATATGCGGCCATTATACATAATGGCGGATGCGGCGGATCTGCCGTAGTCCGCCATTTTGGCGTAGCAAAAAAAACGTTGCATTGGCCATTTTTGTAAGATGACGGACGCCAATTTTTTGGCGGATCCGTCAAAAAACTGACCTAATGGATGACCATCCGTCAAAATCCGTCACTAATGCAAGTCAATGGGAAAAAAACAGATCCGCCAAAAAAAATGGCGGATCCGTTTTTTTCACATTTTGACGGATTTTGACTGACGTCGCACGACTGAAATGTGAAAGAGGCCTAAACAAGAGTTGCTGCCAGCTCACTGAGGGATCAGATTACAGCTCTTAAAGGAGCAGTGTCAATGGGTTTTCCATGGGCAGAATTTGCGCAAGCCACTCTGTCTAGCAGCTCCAGACATTCACCCTTAAACCAATATATTGGGGTCTGGAATTATGCAAGGCCTGCTTGGGTTTCATCCATGGAGTAGCTGCTGGCCGGTGGAACCAGCTGACAGAGGATAGTCAGAATGTTGGTGTAACAGGCCATAGTATACCCTGAGTCCAGACAATACTAGGGGTTAAATCAGCCTAGGCTTGATTTTACCCCGGGTATATTATGGCCTAGGAGAATTTATACTCTGGCTTATAAATTGGCCTAAGCCATTTCATACCCCCTCATCCCAGATTATACCCCCCTTGATATCAGCAGCGTTGAGTGATATACACAAAAATGTCTTAATTTTTCAACTTCTTATTGAGATTCAGGTTTGTCAGTTAAGTTATGTGAGAAGGTAACTGATTAAATCTTAAAGTTCACACATTGATGATCCTGCGCCCATAGGCTTCCATTATAGCCAACGACGGACGGCGCTGGATCCGTCGCTGGATCCGTCGCTGTCCATCTTTTCGACGGAGACAAAAAACATTACTTTGTCCGTTGAATCCGTCCAATGGACAAAGAATTTTTGACGGATCCGTCGGATGACGGATGGAATGTGTGGCCATCCGTCGCAATCCATCGCTAATGCAAGTCAATGAGAAAAAAACGGATCCAGCGCTGGATCAGTTTTTTTCAAAAAACAACGGATTGTGACTGATGGCAAAAAACTGAAGTGTGAAACAGGCCTTAGAAAACCAGTGAGGTGATAACATCAATGTCACACACAGCGATATGTCACAAAACTAGTGACTCAGCAGCGATCTCGCTAGCGAGATCGCTGTGTGTGACGGGGGCTTTATAATTGTTTGCTAAGGTAAAAGTTCTTATCTTAATGGTTAACAGAGTAATCTCAGATGTGAGGACTATTGTCCATTACCAGTCACATTGTATTGTAAGATCAATCTTCATCATGTAATTATCAACCCAAATACCTTCCCACTACCTGTAAGTCAGTTTTAGGTTATTCAAAAATGGCATGTAAAATCTATCTACGTAATTTACTAGGCTCATAAATAGAGAGGTATAATGTAGCCTAGAGGAGTATGGTTTGGCCTAGGACAGTTTATCCCCCTGGTATACTCTGGCCTGGGCAAACTATACCCAGGTTTAATCTGGACAGCGTTTAATTTGGCCTGTTACACCAGGTGAGCATCAAGAGCTCAAAATTTTGATTCGATAGTTTCAATGCCAATCAGTATCAAAAGGCCAGGATCAGGAACAAAATTGTAAGCCAGTAGGGTAGTCTAAACACAAGTCAAAGTCAGTGATAGTATAAACAGGCTATGGCTGGTGTACATTAGCATTTTTGTGCGCAGTGCATCGTGCGAATCCATGCGCATGCGTCACGCATACCTATATTTAACATGGCATACGCATGGTCTTGCGTTTGCATGCGTTCGTCTGCTTTTCGTGCGCATGCGTTTTTTCCAGGTGTGCGTCTACACACGCCAAACGCAACTTGTTGCATTTTTGGGTCCGTCGGAAGGCGTAAACAAAAACGCATGCGTACGCTTGCAAATGGAATGCTTCAAAACAACGCATTACAATCTATGGGAATGCTGGCGTGCACATGGAAATGCTTATGGATGTGTTCGATGCGCATGCAGACTTCAGACTGCACATGTCCAGGAACTGATTACAGCACCTGGAAATATCAAACGCATGCGCATAAAAACCACAAACGCATGCAAAAACGCATGCAAGCGCATGAAAACGCTGCGTTTTTGTCATCATGCGTATGCTGATGCGTATAAAAAACGCTGCGTTTGCATGCGTTTTTGCATGCGTATGTGCTTGTGCACGATGCGCTGCGCACAAAGATGCTAATGTGAAACTAGCCTAAGTCAAAGCAAAGCAGCAGGAGAGAACTAAATATCATCTACAGTACAGATCAAAAGTTTGGACACAACTTCTCATTTAAAGATTTTTCTGTATTTTCATGACTATGAAAATTGTAAATTCACACTGAAGGCATCAAACATGAATTAATAATTGAATTATATTACAAAAGTGTGTAACAACTGAAATTATGTCTTATATTCTAGGTTCTTCAAAGTAGCCACCTTTTGCTTTGATGACTGCTTTGCACACCATTCTCGTGATGAGCTTCAAGAGGTAGAAAATGGTTTTCACTTCACAGGTGTGCCCTGTCAGGTTTAATAAGTGGGATTTCTGGCCTTATAAATGGGGTTGGGACCATCAGTTGTGTTGTGCAGAAGACTGATGGATACACAGCTGATAGTCCTACTGAATAGACTGTTAGAATTTGTATTATGGCAAGAAAAAAGCAGCTAAGTAAAGAAAAACGAGTGGCCATCATTACTTTAAGAAATGAAAGTCAGCCAGTCCGAAAAATTGGAAAACTTTGAAAGTGTCCCCAAGTGCAGTTGCAAAAACCATCAAGCGCTACAAAGAAACTGGCTCACATGAGGACCGCCTCAGGAAAGGAAGACCTAGAGTCACCTCTGCTTCTGAGGATAAGTTTATCCGAGTCACCAGCCTCAGAAATCGCAGGTTTACAGCAGCTCAGATTAAAGACCAGGTCAATACCACACAGAGTTCTAGCAGCAGACACATCTCTACATCAACTGTTAAGAGGAGACTTGTGCAGCAGGCCTTCATGGTAAAATAGCTGCTAGGAAACCACTGCTAAAGACAGGCAACAAGCAGAAGAGACTTGTTTGGGCTAAAGAACACAAGGAATGGACATTAGACCAGTGGAAATCTGTGCTTTGGTCTGATGAGTCCAAATTTGAGATCTTTGGTTCCAACCACCGTGTCTTTGTGCGACGCAGAAAAGGTGAACGGATGGACTCTACATGCCTGGTTCCCACCGTGAAGCAAGGAGGAGTAGGTGTGATGGTGTGGGGGTGCTTTGCTGGTGACACTGTTGGGGATTTATTCAAAACTGAAGGCATACTGAACCAGCATGACTACCACAGCATCTTGCAGCGGCATGCTATTCCATCCGGTTTGCGTTTAGTTGGAGCATCATTTATTTTTCAACAGGACAATGACTCCAAATGCACCTCCAGGCTGTGTAAGGGCTATTTGACCAAGAAGGAGAGTGATGGGTGCTACGCCAGATGACCTGGCCTCAACAGTCACCAGACCTGAACCCAATCGAGATGGTTGGGGTGAGCTGGATCGCAGAGTGAAGGCAAAAGGGCCAACAAGTGCTAAGCATCTCTGGGAACTCCTTCAAGATTGTTGGAACACCATTTCCGGTGACTACCTCTTGAAGCTCTTCAAGAGAATGCCAAGAGTGTGCAAAGCAGTCATCAAAGCAAAAGGTGGCTACTTTGAAGAACCTAGAATATAAGACATATTTTCTGTTGTTTCACACTTTTTTGTTAAGTATATAATTCCACATGTGTTAATTCATAGTTTTGATGCCTTCAGTGTGAATGTACAATTTTCATAGTCATGAAAATACAGAAAAATCTTGAAATGAGAAGGTGTGTCCAAACTTTTGGTCTGCACTGTATAACTGGCAAGACACAGACTACTAAGGGTTTAAACATTGTGTAGCTCTGCGCAATTCTCACAGCAGGGAATTAATAAGACTATAATGTTCGGAAATGAAACCATAATTTCCCTACCCGAATGGCATCACCAGTCCTAGAATACTAAACAAAATTGCTTCAGTGTCACTGAGCATCATCTGCAATGAAGACGCTGCAGCGACTATTGACACATGCAGAAGTAGAAAGAGTTAGTTCAGACATGGATGTTACAACAGCTGCTTATTGAAGTAAATAGACAGGGGAAGAAGAGGGAGGAGCAAAGTGAGCGTAAAAGGTGAGAAGCACAAATAATGGTGCTGATGCTTTCCATAGAGTGTTTATTTAATCACATAGCTATATTCACAGCTACACTGCTTAGTATAGGTGTATAATATCCACCATGCTGCTGTTGCTTTCTTTTAAATGTTTTATCTCAAACTAGAACTAGGTTTAGAGCTACACTGCTCAGTACTACTATATAATATCCCCCATTAAGATGCTTTAAGTGTTTTATCCACCTCAAACCTGGATTCACAGCTATAATGCTCATGCTGCTGCTGCTTTCTAGTATTTTGCTCTATTTTGCAGTACAATCTCCTCCATGCTGTGGCTGCCTTATCTGTGTGTGCTGTGAATGGAAAACAACATAGCATAGTCTCTAAATTAGAGTCAACCTTCAAAGGTGAAGTTTGGAGAAATGCAGATACAGTCATAAATAATGTTATCTCACAACACACATAGAAAGCTACTCTGAAAAGTCACCTAATAACAGGTACGCTTTATGCTCTTAGAGATGTATAAAAGACTGCCACATAACAATCCCGCTAGCGATCACGATAACGACGCATATAATGAGATCGCTAGCGGGATCGTTCTATATCCTAATGCGCCACATTTAGCGATAGTTACGACCTATCGCCGTTAGCGACTCTTAACGCTTAGCGGTACAAAACGCTAAATCGCTAGAAGGTGCCACACAGCGATTAGATACTCCCAGCGGGCGCCAGCGTGAAATAGGTCGAGGATTCCAGCGACAGCGAATCACAGCAGAAGCTCGTCGCTGGAAGCTCCGCATGAACATTCCAACGATCGCTAAAGTGACGTTTTAGCATCTCGTTAGCGATATGTTTAGTGGGCATACCAAGTCTTTCCAGGTATTTAAACATGATGTAGCCTTTTTGCCTGGACTTCCCCTTTAAAGTGTACCTCCTAATAAAAATGAAATTTAACATTGCTCCAGACTCCACCCATATATCAAGAAGTCTTATTCTCCAAACTTCAGTGATTATTTTTTCCCGACATATTAATATTTGTCCATTCAAGAAAGCAAGGTATATGTCAAACTCGGGTGTATTCTGGTCTTCCAGTCACCGATCACAACTGCTTTCTGTTCAATACCAGGTAGCTGTCGGCTTTTCTGCTCTCTTTTATTAAAAGCTTGGTGAATTTAGTATAGCAAAAGACTTCCTGCTGATCCTCTTATGTGTTCATTAAACTTTTGTTGCAAAAATTTGTGCCTCTGATAATGTAGAATTGCTGTATAAGTCCAAACCAGCTCATCAGTTTCTAATTGTTCTCCACACAACAGATGCATGACCCCAGAGCAGTGCACACATAAGATGGCTGTACAGTGCAGCGTAGATTCATGGTCCATGTGCTCATATCCCAGTGGGACTCTAATTGTGCTTAGTCGCTTAATTACCCGAACCTGCCCAAGCTGTGTGCAGGCGACAGTCAATGCACTGCATGCTGCACACAATGGCATTATTGTATGATCGCATTGTTTTACAATGGACATACCAGACATTGCTGAACACAATTTCCCAAAATTTTGCAGAACATTTCCCATAATCTCTGGCTCATTTGTAAGAGTCGGATTATAAAATAATCAGTTTCATGCCTCCCCCTCATTAGTCATTGTATTTAGTATGCATCACCTGGCACCATTCCCTGGTCTGATCGCACACTCTCCTGCTACTGAATACTTAAGCTTATTTTCAATCCTATTTTAATCACCCACAGATTCATAATTAATTGAAACAAGTAAATATTACAAGAGCATAGTCCACGGATAGTTTACTACCGTTGGCGAAACTCCATTATCAACCCAAAGTGTTGACCTTATCTTTATGCTCTCAGGTCTCTGCACTTCTCACTTGCAGCCCTTAATTGCATGAGTCACACTACCTTCTACAGAATTAAGGTACTGCCACACTAAGCGATCACACTAGCGATCACGACAATGACGCAAGCTAACAGATCGTTGGTGTGATCGTTTTAAGGTCGCTAGTAGCTTCCAAACAGGACGATCTCATTAACGACGCATCAGCGATCTGTATAACGACTTCGGCGGTCGTTAGAGTGCCACACAACATGTATTGTTAAAGATCACGACCTCGATAGGCGTGATTGAGCGCAACCTTTTCCACGCTCCTCAGCACAGATTGGTGGTCACTATATATGTCCATGACTGTTTGTCACAGCTCTCTTGCTTTGATTGATGACTGCGTCATAAAAGACGACGTATCAGCGCTCCTTTCCATTGCTCCAGCAGAGCGTCTCAGTTCAAATCTCCAGCATCGTTCCAGTGCGTCCTGCTAGCCTTCTTTGCAGCTAACTGCGATCCAGTCTGTGCATATTGTTTGCTGCGATCAGTCTGTGCCGTTATTTTTTTCTGCGATCCAGTCTGTGCCTCTAGTGCATTTTCTGCGATCCAGTCTGTGCCGTTATCTATACATTTTTTTTCTGCAATCAGTCTTGTGGCGCTACTTACGTTTCCTGTGGATTTTTTTTTTCAGGATCACAAAAGTCTTGTAAGGTAGGTATTTTTGGTCACATTTACTTTTAATTTTTTTTTTAATTTTATTTAACAGATCCATTTAAAATCCAGCTGTTGTTAACCGTTGTCATCCATCAATTTTTTTTTGCCATTTTTTGTTTGGCATTTTTTTTCTCTGCGCGCCCATCACCACCATTTTAGGATCCCAACTGTTTTTACCGTAGTTGTCCATCTATGATTTTTATTTTGGTCTGCCATTGTTTTGTTCTGGCGCGCCCACCACCACCATTTTATGATCCCTGCTGTTTTTACCGTAGTGGTCCATCTCTGACTTTTATTTAGGTCTGCCATGTTTTCTCCAGCTGCCCCACTACCACCATTTTATGTCCCCTGCTGTTCCTATGTTGTAGGCTATGTAAGCATTTATTTAAACCATTCAGCCGTTCTCACATAATCCTTTTTTATTACAGATGGCCGATAAGCATGAATTTCTGCGGAATTCCATCGAGATGTACCGCTCGATGCCTTGCTGTGGAAAATAAAGTTGGCGGAATACAGCAACAGGCTAAAAAAGAAGAGGCATACCAAGAACTGGTGGAGCTGTGCAAAAACCGTAACCCCGATGAACCAGCAGATAGTCATCGTGAAAAAACGTATTCAGGCCCTCCGCACAACTTACAAAAAAGAGTAAATAAGTCCAAAATTCTACCAAGTCTGGACTGGGCCGAAGATGTTTATGTCCCCAAATTGGGTACTTTGAGCTGTTTTCTTTTACAAGGGACCAAGTAGTACCCAGACAAGCGACTTCCATGTTGGAACCAGACCCGTGATCCCGCCGGACTCCCCTGTCGTACATGTAGTACCTTTGTATTAAAACACATTTCAAAGTAAAATGCTAAAGTGGACTTGAAATTAAAAATATAATTGTGAAATGTAGATAAAATGGCTGAATTTATGCTTTCATGTACTGATAATTTATCTAGCTCAAACTGCTGAGGCCTATCCATTTACAAGTGTCGTTTTCACATTTTTGCTGTATTTGGGTGTCATAGTGTGAAGATAAATTTCTTTTTCTTTGTGATTAACATTTGTTTTTTGTTTATGCAGGACACAGAAGAGGCTGTCTCCATACCTCAGACTGAAGAAGACAGCATGGCGTTGATCCAAGACGAAAAGTAGTTGAGCCACCATCCCATCTGTGTTTAGCCAGCTTACATTTCAGGAAGGAAAAGGAAGGCTCCCACCTCGGCTACTCCAGAATTGATAGAAATAGCCAAAAAAGTCCTTATGGCGGAAAAAAGCAACCTAAATAACTGGCTTTGCATACTACGCTAATGAGAAGCTCCCAACACTGGACCCTATACAGCGGGTTCATGCAGAGAGACTCATGTTTGATGGTCCTGACTCAAGCATCATAGGAAACCTGATAACATTATGTTGTCACGGCCAGACGCATACCCGGATATCATGGTCGCACAATCCTGTGCCGAACCCAATTGGGATAATCCAGCAAACCCAAACTTGGTGCTCCAACTTATTTTTAAACGCCAAGCAACTGGTAATGGCAACGATCCATATTACCAGCAGTTGTAGTTTTTAATTTTTTTAAAGTTATTTTGTTGTCTATATTTTTTTTACATTGTTACCTTTTTAATAAAAATCTTATTATCTAATGAATTGTGGTCTTTAGCACAGAACGTTGGAGTCATCCACAAAGCGCTCTGGAAACAGATGGAGGGGCGGTTAATTATTGCTGAGGTGATGTTGTAGGTCATCATCGAGTGAAGGGCGTACTAAGATAACCCATGTCCTGCTGCGCCGCGTCGTCAACGAGGTCGCACATCGTTCACAAAAGGTGTCAAACACAGCGATTCAGGCTCACCAGCGGGACGCCAACGATCAAAATACCGTTCGTGCACGATCAGCGACATCGCAGCGGGGGTCACATCGCCGCTACATGCCACACACAACGACGTCGCTAACGAGATTGCTAAATAGTGACGTAGTAGCAATCTCGTGAGCAATCTCGCTAGCGATCTCGCTTAGTGTGGCATACCCTTTAGATACTAGAGATGAGCAAACTTGTTTCTAAAATGTTCGCCAATCACAAATTCGGCACGAGCGTCACACATTCAGATTTGTGTTCGGTTTCCTGAGCAGTTTTACTTAAAGTCAGCAAAATTTGGTCAAAGATCGGTAAATGATCGAGGTTCCACTAATGCTTTTGTTATGACTTTGGCTACGATGGTGCTGAATAAAGAGCAGGGGCAACGTGTTTTATGAGAGGAATGGGTGTGAAGAGGTCAGAGGAGCAGCAGAGTGAATTTTTTTTAACAACTTAATGTATGTACATTCCGGCAGCCAATCAGGGCGCAAAAACCATCCACAATGTCATGACACAAGGGCTTCTGTGATTTGCTGCCGAAGTCACATGTCCCTCTCCATATAAAATGTGAACATGTTGTTTTGTTGGCACCATTTTCTCAGTATAACAATGCAGAGAGGCATCTCCTGCTGCAAGTGAACTTGTCATTTAGTTAGATAGGATCCTGTTCTGTGTAAAATCGACCTTTCAGCATCTAACTAGTTTGTGTTAATAGTGTTGTGAAGATAGGAGTCCACATTTCCTAATCAAAATCGTTTCGGCTAAAACTGTGTTGCAGTCAGGACTCAGGAATCCCCATTTGCTAATCAAAATCATTAGGCGTAATATTGGGGTTCAGCCAGGTTGCCGCATTTGCTAATCCAAATCGTTAGGACTAAAAGTGTTGTGCAGGCCAGAATTGACATTTCCTGCTCAAAATCATTTGGGCTAAAACTGTGCTGTAGTCAGGATTCAGGAGGTCCCATTTACTAATCAAAATTTTTAGAGCTCATTTTAGAGTGCAGCCAGGAGACCCCATTTGCTAATCAAAATTGTTAGGGCTAATATTTATAATCCCTTGTTAGACAGCACATGGAGTACTGTGTACAGTTTAGGACACTAGTGCTCAGGAAGGATATAATGGAACTAGAGCGAGTGCAAAGGAGGACAACAAAATTCATAAAGGGGATGGGGGAACTACAATACCCAGAGAGATTAGCAAATTTAGGATTAGAAAAAAGACTGAGGGGCGATCTAATAACCATGCATAAGTATATAAGGGGACAATACAAATATCTCTCCAAGGATCTGTTTATACCAAGGAAGGTGACGGTCACAAGGGGGCATTCTCTGCGTCTGTAGGAGAGAAGGTTGCCTGACGAGGTGGTGATGGTGAACTCAGTTGAAGGGTTCAAGAGAGGCCTGGATGGCTTCCTGGAGCATAACAAAATTGTATCTTACAGTTATTAGGTTCTTTAGAAGAACGTAGATCTGGGGACAAATGTCTTTTTTCGGCCTTGCTAACTATGTTACTATGTAATATTGGGGTTCAGCTAGGAGTACATATTTGCTAATCAAAATTGTTAGGGATAATAGTGTTATGCAGACTGTAGTCCACATTTCATACTAAAAATCATTTGAGTCATGTTGCAGTCAGGACTCAGGAGGCCACATTTGTTAATCAAAATCATTACGGCTTTTGTTGGAGTGTAGCCAGGAGGCCCCATTTGCTAATCGAAATCATTAGGGCTAATAGTGTTGTGCAGTCTTTAGTCCACATTTCCTTTTCAAAATCAATTTGGCTAAAACTGTGCTGCAGTCAGGACTCAGGAAGCCCCATTTGCTAATCAAAATCATTAGGCCTAATATTGGGGTTCAGCCAGGAGGCTCCATTTGCTAATCAAAATTGTTAGGGATAATAGTGTTATGCAGGCTGTAGTCCACATTTCCTACTCAATATCGTTTAGGCTATTACTGTGCTGTAATTAGGACTCAGGAGGAGGACTCAGGAGGCCCCATTTGCTAATCAAAATCTTTGGGGCTAATATTGGGGTGCAGCCAGGAGGCCCCATTTGCTAATCAAAATTCCTTGAACTAATAGTGTTTTGCAGGCTATAGTCCACATTTCCTAATCAAAATAGTTTGGGCTAATACTGTATTGCAGATATGTAGAACGTGTGCACAGCCGGTAATGATGGTGCCTAGTTAGGTTCCCGAACCCGAAAATATCAATAAGTAAAACTGGGCACTCAACTTAATGCTTAAGAGAAAATTTTAATGGTCCAATTATCATCAGGTTTGTGGCAAAACGTTTCGGCTATAACACAGCCTTCATCAGTTGCCAAAATACATAAGTAAGGTGGAGGACCTAACAAAATATGTCAACAAAAGAATAAAATTTACAAAAAAAGAAAGTATCTACAGATATTACAACAGCAAAAATGGGTATATGAGATTGTATGGAATAATAAGTTTTGGAATAAATTATATGAGACACAATCCAAAAGACTCATGATGGTAAGGAGAACGTACCGTTATAATAAGAAGTTAGAGTCAGTATTCATAATCAGAATATTACATTGAGAGCACACCTGAGAGAAAATAAGCGTATTTGATTGGATTACAGATTGGAATGAGTGAGACGCTTAATATGTGCAGCTATGGTGGACAGCATACCCTTATAATTGATTTGAAACGCTGACGACCGGAATGTGGGTCGAAATAAACGGCCTGTGAAGGATAAAATCCTATTGGCAATGTTTAGAAAATGTGCACTTATATACAAATACAGGGCTGATTTGCTTACCAGATACAGTGAGGTGATGCCCTGGTATTATGTTGCCTGTAAATAGTCACAGGGTTAAGGAGACTCCCAGTTGGGGATACAGCCTGTATATAGTTATGAGTCATGGGTGTGCTTACCGTTGCTATGGCAGACGCGGGATCCGCCGCTTGTCTGTCGGGCCGTGGTTGTGCCCGATAAGTATATCGGCACTGTGGGACTATGCTTACCCGGTTTAAAAGTGCTGTGTCCGGAAGTGAGGGGTGCGCTGTATCGGCGTGCGTGTCACTAGTAAACTTCCGGTGCAATGGATTGTGGAACCGGAAATAACATGCGTTCCACGGACTTGCGTTCCAAATAGTGTCATGTGACGTATAGAGACCCGCCTTCGGTTCTGCTTAAGGTTACGTCCTACATTGATGACATGCTCAGTGCTCGGATTAATGAGTAACATCGGTGCTGTGAATCTTATAGTGATTTTAATACAGAGGAGATTCATTCCGTATAGAGGTGATCAGTGTCAGTGAGATGGATGATACTCAATATAAACGGCTCTGGAAAAAAACAAGAAGCAATAATTAGCCATGCAATATAAGTATCTAAATAAAAGACATTAGATCAAAATCTCTATTTAACCCCTTTGGTGCCAACGTCTCCAATGTGTGGATCCAAAAGGATTCTCTTTTCTTTAGTTGTAGAATTCTGTTCCCACCCCGTCTGGGTTGGGGAACAGTTTCTATAACTTGAAATTTGAGTTGGGAGATGGTATGGCCCACTGTGTGGAAGTGATGGGGGATGGGGAGAAGTAAATTTTTGCACCGAATCGTGGATTTATGTTTGGAAATCCTATCACGCACTGATTGGGTGGTTTCGCCAATGTACAATAACCCACATGGACACTTAATTGAATATATAACAAAAGATGATTCACAAGTGTGAAATCCCTTAATATGAAAGCTCTTTCCTGTATGTGGGTGATGTATAGTGGAGCCCTTTTGTACATTGCCACATTGGGCACAATGAAGGCAGGGAAATGTGCCTAAACGGGGCTGTGATAGAAATAATTGTTTTTTCGTTTGGGATGAACCCAAATCTGCCCGTACCAGATCTATCCCTGAGATTTGGCGGTCTTTTGAAGCATGGTAGGAACGGTTCTGCAAATTCGGTATGTTCGGATGGGCCTGAGATACAACGCCAGTGACGTTGATTGCCCTGGAGGATAAAGCATTGAAAGGATGGAAACAATTGAACAAACGGAATAGTTGTGTGTCAATTCCTTCTTTTTAACCGATGGTATTGTGAAATGGTGTATACAAGTCACTGACATCTAGGGTGACCAAAATGGTATTTGGTGGTATTGTATCAAGATCTCTGATTATTTGTAGAAAGGCGCCGGTGTCAAGGAGGAAGGAAGGAGATTTCCACTGACACAAAATCTCCTTCCTTCCTCCTTGACACCGGCGCCTTTCTACAAATAATCAATGTATACATCAATCCCACATGTCGAAGGGATCAATGCAGTACACCATTTACTTACAAATTCAGGAATGGAAATTAACAAAATCAATTTGTGCATTGATCTGTTATCCATCATCTTATTCAATAACTTTTTCCTTTTTCAGGTCACCTTTTACCTACAAGTACGGGGGACAGCTATGGGATCCAACGTAGCGCCCCCGTACGCCAACATCTACATGTCAGAGTTTGAAACTACAACTATCTTTAAACATCCTTTGTACATCCATAATGTACATTTATGGAAAAGATACATAGATGATATATTTTGTCTATGGAATGGCACCCAAGAGTCATTACTTGACCTCCTTTCATTTCTAAATACGTCATGGCCTGGTATAAAATTCACTATGACGTCAGATCCCTCTAGAGTCAACTTCTTGGACACAATTGTCATCAAAGACCACCAGGGCCATCTCACTACTGACCTATTTAGAAAAACAACAGACCGCAATAGCATCCTACATTTCCAAAGTTTCCATCCTCCCTCAGTTAAACGGGCCATCCCCATTTCACAATACCAGCGGGTTAAAAAGATAGTCACTGACACACAACTTTGTGATCTTAGACATACGGAAATGACCAACAAATTTCTAAATAGAGGTTATCCTCCCACACTCCTCTATTCAGCAAGGAATCACCACACCATTAATCGCTCAAGTAATACTAACAAACGTATTCCGTTTGTTCACATGTTCCATCCCTATGCTTTCATCCTCCATAGGGCAATCAGACGTCACTGGCCGTTGTTATCTCAGGCCCATCCGAACATACCGGAATTTGCAGAACCGTTCCTACCATGCTTCAAAAGACCGCCAAATCTCAGGGATAGTCTGGTACGGGCAGATTTGGGTTCATCCCAAACGAAAAAACAATTATTTCTATCACAGCCCCGTTTAGGCACATTTCCCTGCCTTCATTGTGCCCAATGTGGCAATGTACAAAAGGGCTCCACTATACATCACCCACATACAGGAAAGAGCTTTCATATTAAGGGATTTCACACTTGTGAATCATCTTTTGTTATATATTCAATTAAGTGTCCATGTGGGTTATTGTACATTGGCGAAACCACCCAATCAGTGCGTGATAGGATTTCCAAACATAAATCCACGATTCGGTGCAAAAATTTACTTCTCCCCATCCCCCATCACTTCCACACAGTGGGCCATACCATCTCCCAACTCAAATTTCAAGTTATAGAAACTGTTCCCCAACCCAGACGGGGTGGGAACAGAATTCTACAACTAAAGAAAAGAGAATCCTTTTGGATCCACACATTGGAGACTTTGGCACCAAAGGGGTTAAATAGAGATTTTGATCTAATGTCTTTTATTTAGATACTTATATTGCATAGCTAATTATTGCTTCTTGTTTTTTTCCAGAGCCGTTTATATTGAGTATCATCCATCTCACTGACACTGATCACTTCTATACGGAATGAATCTCCTCTGTATTAAAATCACTATAAGATTCACAGCACCGATGTTACTCATTAATCCGAGCACTGAGCATGTCATCAATGTAGGACGTAACCTTAAGCAGAACCGAAGGCGGGTCTCTATACGTCACATGACACTATTTGGAATGCAAGTCCGTGGAACGCATGTTATTTCCGGTTCCACAATCCATTGCACCGGAAGTTTACTAGTGACACGCACGCCGATACAGCGCGCCCCTCACTTCCGGACACAGCACTTTTAAACGGGTAAGCATAGTCCCACAGTGCCGATATACTTATCGGGCACAACCACGGCCCGACAGACAAGCGGCGGATCCCGCGTCTGCCATAGCAACGGTAAGCACACCCACGACTCATAACTATATACAGGCTGTATCCCCAACTGGGAGTCTCCTTAACCCTGTGACTATTTACAGGCAACATAATACCAGGGCATCACCTCACTGTATCTGGTAAGCAAATCAGCCCTGTATTTGTATATAAGTGCACATTTTCTAAACATTGCCAATAGGATTTTATCCTTCACAGGCCGTTTATTTCGACCCACATTCCGGTCGTCAGCGTTTCAAATCAATTATAAGGGTATGCTGTCCACCATAGCTGCACATATTAAGCGTCTCACTCATTCCAATCTGTAATCCAATCAAATACGCTTATTTTCTCTCAGGTGTGCTCTCAATGTAATATTCTGATTATGAATACTGACTCTAACTTCTTATTATAACGGTACGTTCTCCTTACCATCATGAGTCTTTTGGATTGTGTCTCGTATAATTTATTCCAAAACTTATTATTCCATACAATCTCATATACCCATTTTTGCTGTTGTAATATCTGTAGATACTTTCTTTTTTGTAATATTTATTCTTTTGTTGACATATTTTGTTAGGTCCTCCACCTTACTTATGTATTTTGGCAACTGATGAAGGCTGTGTTATAGCCGAAACGTTTTGCCACAAACCTGATGATAATTGGACCATTAAAATTTTCTCTTAAGCATTAAGTTGAGTGCCCAGTTTTACTTATTAATACTGTATTGCAGTCAGGACTCAGGAGGCCCCATTTGCTAATAAAAATCGTTAGGTGTTATGTTTCGGTAGCTGAGGAGGACAGGAACAACAGCAGGGTAGTGTTGAGCGATACTTTCCGATATCCAAAAGTATCGGTATCGTAATGGTATCGTCGATATCCAAAAAATATCGGCGATACCGATACCGATACCGGAAATCCAATGTAAGTCTATGGGACAGAAATATCGTAACTAAAAAAACCTCTTTCTTTCCTTGTAAACACTAAATAAACACACATAGAATACATATATATATATATATACATGTCATTGTGACATATATATATATACATATATGTATAGTTTATACACTTCTACATAGTAAAATAGCCTCTGATTCAATTGCCGGGTAAAGCCGGCTTTTGTGAAAAGACAGAAGCACCCGACATGAAATGACACTTGGTTTACATAGGGTTAACCATGTCTTATCATGTAGT
Organism: Oophaga sylvatica; assembly: GCA_033576555.1. Lineage (NCBI taxonomy): Eukaryota > Metazoa > Chordata > Amphibia > Anura > Dendrobatidae > Oophaga > Oophaga sylvatica. The sequence continues at coordinate 380,849,090 of JARQOD010000001.1, read as the reverse complement.
TTGATATCTGATTTGCACTAACAATTACATCAGTCTATGTGTGCAAAATTTCACACCTGTAGGGTTAATTAAAGGTGTAAATTCGTTGTAAAAAAAACGGACTTTTTTGCTACGAATTTACACCTTTAATTAACCCCTACAGGTGTGAAATTTTGCACACATAGACTGATGTAATTGTTAGTGAAAACAATAGATCAAACAGCTTGAAATGACATGGTTAACTCTATGTAAACCAAGTGTCATTTCATGTCGGGTTCTGCATTTTCACAAAAGCCGGCAATTGAATTAGCGGCTATTATACTATGTAGAAGTGTATGAACTGTAAATATAAATATATATATATATGTGTCACAAATTTAATGACATGTATATATATATGAGGTGTAAAATTGTTGAAAAAAAATGCGTGGGCTCCCGCCCTATTTTCGCAACCAGACAGACAAAGCCAGCGAGTGGGGGCAGATAATAATAGCCCAGAAAGGGACCATTATTTTTGGCCCCCCCCTGGCTACTAACATCTGCCCCCAGACACCCCAGAAAAGACAAATCTATAATTAGATTCGCCCTTTCTGGCACTTTGCCCGTCTATTCCCATTGCCCTGTAGCGTGGCGAATGGTTAATATGGGGTTAAAGCCACCTTGCTATTGAAAGGTGACCTTAAGCCAGGTTAATAATTGAGAGCTGTCAATTAGACAACTATCAATTATTAATCCTATTGCATGAAATAAAAATAAAACACACACACTTTAATTAAAAATCATTTTAATGAAATAAAGACACATGTTTTTGACCATCTTTTATTTTACTGCAAAAACCATTTCCTGTAATAAAAATAAAATAAAAAAGCAAAATTATTCTTACCTATCCCATGCACAGTCAGGTCCCACGGTGTAATCCTTCAGAAAGGGTTAATGTTTACTGCAGGGACCGCAGCTAATGCTGCAGCCTCACAGTAAACCCCCAAATGAATGAGCTCCTCTCCTGGCTGACAGGAGAGGAAGTGGAAAGCTTAATTGATTGCTTTCCACTTTCACTTCAGGTCAGCCAGGGACACAATCAGTGACGTCAGAGGGAACTGATTAACAAAAATAGGGGTTCCCTTCGAAAAAAAAATGGCGTGGGGTCCCCCCTATTTTTGTTAACCAGCCTGATGAAGCAGACTGCTGAGCAGTGGCGTACCGTGAATGAAGCAGACCATGCAGCTGCTATGGGGCCCGGACAGGTGAGGGGGCCCGCGACGGTCGGGTAGCTGTGCTGACACAGTACTACCAGGGGGTCGGCGGGGAGGGGGAGCGCAGCTCTTCTATATACTCACCCCTCCTGGTGCGGTCTCTGCAGCCCCTGCTCTTCTCCCACGGTCTCCGACGCCTGTGTTCAGCGGTCAGGTGGTACCGCTCATTACAGTCATGAATATGCACATATTCATGACTTTAATGAGCGGTCCTGCGTGACCGCTGAACACTGGCGGCGGAGACCGCGGGAGAAGAGCAAGGGCTGCAGAGACCGCGCCGGTGGAAGGGTGAGTATAAGGGATATTTACCTGTCCCGTTCCACCGTTGTTCGCGTCCTCTTGCTGCAATGTTCAGGTCAAAGGGCGCGATGACGTCGTTAGTGCGCGCCGCGCCCTCTGCCTGATCATTCACTGCTGGAGGACCCCGAAGACAGCGGCGCTCAGCAGTGGAGAGAGGACAGGTAAATATCTCAGGTGCCGGGGCCCTGAGCGAGCGGTGACATCGGCACCTGGTGTCACCCCCTGCTCAGGACACGGGCACCTGGCCCCCAGCGACGAGAGCTGAGTATGTCTTTTTTTTTTTTTGTTGCAGCAGCTGCGGCAGCATAAGGGCCTATACTATGGAGCATCTATGGGGGCACAATCTATGGGGCATGATCTATGGAGCAACTATGGGGGCACAATCTATGGGGGCATAATACATTTTTTTGTTTAATGTGTCCCCTCACTGTGCTGGCACTTTACATTTACAATGGCTCTGGGTTTTTTTTTTTTTGGGGGGGGCCCCATTCAGACTTTTGCTATGGGGCCCCATGATTTCTATGTACACCCCTGCTGCTGAGGCCTGGTATTTAAGGCTGTTAAGAAGCCAATATCCATGGACCTTGCCAGCAGCGTCGGACTGGAGTACCTTGGGCCCACCAGAGAAAAATTATTCTTGGGGCCCACCATCATACTTCCCAACCTTTGAAGAAGGGAAAGAGGGACAAAGGCTGTGGCACGCTGTGCCTGCTGCAGCAAATTTTAGGCCATGCCACGTTGCACCACAGACTGTCCAGGAGTTGGTGGATGCTTTAGTCCAGGTGTGGGAGGAGATCCCTCAGGAGACCATCCGTCGCGCTCATCAGGAGCATACCCAGAAGTTGTAGGGAGGGCACACAGCATACCTCCCAAATTTTGAAGACAGGAAAGAGGGTCAAAGGCTGCGGCGCGCATAGCGCGCCGCTGCAAATTTTAAGCCACGCCCCGACCACACCCATTTTACAGCTAATCACACCCATATCCTCGCCCCAACCGTACCCATGCCGATACAGCTGACCCTCCGATGACGGTTGGGGGGCCCACTGCTGGCACCGGGCCCCCCACCGCCTGTTCAGGCCCCATAGCTTCCGGGCGGCAGAGCAGGGAGAGCGATTCTCCCTGCTCTGCCGCAGAATGTAACTGTATCGGCGTGCTGTGCACGCCGATACAGTTACTGTAGCGTAGCTCCGGGTGGGCCCCCTCAGAGCGCGGGGCCCAGGGCCACCGCCTCCTCTGCCCCGCGACCTATCCTTTCAAATCAGGGCCCACCACGCAGGAGCTGGGGCCCAACGGAGGTTTCTCCGGTGTCCCGGTGGCTCAGTCCGACCCTGCTTGCCAGCCTGATAATACCAGGCCACAGCAGTCTGCTTATCTTTGCTGGTTAACAAAAATAGGGGATCCCGTCGAAAAAAATTGGCGTGGGGTCCCCCCTATTTTTGTTAACCATCCAGATGAAGCAGACTGCTGAGGCCTGGTTTTTCAGGCTGTTAAGGAGCCAAGATCCATGGACCTTGCCAGCCTGATAATACCAGGCCACAGCAGTCTGCATATCTTGGCTGGTTAACAAAAATAGGGGATCCCCTCGAAAAAAATTGGCGTGGGGTCCCCCCTATTTTTGTTAACCAGCCAGATGAAGCAGACTGCTGAGGCCTGGTTTTTCAGGCTGTTAAGGAGCCAAGATCCATGGACCTTGCCAGCCTGATAATACCAGGCCACAGCAGTCTGCATATCTTGGCTGGTTAACAAAAATAGGGGAACCCCTCGAAAAAAATTGGCGTGGGGTCCCCCCTATTTTTGTTAACCAGCCAGATGAAGCAGACTGCTGAGGCCTGGTTTTTCAGGCTGGTAAGGATCCAATATCCATGGACCTTGCCAGCCTGATAATACCAGGCCACAGCAGTCTGCTTAGCTTGGCTGGTTAACAAAAATAGGGGATCCCCTCGAAAAAAAAACGGCATAGGGGTCCCCCTATTTTTGTTAACCAGCCAAGTAAAATGCAGACTGCTGCGGCCTGGTATTAAAAGACTGTCAAGGCCCATGGATTTTGGCCCTCAACAGCCTGATAATACCAGGCTGCAGCAGCCCCACATTTGGCGCATCAAAAGATGTGCCAATTGTGGCACTTTACCCAGCTCTTCCCACTTGCCCTGTAGCGGTGGCAAGTGGGGTAATAAGGGGTTAATGTCACCGTTGATTGCACGGTGACAATAAGCCCGGTTAATAATGGAGAGGCGTCAATAAGACACCGATCCATTATTAATCCCAAAGTTTTTAAATGTTTAAAAAAAAGACACAGCCAGAAAAAAGTATTTTAATGAAATAAAAGAGACAACACAGTTTTCATTAATTTTATTATACACTCATTCCTGCGACGCCATCGATCTCCTGTAAAAAAAGAAAAAAACAAACCAACAGTATACCACCTGTCCGACGCAGTCCATAGTAACGACAGTCCCACGACGATCCAGCTCTGCTACATTGGAATGCCAGGCAGAGCCTGACATCCCGGCGCAGCACAGCTGATTACCTGCTTTCCCGGCGGTGACGTCATCGGACTGCTTTACGGCCGCGATTACCCGGCAGTCACTGCAGTTATCGCGAGAAACTGCATGTGACCGCCAGGGAGAAGAGGATGGCAGCCATCAAGCAGTCCAGGACGTGACCGCCGGAGATCTTCTGCCGGGTAAGTGCCGCTGACTCCTGACAGACCCGACAGACGGACACTGACAGTGACATTCCGATTCCGGTATCCGATATGACGAAAATATCGGAACTCGGAATCGGAATTCCGATACAGCCAATATCGGCCGATACCCGATATTTGCAGTATCGGAATGCTCAACCCTACAGCAGGGCAACCGAACACCTGAGATGTTGGTAAATGATGGGTTGCAGATTCCTAAACTAACGACACAACTAGAGGTAGCCGTGGAGCATTCCTACGTTGATCCTAGACGCCTCGTCACAGCCTGAGAGATAACTACACCTAAAGGCAGAAAGATGAAAGCTATCTGCCTGGAGCAGATCACCAAAGAAAATAGGAAGCCCCCAAACATATAATGGCGGTTAGACAAGATGAAAATACTAACATAGGCAGAAAATAGACTGAGCAAACGCTGGGGCCACAAGCTAACTAAATAGGATAGGACAGGAGAGATTACTTTCTGCAACCCAGAAAACCCTACAAAAATCCAACAATTCTGATTACAAAAATACTGAGATCACACGATCTCGCCACCCACTAAATCAGATCTCAGTGTGAACAAAAACCAAGCCGCAGCCGCTGAAAAAACAGGAAAAAGCAAATGAGCCAATAACAGTGGCTGCAGATAAACTGTGAGGAGCTCAGGCCCCAGGAGGGGACCTGGCTGACCTCCACAAACGTGCAGAAAACAATGCAAAAAGCAAGCACAAAAAGAAAAGCAAATAATATCTTATCTGAAAGCAGGAGATGCAGGCAAGACTCCAGCAAACTTCCAAAAGAACCAGTAACCACAATCGAGACAAGAACAATTGATCACCGGCAACCATCATGGGAGGGAACCTCCCTTATATCAGACCAGTCGTGATCCCTGATTGCCACTCCTCGCTGAAAGGTTCAGTACTGTCTGTAACCACCAAAGGGAGCCTCTGCTCAGAAACCATCTCTAGCACATTCATAACAGTTAGGGCTAATATTGTTTTTCAGGCAAACTATCTCAGAAAATAAATACTGATTGTTTATCTAGTGACGGGTGACTGACAGGTCTGGGCTTAAGGTTGTGAAATAGCTGGTTAAAAGAGGGGAAGGGTACATACAACATGAGTGGGAAAAAGCGAGGTCATGGTGGAAGGGGGAATATTCTTGGTGTTTAACGTACATGTGGGTTAGGTGGTAAAGTTACTGAAAGCTCTAATGAACAAACACTGTCTCATCCTATCCAATGATAACTGACAAAACATCTGTTACTGCACGGGCTACTCATAATCCATTTCTTTGGCAGCCACACAGCAATACACCTTGTAGATGAGGGTTAGAAAGAGCATGTGCTCCAGTGGATTGCAAACGTTGCATCAAGTAGCTTCTCCTCCTCTTCCTCCACCTTAACATCACACACGAGTACAATCCTCAGAGGTTGCCCCTGAATCACCCTTGTTTCCTCCCGCATCACAACTTTCCAACTGCCCAACTGACTGTGGGGAACTACAGATGGGCCAGTCTGCAGAGCTGTTCACACATTCTATTCCATTGGCATCAGAGGTCTTCTCCAAAAATTTACAGAATCCAGAGAAAGAAAGCATCTGCATCGATGCCCAAAATCTTTTTCTGTTGGATCCAGGGCTTGACAAAGTAGGGTCTGAGCAGAATCCAGAACCTTGTCACCAGACGTTAACCCCCGGGGGTAGAGGTGATCATGATGAGATTCAGATACCAGAGGCGCATGCGGACTGTACTTTGCTGTCAGGGCAGGAAGAGGAGGAGGGTGACTCTCATGTCAAAGAGTGAGAGAACAGAGAGGATGACGATGAGGTTGTTTACCCTATACAGTCAGGGGTAGTATAAGGTAATTAACAGCAGTGTACTTAATACTATAAGAATATAAGCCACTATGGACACAAGACTGGATCAATGGAGGGACATGGATATATTTCATGTTCTCCTTCATAGGTGTGCATAGGTTTTATGCATTGGAACATTTGTTATTGGTGTTCATATGGGATATGTTTCCCCCGTTTCTTTTTTTATCATGTGACCTGCTTTTGCTTAAACCTTATTTGGTTCCTGCTTAGCACTATTGCATTTTGGTATTGTTAGTTTAATATTCTGCTCCTATTCTGATCATGTTTGGGATTACCACAACTACATAAAGGTTGTTTGGGTAAAGTTTTGGTAGCCATGTGGCTCTTTTAATTGTTTTTAGATTGTGTGGTGTTTTACATGTTTTCCATTATGTTTAAATCATGTACTTTATTATGGTGATCCCTGCTTCCGCATACTTTTTTTCTCTTGGTTTCTCATATTATTCTTAGTGTGCGCTGGTTTGATATTTTATTGGGTGGTGCCTGCTATTTCATATTTTCTTTTATCGCAAAAAACAATAGCAGAAGCAGTGTAAAGTGGCATAAGCAATTTCTTTGAGTTGCTTCACACATTTTTTAGACAAGCCCGTGCACCAGCAGAGTACAAATCTGTCACATTGTGAATGACTGGATAGGATGGTGCAGGAGTATCTGGAGGCAAATATCAATGCCATCAGGGGAATTTGGACTCTTTTGCATTTTGGTCTTCAGAAATGGAAGAGTGGCCTAAGCTCGCCTGTCACGCCTTGGAGCTTTTGTCATGCCAGCGTGCTCTCAGAACGTGTCTTCAGCGCTGCTGGTGGTATTCTGATGGACTGCCTAATTTTCATCAAAATGAACAAGTCATGGATCTCTGATGACTTTTGCACCCTAGTCGCAGATGTGTAATTTTTTAGCATCATGCATTGATGTCACGTTATTGCAGTCTGTGACACCTTTATGGTATCTTCTGTGGCTGCTGTTGCTACTGCTGCTGATATTACAGACAATTTTTTGAAATGTGGACACAGTGGAAAGTGTGTCAGAGGCCTATTATATTATATTTGCTCTCTGGAAATTGATGCCACTTTAATGATGACAAGATTTTTTTGAAATGTGGAGATTCCATATTGGGTCTTCATCTGGTGGGTTGCCTATAGTGGAAGGGGAGTCAGAGCCCCATTATACTGTTTCTACTCTCTGGAAATTGATGCCACTTTAGTGATTTGCTAATAATTTTTTATAAAAGTTTGCACTCCAAGTTGAATCTCCTTCATGTGAGTTGCATGCAGCAGTAGGGTTCTTCGGCCTGCACTTACTTTCTCTCAACTACCAGTGTTATTTTCCTTACATTTTTCTAAAATTAGTGTTCTACCAAGCTGATATTTGTGCCAACTGAGTGTGACTGGGACAAAAACAGTTTGAGCTGTTGAATGAGGTATCAGGGCATCCAACAAACATCGCGACTTCACACACCTTGTCTTTATTGAAAATTCAATTCAAAGCTGTAAATGCTGACCCAGACCCTGATACCTCATGTATGGAAAATGGCTGACTGCTGCTGTGTCACTATCAAATTTCTACTGTTGGTCAATTGATGTCACTTTTCCTGGTGTCTGCCCATAATTTTTGTAAATGTTTGGACTCCAAGTTGGGTCTCCTTCATGTGTGTTGCCTGAATTTGGCAGACCTCTCAGAGCACCAGCATACCTCCCAACCATCCCAGATCCAGCGGGACAGTCCCGATTTTGAGACTGTGTCCCGCTGTCCCAGCCGGGATATTACTTTTCCCGCACTGCACTGGTGATATAAAATTACATGATGTATGCAGAAAATCCAATTTTGCCTGTGCGCTGTGTGATGCAGTATTGGAATTGTAGTTTTTATTCCAGTTCTGCTTATAATAGCATGATGGCAATGAAACTACAACTCCCAGGAGATGTTGAACTGGAAAAGGATTTATCACGTGATACTGATCGTCCTATCAAGAAAGAGTACGGGTGGAAGTTGTCTTGTATGCATTCCACACTGTGTGTACTCGTGGATTTTGGGTCTAGTACAGTCGTGGTGACCCAGGGACATGTCAGACAAGGCTCTGCGGGTGTAAGTACAGAGTGGGAACTGGAAAGGGGAAAGTGGGGGCGTGCAGGATGATGGAAGTTGCCTATACCTGATTGTATATGGGTAATGTCTGTATTTGGGGAGACTATTGATCATGTCCAAACATTTGTCATTTACCTCTTATTAAAAATCCGCTTGGTTCTCAATAACGGAAGGATTTTTTAATTCTATAATTTGCTGCTGGTTGCCAAGGTCACCATCCACCTCTGCTGTGCATCAGCGGTGGTCGAGCTCCTAGCGCGCTTGCTATTTCTGAGCGATCTGTCTATGATTTGCTTAGGCGCAGTTGTGTTAAAGGGGTTGTCCACATGACTGCAGACTTGTGAATCCTCACAGCGTGCACAGTGCTCGCTGACAGGATTTGCTGGCACCGGGAACCCCAAGCCTGGAAAACCCCTTTAAGGTAAAGTTTTGGCACCATTTGCCTTTTACAGACCTCAATGTTGTGCTGTTTATAGCTGGCTGAAGAATGAGTTAACTGAGAACCCATCAGTGATCTGGTTCTGCCATACCTCCCAACCATTCCGGATCCAGCGGGACAGTCCCGATTTTGAGACTCTGGCCCGCTGTCCCGGCCAGGATCTTATTTTTTACAAACTAGACACTGACACTTGCGTGGTGCTCGCTCTGGAGTTGTACATTTCCCTGCCTGGCTTGTGCCCCCTCCGGCTGTTCTAGATGCTTCTTGGGGCATTCTGGCTGTGCACCTCTAAGGGACCACAGAAGCCATCCAAGGGGGAAGTGCAGGGTGGATGATTTACAGGCTAATATCCTGCTAGTCCGGCTTCTGGATGGGATCTGGCAGAGACCCAGAAATAGCCTCACGGGGAGCCCCGCTGCTGGTGGGCACCACTGTGCTGGCAGTAACAACAGCATCAACCACTGCCCAGGATGTGCTGCCACCAGAGGGACTCACCCACACACCTCCAGCCTGAGGGACCTGGCTGCTGCCAGCCAAAATGCCATCCTGCTAGCCAAGGTATGTGCCAGTGGTTCACGTGTTACTGATTTGCATGTGGCACCTTCATACTGCCTGTGCCATGTGAGCGATCTGGTGTTCTACTACTGTGTTGATCTGTGCCAGTCTGCAGATTCATGTATCACTAGGGCACAGTGCCATAGTGTCATCCTACACTGCCACAAGAGCCAAAGCATGGGCACAGCTACATATGCAACATGGCATTCAGGACTACTCTGCCATGTGAAATCAGGAGCTCATGATCTCATTCACTATGGTGCTGTGCTCTCTCCCAGTTGTGAATGGCACACATCTATGACCATGGTATGACTAATTGATTAGGGGGCTGTTGCTGTTAGGGGTCGAGCTCCCGCTTCTGCACAAGGGAATCTCGAGCCATCCCCGCTGCGGTCTCCCATCCGTTTCCAGCCGCAGTGGTGCCTGCTCAGCAGAGACGTCGGTCCCAGCGTCTTGCACAGCCTGATACGGTACAAAGGGTTACTGCTGCCTTTCCTGGTTCTGTCATTGTAGCCAGTACTGGTCAGTGGCGAGCAGATGGCTGTAGCACTAAGTCCTGCTTTTCCCCTTTTGAGCATGCCCAGGGTAAGGTCTCTATTTGGAGACCAAGGGTCACATGCTCAGGTACTGCAGAAACTCCTATTGGTCCGCCCGGAAGGTCCTGAAGCTGTATTGTGTTTTGGAACAGTTTCCTGTTGTGAATACGTTGGAGGTGACTTCGGAGCTGAGGCTCCCTCCGGTGGTTGCTGAGGGTAATGAACTAATTACTGAATGGCTTTCAGCTGGATCCGAATGGTTTGATATAAGTGGCCTGAACTCCCAGCAGCCTTGCCGGTAATCAATTGTTCTTCAGGTCTTGGAGCTCAGCTTGCATTCCTGCTTTCATTCAGATAAGTGATTTTCTGTTTTTTTTTCCTCTGGTTGGATTTTCCTTGCTGGTTGCTGCCTTGCAGTAAACTTCAGCCTTGTCCCCTTTTGGGGCCTGGCGCTGCATTTGTGCTCAATTGTGTTTGCACTTTTGCTCTGTTCCAGTGTCACTTTTTATTTGCTGAATTTCTGTGTGTTACACCAGAGATCTGATTTAGGTGATAGAGGTCGTGTGATCTCAGGATTTTTGTTAATCAGAAGTGTTGGTATTTTTGTCAGGGTTTTTTGGGTTGCAGTCAGAATTCTTTCCTATACTTTTCTATCTAGACAGTATTGGGCCTCAGCGTTTGCTCATTCTATTTTCTGTCTGTGTTCGTATTTTCCTCTTGTCTAACTGCCATTACATGTTTGGGGGCTTCCTATTTCTTTGGGGGTTCTGCTACGGGGCAGTTAGCTTTCATCTTTCTGCCTTTAGGTGTAGCTATCTCTCCGGCTGTGACGAGGCGTCTAGGATCACCGTAAGTACGCTCCACAGCTACTTCTAGTGTTGCGGTTAGTTTAGGGCCCTGCAACCCAATAGTTTCCAGCCTCTCTGGTGTATTGCTACTTTGGCTATTTTTGCTATTTCTCCTCAGTTACCGAAACATAACAGTATTACCGGCCAAACTGAAAATTATATGGTACTCAACAGAAGGGAAAAATAGTAAAAAAGGAAAAAGAAAAAAGGGAGTTGTCAGAATTTTTTTTTTTCTGTTTGTTGCATTTTTTCCCTCTTTTCTCTGGGTGCTGAGGAGGAATTTTTTTTTTCCTCACAAGAGTTTGCACAGTTGTCTGGCCGTGTGGAGTAGCTTGTCTCTGAGGTTCAGAGTATTGCTACCTATCTTGCTACGTTGCCGGTTGTGGAACCTAGGATCCCCATACCAGATTTATTTTTGGGGGATCGGTCTAAATTTCTGAATTTCAAAAATAGCTGTAAGTTGTTTTTTGCCTTGAAGCCTAAGTCCTCAGGGAACGCAGCACAGCAGGTTCAAATTGTCATCTCTTTGCTGCGCGGCGACCCTCAGGATTGGGCTTTTGCCCTGACACCTGGGGATCCTGTTTTGAATGATGTTGATGTATTTTTTCTGACTCTGGGGTTATTGTACGATGAACCTAATGTCACTGATCAAGCTGAAAAGACCTTGTTGGCATTAAATCAGGGTCGTGAAGCTGCTGAGCTGTACTGTCAGAAATTCCAAAAGTGGGCAGTCCTGACCAAATGGAATGATGATGCTTTGGCAGCCCTTTTTCGGAAGGGTCTGTCAGAAAATGTAAAGGACGTTATGGTGGGATTCCTGTTCCCTCTGGACTCAATGATTCTATGTCTTTGGCTATTCAAATTGACAGACGTTTGCGTGAGCGCAGAGGTATGCGTGAAATAGTGTTGCCTTGTGAGCCAGCTCCTGAACCCATGCAGTGTGATGGAGTGACGTCTGGGGCTCAGCATCATGAGTTTCGAAAGCGCAATGGGTTATGTTTCTACTGTGGTGATGCTTCTCATGCTATTTCCGTCTGCCCTAAGCGGGGAAGATGTTTTGCACGCTCAGTTGTCTTGGGTAGTGTTCAGACTAAATTTCTGTTGACTGTTACCCTGATTTGCTCCCTGTCCACATTTTCGGCTCAGGCTTTTGTTGATTCAGGAGCAGCTATTAACCTGATGGATTTTGACTTTGCCAAATGTTGTGGGTGTCCTATGATACCCCTGCGGAAGTCTATTCCTTTGCTGGGCATTGATTCTACCCCTTTGGCAGAGAATAAACCCCAGTTTTCTACTCAGGTGATAATGAGGGTTGAACCAGATCATCAGGAGAGTTGCAAATTTCTGGTATTGCATAATCTGCATGACATTATTGTACTGTGTTTCCCTAGGTTACAGACTCATAATCCTCTTTTGGATTGGAAATCTGTGTCTGTGACCAGATGGGGCTGCCAATGTGTTAATACTGACACTCCTGTTTTTTCTGCCTCTCCCAGTCTCAGGATGTCCCTGACTTTTTGACTGATTTTTCTGATGTGTTTAGCGAGAGTAAGTCTGCATCCTTACCTCCTCACAGGAGCTATGATTGCGCTATTGAGTTAGTGCCTGATGGTAAATTTCCTAAAGGTCGCCTTTTAATTTATCTGTACCTGAACACGATGCTATGCGATCTTATATCAAGGAGTCTTTGGAGAAGGGTCATATCAGACCATCCTCTTCCCCCTTGGGCGCCGTTTTTTTCTTTGTGGCCAAAAAGGATGGTTCATTGAGGCCGTGTATTGACTATCGCCTCCTGAATAAAATCACTGTTAAATATCAGTATCCATTACCCTTGAATTCGGACCTATTTTCCAGAGTGAAAAGTGCTAGTTGGTTTACCAAGCTTGACCTCAGGGGGCGTATAACTTTATTCGCATTAAGCACGGGGATAAATGGAAGTCAGCGTTTAATACCCCAGTGGGGCATTTTGAGTACCTAGTGATGCCTTTTGGGCTTACTAATGCCCCTTCCGTCTTCCAATCCTTCATGAATTATATTTTCAGGAATTTTGTGGATAAATTTCTGATTGTTTATTTGGATGATATCTTGATTTTTTCCAACGACTGGGACTCTCATGTGAAACATGTTCGGACTGTGTTCCAGATTTTGAGAGAGAATGCACTGTATGTGAAGGGATCAAAGTGTCTTTTTGGTGTATAGAAGGTCTCATTTCTGGGATTCATTTTGTCTCTGTCTGTTATTGAAATGGACCCGGTCAAGGTTCAGGCTATCTGTGATTGGGTTCAACCTACTACATTGAAGGCTCTTCAGAGATTTTTGGGTTTTGCCAATTTTTATCTAAAATTTATTGGTAATTTCTCTGGTATTGTTAAACCATTGACTGATTTGACCAAAAAGGGTTCCGATGTGGTGAATTGGCCTCCTGAGGCAGTTTCTGCGTTTCAGGAACTTAAGCAGAGATTCATTTCTGCTCCTGTTCTACGGCAGCCTGATGTTTCTCTGCCGTTTCAGGTGGAGGTTGATGCTTCTGAGATTGGGGCAGGTGCCGTTTTGTCCCAAAGGGATCCAGAGACCTCTAAGAGTAACCTTTGTGCCTTCTTCTCTCGAAAATTTTCTCCAACTGAACGTAATTTTGACGTGGGTAATCGGGAGTTATTGGCCATGAAGTGGGCCTTTGAAGAGTGGAGACATTGGCTGGAAGGAGCCAAACATCAGGTGGTGGTCCTCACGGACCATAAGAACCTGGTTTATCTCGAATTAGCCAAGCGACTTAATCCTAGACAGGTCAGGTGGGCCTTGTTTTTCACACGTTTTAATTTTGTGGTTTATTTTCTTCCGGGCACTAAGAATGTTAAGGCGGATGCCCTCTCAAGCAGTTTCTTTGCGGATTCTCCTGAGTTAACTGATCCTGCTGTTATTCTGAAAGAGGGTATACAGTCATGGCCAAAAGTTTTGAGAATGACACAAATATTAATTTTTACAAAGTCTACTGATTCACTTTTTCTAATGGCAATTTGCATATACTCCAGAATGTTATAAAGAGTGATCAGCTTAACAGCAATTACTTGCAAAGTCAATATTTGGCTAGAAAATGAACTTTATCCCCCAAAACACATTTCAACATCATTGCAGCCCTGCCTTAAAAGGACCAGCTAACCTCTTTTCAGTGATTGCTCCATTAACACAGGTGTGGGTGTTGATGAGGACATGGCTGGAGATCAAACTGTCATGATTAAGTAAGAATGACACCACTGGACACTTTAAAAGGAGGCTGGTGCTTGGCATCATTGTTTCTCTTCTGTTAACCATGGTTATCTCTAAAGAAACACGTGCAGTCATCATTGCAATGCACAAAAATGGCCTAACAGGGAAGAGTATCGTAGCTAGAAAGATTGCACCTCAGTCAACAATCTATCGCATCATCAAGAACTTCAAGGAGAGAGGTTCCATTGTTGCCAAAAAGGCTTCAGGTCGCCCAAGAAAGACCAGCAAGTGCCAGGACGTCTCTTAAAAGTGTTTCAGCTGCGGGATCGGGCTACCAGCAGTGCAGAGCTTGCTCAGGAATGGCAGCAGGCAGGTGTGAGTGCATCTGCACGCACTGTGAGGCGGAGACTCTTGGAGCAAGGCCTGGTCTCAAGGAGGGCAGCAAAGAAGCCACTTCTCTCCAGAAAAAACATCATGGACAGACTGATATTCTGCAAAAGGTACAGGCAGTGGACTGCTGAGGACTGGGGTAAAGTTATTTTCTCTGATGAATCCCCTTTTCGATTGTTTGGGACATCAGGAAAACGCCTCATTCGGAGAAGACAAGGTGAGCGCTATCACCAGTCTTGTCTCATGCCAACTGTTAAGCATCCTGAAACCATTCATGTGTGGGGTTGCTTCTCAGCCAAGGGAATCGGCTCTCTCACAGTCTTGCCTAAAAACACAGCCATGAATAAAGAATGGTACCAGAATGTCCTCCAAGAGCAACTTCTCCCAACCCTCCAAGAGCAGTTTGGCAATCAACAATACCTTTTCCAGCATGATGGAGCACCTTGCCATAAAGCAAAGGTGATAACTAAATGGCTCAGGGAACAAAACATAGAGATTTTGAGTCCATGGCCTGGAAACTCCCCAGATCTCAATCCCATTGAGAACTTGTGGTCAATCATTAAGAGACGGGTGGACAAACAAAAACCTAAAAATTCTGACAAAATGAAAGCATTGATTGTGCAAGAATGGACTGCTATCAGTCAGGATTTGGTCCAGAAGTTGATTGAGAGCATGCCAGGGAGAATTGCAGAGGTCCTGAAGAAGAAGGGTCAACACTGCAAATATTGACTTGCTGCATTAACTCATTCTAACTGTCAATATAAGCTTTTGTTAATCATATATTTTCAATTATTATATTTCTGTCTGTGATAAAAACATCTGTCAAACACACATAAAAACCAGAGGGCAGCAGATCACGTGAAAATATAATATTTGTGTCATTCTCAAAACTTTTGGCCATGACTGTAGGTCTTTCCGCCATCTCGCCCAATTTGAGACTGGCTCTGGAGGGGTGTCAGGAGGATAAACCTGAACGCTGCCCTGTTGGGAAATTGTTTGTCCCAGACCAGTGGAAGAAGAGTGTGATGTCTGAAATTCATTGTTCCGCGTTGGCTGGTCATCCCGGTATTTTTGGTACCAGAGACTTGGTGAGTCGGTCCTTTTGGTGGCCTACTTTGTCTCGTGACATCAGGGACTTTGTGCAGTCCTGTGGGACTTGCTCTCATTCCAAGCCTTGCTCTCGCTCTAGTATTTTGTTAATGCCATTACCTGTGCCCAAGAGGCCATGGACCCATATCTCTATGGATTTTATTTCCGACCTCCCTGTCTCTCAGAGAATGACGGTCATCTGGGTAATCTGTGATAGGTTTTCCAAGATGATACATCTTGTGCCATTACCTAAGTTGCCTTCCTCCTTCGAATTGGTGCCTCTGTTCTTTCAGCACGTGGTTCGGTTACATGGCATTCCTGAGAACATTGTGTCTGACAGAGGAGTCCAGTTTGTTTCCAGATTTTGGAGGACATTTTGTTCTAAACTTGGTACTCAGTTATCTTTCTCCTCTGCATTTCACCCTCAGACCAAGGGACAAACCGAGAGAACAAACCAGACCTTGGAGACTTATCTGAGATGTTTTGTGTCTGCTGATAAGGATGACTGGGTATCTTTTTTGCCTTTGGCTGAGTTTGCTCTTAATAATAGGGCTAGCTCTGCCACCTTGATGTCTCCATTTTTCTGCAATTCTGGGTTTCACCCTCGATTTTCTTCGGGACAGATAGAGGCTTCTGTCTGTCCGGAGGTTGACTCTATTGTGGAGCGAATGCAGCAGATTTGGGACCAAGTTGTGGAGAGGTTGTCTCTCTCTCAAGAGAAGGCCCAGCAGTTTGCCAACCAGCATAGGACTGATGGTCCTCGTTTTAAAGTGGGGGACTTGGTTTGGTTGTCTTCGAGAAATATCCCTATGAAGGTTGCGTCTCCAAAATTTAAGCCTAGGTTCATTGGACCTTATAAGATCATAAGAAATTCTTAATCCGGTTTCCTTCCGTTTGCTTCTTCCAGGGACATTTAAGATCCATAACGTGTTCCACAAGTCCTTACTGAAGAAGTTTGTTGAGCCAGTGGTTCCTATGGCTGCGCCTCCCGACCCTGTTTTGGTTGAGGGCAATTTGGAGTATATGGCTGAGAAAATATTGGATACTCGTTTTGCTAGACGGAAACTCCAGTATTTGGTTAAGTGGAGAGGTTATGGTCAGGAGGACAATTCTTGGGTGTTTGCTGCGGACATCCATGCTAGGAGACTGATCCGTGCCTATCATCGAGCTCATCCTGATCAGCCTGGTTGCGCAGGAGAGGGTTCGGTGACCCCTCCTCAAGGAGGGGGTACTGTTGTGAATACGTTGGAGGCGACTTCGAAGCTGGGGCTCCCTCTGGTGGTTGCTGAGGGTAATGAACTAGTTGCTGAATGGCTTTCAGCTGGATCCGAATGGTCTGATATAAGTGATCTGAACTCCCAGCAGCCTTGCCGGTAATCAATTGTTCTTCAGTTCTTGCTTGGAGCTCAGCTTGCATTCCTGCTTTTATTCAGATAAGTGAGTTTCTGTTTTTTTTCCTCTGGTTGGATTTTCCTTGCTGGTTGCTGCCTTGCAGTAGACTTCAGCCTGGTCCCCTTTTGGGGCCTGGCGCTGCATTTGTGCTCAGTTGTGTTTGCACTTTTGCTCTGTTCCAGTGTCACTTTTTATTTGCTGAATTACTGTGTGTTACACCAGAGATCTGATTTAGGTGGTAGAGGTCGTGTGATCTCAGGATTTTTGTTAATCAGAAGTTTTGGTATTTTTGTCAGGGTTTTTTGGGTTGCAGTCAGAATTCTTTCCTATACTTTTCTATCTAGACAGTATTGGGCCCCAGCGTTTGCTCATTCTATTTTCTGTCTGTGTTCGTATTTTCCTCTTGTCTAACCACCATTACATGTTTGGGGGCTTCCTATTTCTTTGGGGTTCTGCTATGGGGCAGTTAGCTTTCATCTTTCTGCCTTTAGTTGTAGCTATCTCTCCAGCTGTGACGAGGCGTCTAGGATCACCGTAGGTACGCTCCACGGCTACTTCTAGTGTTGCGATTAGTTTAGGGCTCTGCAACCCAATAGTTTCCAGCCTCTCTGGTGTATTGCTACTTTGGCTATTTTTGCTATTTCCCCTCAGTTACCGAAACATAACAGTTTCCCATTGGTCCTTTTCTGGAAGGTCTTGTAGTTGCTGCTATAAAAGGGTTCCATGGCCACACGGCCATGCGCTAGTATCAATCCTGTTATGTGTGCTTTGCGCCAGTGTGGTCATGTACGCATGTGGTTAGGGCTCGGCTGAAATAAGCCCCTAGAATACCGGCACCTCCGGTGAGGAGTTTTGTATGCACATGTTCAGGGCTTGGCTGAAATAGCCTCTAGAATACCGGCTACTCCGGTGAGGAGTTGGTTGTTTGCGTTTCTGTCTGTATCCGCTCTGCAGTTATCTGTGTTCTCCTGTGGAGTTAACATGACACAGTCTCTACCACAGCGACTTTGTTGAGTTACAGAGTTAGCTTATACCGCTATATAGTGCCACAGCATCTATGTCAGCGACTCTGTGGTGTAACAGAGTTCGCTTATACCGTCATATAGTGCCATCTTACTAGCAGCAGGCTCTGCCTGCACGGTGGACCCTGTGCTTCGAACGCACCTATTAATTATATTTATTTGGCGCGTTCCGCCAGCCGTAACAGTGGCTACAATATTCTGGATCACTAGCAGTCCCAGCATGCCAGTGGTGGTATATCTTCCTGAGATGTAGGATATCCAGGCAAGAGGAACCCAGGGCCAACTGCACCAGCATATGGTCTCACAAGGGGTCTGAGGATCTCATCTCGGTACCTAATGGCAGTCAGGCTACCTCTGGCGAGCACATGGAGGGCTGTGTGGCCCTCCAAAGAAATGCCACCCCACACCATTACTGACCCACTGCCAAACCGGTCATGCTGAAGGATGTTGCAGGCAGCAAATCACTCTCCACGGCGTCTCCAGACTCTGTCATGTCCGTCACATGTGCTGAGTGTGAATCTGCTGCCTGACTGCCATTGGGTACCGAGATGAGATCCTCAGACCCCTTGTGAGACCATATGCTGGTGCGGTTGGCCCTAGGTTTTTCCTGATGTAGGATAATGCCAGACCTCATGTGGCTGGAGTGTGTTAGCATTTCCTGCAAGATGAAGGCATTGAAGCTATGACTGGCCTGGCCGTTCCCCAGACCTGAATCCGATTGAACACATCTGGGGCAGCATGTTTCGCTCCATCCACCAACGTCACGTTGCACCACAGACTGTCCAGGAGTTGATGGATGCTTTAGTCCAGGTCTGGGAGGAGAGCCCTCAGGAGAACATCGGTAACCTCATCAGGAGCATGCCCAGGCGTTGTAGGGAGGTCATACAGGCACGTAGAGGCCACACACAATACTGAGCATCATTTTGACTTGTTTCCACTTTCATTTTGTCTTGTTTAGCTTTTCATTTTGACTTGTTTCCACTTTCATTTTGGTGGTCTCTCCAAATCCAGACCTCCATTGGTTTAAAAATTTGATTTCCATTGATGATTTTTGTGTGATTATGTTGACAGCACATTCAACTTTGTACAGAACAAAGTATTCAATGAGAATATTTTATTCATTTAGATCTAGGATGTGTTATTTGAGTGTTCCCTTTATTTTTTTGAGCAGTGTATATAAATGAGGAGGCTTGTCAGAGCCAAGGTGGCTGTTGTTGGGGGCTGTAGCCAGAGCTTGTTGTCCGCTAGGGTATGAGGTCCCCTGGAGAAGCCTGGGTCACTGGTAGCCCCTACAGTTTCCTTGGGCAGGTAATAGGGCTACATCTCCTTACTTATCTGATTGTCGTCCCATATGATGGACCATGTGTCTTCATCCTGCCCTGGGCAGAATGGAGACATGGGGGCAGGATAGGAGACACACAGGGACTGAATGGGAGAAATGGGGGCTGGATGGGAGACACGGTGGCAGGATGGGAGACACGGGGGCAGGATGGAGACATGGTGCAGGATGGAGACAGATGGGGCAGGAATATGGGGCAGGATGGAATCACATGGTGCAAGTTCATAGGGCAGGATGGAGACAGATGGTGCAGGATCATGGGACAGATGGAGCATGATCCTGGGACAGATGGGGCAGGATCATGGGACAGATGGGGCAGGATCATGGGACAGATGGGGCAGGAACATGGGACAGATGGGGCAGGATGGGGAGATGATATGGGGCAGGATGGGACATCACATGGGGCAGAATGGATACTCATGAGGGCAGGATGGGAGAACATATGGCTGGAGCCAGGAATGAGACACACGGGGGCCAGGATGGGGGATATTATTACCATAAGGGCTAATTAAGGGATATTATTACTGCAGTCATGAGGATACTGTTGTTTTAAATGGGGGAGGCGGTCCTGTTACTGTGCAGAGCGACACTGTCGCCTTTTTTCCTTCATCTTGTGTAGTTTACTTAATTTTTTTCCAAATTCTAATGTGTTCTGCAAGCGTCACTACTTTAATACTTTAATTCATTACTTGTAAATATATTTATTTTTTTTCTGTTTATAATTATTGTTTATGAAACAGTGTGATCAGCAGTGCTAAATGGGTGTGGTTGGGCGTGGATATGGGTGTGACTAGTTGTGAAATGGACATGGTCAGGGCGTGGCCACAAACTTTGTCCCTCTTTTCCTTCTTCAAAAGTTGGGAGGTATGCACCAGGCCTTCACCTGTCACTCATCCACCTGTTACTGATCAATGTTTCAGCTAGAAATTCAGGTCCAAGCCCTGTCCCAAGCATCCTTGCTGCACAATTATACTATTTGTACTCTGGATCAATTGATGACACTTTTCCTGGTGTCCGATTTGAGTTCTTTGGGAAGCTTTTGGTCCCCCCTCAAGGTGGAACCGAAACTTGAAAAGTTCGCTCATCTCTATTAGCTGCCTCATCTATTTAAATACTGTGAGCTGCATGAAGGCCGTTGTTCTTCTGCTACGTAACATTTATTTCTCATAAATACATTGTGACAAATCCAAAGCATTGTGATTAAGACTTGATCAGAACAGGTTTTCAGCTACTTAACGTGAAAAATGCTGCTATTTAGTGACAGCATGCTTTGTGTTCATTAGGAGGTATGCAATGCACGTTCTGGTTGTTTAGAGACAATTATATATCAAGCCTATGTTTTTCAGTAATTTTTGTTCAAGAGTGTGAGCTCTATATATCTACAAAAATAATTCAATGGTAAGATCTACAACCTACTGCCCTGTGGGGACCTTCCACTTAAAGATATCCCACAAATTTCTCAAAAATAGCAGAATTTGTGCCAAATATTTAGACTATGTGCACACGTATGAGAATTGCCGCGGCAATCCCGCACCTCCCTGCCGTGAGAAATACGCATTTTATAGTATGCGTATTCTCTCCAGAAACTAGCATTTGCAAGCGTAATTAGCTTGCAGAGCGTTAGCATATTCCAAGCGATCTGTAGCATAATAATATTCTCACCTTCCGGCGGACCCCGCAGCCTTCCCACCTCTCAGCGACGCTCCCGGCCAATCCCGTTCCCAGGGATGCTTAGCGACAATGACCCCAGATGACGTAGTATCACGCGAGACCGCTACGTCATCTGGGGTTCTTGTCGCTAAGCACGCCTGGGAACGGGATTGGCCGGGAGCGTCGCTGAGGAGCGGGAAAGCTGCGGGGTCGCCAGAAGGTGAGAATATCTCTATTTTTATTTTAATTATTGTTTTAATATGTGGGGCGATTCCGGAAAAAGAATGAACATGCTGCGTTTTTTTCCGCAATGCGTTTTTTTTCGCGGAAAAAAACAGAATGTGCACAAAAATTGCGGAATGCATTCTACTAATAGGATGCTTAATGCATGTTTTTTCCAGCGTTTTGCACAAACGTTAAAAAACGCCAAAAATCCTCAACGTGTGCACATAGCCTGAATGTACGAACTTCAAATTTGTCACCCTATATTTCTAAAACGTTGCGCCTCAATAATAAATCTTTTTAAAAGGATATTCTTAAGTTAATAAATTGCTTTAGTTAGTTATAAAGAATGAAAATAATCAAATTTGCAGCTGATTTGCTTTTTCTATCTGCCGTCATTATTCTGCATTGACTTTTATCTTTCATATTGCACAGCTTGTTTCCATGCAGCTCAGCCACCAAAGCCTGCACAGATCCTGGCCAAGAGTGCCCCGTTATTACATTTCCGGAGAGAAGTTAACTCCTATATAGTGATGTGTGAGTGTGCTCGTCACTACTCGTTACTCACTCGAGCATTGCTATATTGATACTGCAGTCTTATACGTCAATCTGAAGTGAGAAATTTTGCTGTCATTGTAATACTGAAAATTTTTTTCAATATAACATGAGGATAACAGGCCTAAAATCACGCACTTCCAAATTACTACACACAACCTATTATTATTAAGCAATACTTGTTCATAAAAAGTCATTAACAGAGATACAAAAAAGATAGCTAAATGTAGCAAATAGTATAAAAAAAGATAAAAAATTATATAGCTGGTTAACAAACCTGCATACTGGGCTCAAAGATGTAATGAATCAATCCAAGTAGTACAAGGCAAATATATTTAATGTAAAGCAGCTACAATTCCATATATTATCATGTAAATCGCTAACAATCCCTATTTTGATACAGTAAAGATGTATATCTTTGTACCGTGTTAGCCAGTAGATAGAAAAATATTTAGAATTGAGAGTCCTCAGTGGTTGATACCTTTTAATGGCTAACTGAAAAGATGGTAACAAATTGCAATTCAGTTAGCCATTAAAAGGTATCAACCACTGAGGACTCTCAACTCTAAATATTTTTCCAACAATCCCTATGTAATAGCAAAAGTGCATGAGTGCATATTAAAAGAGGGGCAGATAGTGAGGTTTTGGGCAAATGTCCTTAAATAATTAGGTACTTGATAGACCTATAAAGGGCAACATGCAGTAACACAAAATAAAATACTCATAAAAGTATGTGGCTCCCATACATCCCCCATAGAAGAAGCTCATGCAAAACACAGGTCAGGGAGTCACTACCACCAACAGGTCAGGTACTTTGTAGCTATCATGTTTATTTGACATAGGCTTGTCCCATCATTCAGGCAGATTGGAATGCACATGCAGCACTTTATCTTAATTACCTATAGGCTTATCTCCCTTTGCAAGCCTCTCTGTGTATTTATCTAGCTCCATTAACCATTAACACCATAGCTCACCTTATGCCCTTAATGTGTACAGGGAATAGGAGCTACATACTGTTATGAGTACTTTATTTTGTGCTACTGCATGTTGCACTTTACAGGTCTATCAAGTACGTAATTATTTAAGGGCATTTGCCCAAAACCTATCTGCCCTCTTTTAATATGCACTCATGCACTTTTTCTATTACATAGGGATTGTTAGCGATTTACATGATAATATATGGAATTGTAGCTGCTTTACATTAAATATCTTTGCCTTTTACTACTTGGATTGATTCATTATATCTTTGAGCCCAATATGTAGGTTTGATAACCACTTATATATTTTTTTTATACTATTTACTACATTTAGCTATCTTTTTGTGGTTTGGCTCAACCACTTATTTATGCTGAATTCATTCTTATACTTGAAGAATTTCTCAATCCATAACTTTATACATGACTTGCAGCTGGTAGTCTTTTTTATTGCATTTTTGTAGTATCTCTGTTAATGACTTTTTATGAACAAAAATTGCATAATAAAGATGAATTTTTTATTAAGTGGCATATACTTCCCTTTTTTGTAGGTTGTATGAAAAATTTTTCAGCAGTGAAATTTTACACGGCATTTATCGTGCTAGAATTGTGCCTCAAACTCCCCCCAAAATTGTTTGGTTACAAATTTCATTGCCATATTGATCCTGCAGTCTTATATGTCCATCTGAAGTGGCCATACATTGCTGACGTTGCAATTTTTTTCAGCAGTGAAAATTTATGTGGCATTTATTGTGCTACAGTTGTGCTTCCAAAGCAAAAAAAACCCCAATGGTTACAAATAGCATCGCTATATTGATACTGCAGTCTAAGACGTCCATCTGAAGTGGGCACATTTTTCTGCAATTATAATACTGTAATGTTTCTCAACAGGGATATATCATACTTAATTTATAATGGGCAAGGCGAATGTCACCCATGTCCAGCAACATGCGCATCCCCATAGAAACCTCGCACATCTAGACGCCCACACACTCTCTGACTTTATTCTACCACTGGCATCCATATCCTCACTCAAAGACACAGTTCCACTGCTTTCTACAATGCCACTCTCGCATCGGCTATTGACACTGTTGCCCCTCTTGTTCATGGCAGAGTGCGATGTACCAACTGAAAACCTTGGCACAATAACACCACTAAAAAGCTCCGGCAAGTGTCCAGGATCGCAGAGCGGCGTTGGAAGAAAACAAATTCGCAAGACGACTTCACTGCATTCAAACAAGCAACACTCGCTTTCAAATCTGCCCTCACTTCTGCTAAACAGGCCTACTTCACAACCTTTGTATCTTCCCTAACCTATAACCCCAAACAGTTTATTCAAAACTTTTAACTCCCTCCTCCGCCCACCACTGCACCCTCCTACCTCCCTCATTTCTGCTGAGGACAAACAAAACCAAACCTGGCAAGTCTTCATTGTAAAACCACCACAACCCCTTTGTATACCAGACCAATGCCCAAACCACATAACCTCCCTCTCCAACATCACCAAAGGGGAGCTTAATTGTCTCCTTTCCAAATCACACCTCACAACCTGTGCACTTGACCCCATCCAATCCCACCTTGTCCCCAACCTCACCACCACTATTATCCCATCACTAACCCACCTCTTCAACCTATCACTAACTTCTGGTACCTTCCCGCGCGGCGCCTAGAAACCCGATGCTTACCTTTGTTACCAGCTCGTTGATCACTGGTCTCCCGCCTGTCACATGCAGCGATGCGTGCTGGCCAGCGGGAGACCAACGATCAACGACGACCAGCGATACCCAGCAGGGGGGCTGGTCGTCGCTGAGTGTCACACACAGCGATATCACTGGGGAGATCGCTGTTGCGTCACAAAACTTGTGACTCAGCAGCGATCTCGCTAGCAATCTCGCTATGTGAGACGGGGCTTAAGAGACCAGATTTATCTGTGGCTCTTGCCCCTGAACCTACAACCAGGCATCGTTGACAATAGCCATAACTTGTTTGCAGCTCTGAAGCTTGGCAACCTCGCAGACGTACTATGGTGGCCCACATGCTCAAATTAGTGGTTCAACGGTTTCTCAAAATCTACCCAGATCTTCCTGAGCTACTTGAGAAAGTACGCCACATGTGTGCCACTGTTGCTTCAATCCTGACAGTGCTGCAGCAGCTTTTGCAATTTCCAGCTCACCGACTGGTGTGCGATGTCCCCACATGTTGGAACTCAACGTAATATATGTTGGCAAGGCTTTGTGAGCAACAGAAAGCAGTAGTTGAATGCTAGCTATACCATGCCCGTCAGTATTCCTGTCAGACTCCGCACATAAGAGCTGATGAGTGGGCACGTATGTCTGACATCTGTGCTGTGTCACGTGGTTACCGCAACAAAGAGGAGCCAGTAGACTGCAGCGTCTAATTGCTCAAACTGTTGCACTGCAAAGAAGCACTTCACCTTCTTTTTAAATGCTGTTAATTTCTTTTGGCAGAACAGGGGTTAGTCAGCCATATTGGAAGCTCTGGGAGTCTGAGCTCCCAGCTGAGCTCAGTTAGCCACTCCAATCCCCCATATAATCTGGGCCTTGATTGAAACACTTCGTCAGAGCTAGCTTATGCTGCATGGTTTGGAGGAGAGATGTTTTGGTAGTTATATGAGAACGAGTTTGGAGGCGTTAGCTGTGACTGTTGCGTGTGTTTGTAAGTGTGATAATTCCCTTCCCTCTTACTTTGGTTTTTCCCCAACCTCCACTCCCCGGTGCATTCCTCTGTTATGTATGAGTGAATATTTGTATGCCTGGTATTTTCTGTTACCCTTGATCGTGTTGCCTTGTTTGTCAGGTTGTACTGTGGTGCAAAGAAAGTGTGGGGCACAAAGCCCCTGCCAGCTCACCCAACTTTCACCGGAGCACGGAACCACGAAGTCCTGACCAGGACCTGGAATCATAGAGGAAAAAGCAGTTGCAGTCCAGCTTCTTTGAAGTGAAATTCTTTATTTCCAATATGGTAAAACATCACAGACGGTTTCCTCCAAAAGTGTACATCAGACAGAAAGGGTGGCACCTAGTACGCTGTTTTACTAGGTGCCACCCTTTCTGTCTGAAGTACACTTTTGGAGGAAACCGTCTGTGATGTTTTACCATATTGGAAATAAAGAATTTCACTTCAAAGAAGCTGGACTGCAACTGCTTTTTCCTCTTGTACTGTGGTGCACAGCAACTCCCCTCTTCCCTGGGTGGGAGAAGGGAACAGATGGAGGGCTGATTCAGGAGATTAATCAAGGGTTGGGGCCCCAGCATCTTCACATTCAGAAGTACGCCGTGGAATAGGGCTAGGTAGGGCCCCTCTAGTGTTAGGGACAGAGAAGGAGCCCCTGGTCCTGGGTCACCCGACAGCTGAGTCATGATGTGAGGTTCCCCAAAACTTTGAGGACTCAACCAGAATGGTGAGCAGCGATGACGCCATAATCAGGGTCACCATTCCATTTCTCTCCCTACTGAAATGCTCGCTGCTAACAATTTAAGAGGAGGCTTTTCAGCCAGAGCCAGTTGAGATGAAGCAAAAAACTATACTGGGCGATGCTTCACAGCACAGCCTCATCTCATCCTTTCAATGCGGATTGGGTGATAATGAAGAGGAGGAGGAATAAGAGCTGGTTGCCTGCTCTACAGATGGTAGTACTCACACCACCTTCACCCTTTCTGTTCAACATAGATGGGCTGAAGACGAGGAGGAGGGAAGAGAAGGACGAGGAGGACAACATGTACAGTTGTACTTTTGGTAAGGACAGGGAAGTCTTGGATGTTAGCAGCCTGCCACACATGGCTGAGTTTATATTCCGCCGCCTTTCCTGTGACCCTCGCGTTGTACGCATTTTGGTCAACACTAATTAGCGATTGGTCACCCTTCTAGACCCACGCCACAAGGAAGAATACACATTTCTCCTTCCTATGGCAGAGAGGTCTAATAAAATGTTGCATTACCAGAAGACCCTAGTTGAATAATTATTTTAAAAATTCCAATCTGACAAAGCTGGCGGCAGAGATTACAGTTACTCGGACAACCAAGGAGTGGAAACTAGGGAGACAATCACCAGATGCAGCAGAGGCAGGGGAACACTCTCAAGTCTGGCATTTTCAGACCCCATTGCCGCCCTGATGCTTGGTGTTCTATGACAAGGAGGGAAAAGTTTCGGAAGATACTGAAGCAGTAGCTTGCCAACTGTACCAGAATCCTCCGTAATTCCTCTGTGCCTTACAATTATTGGGTATCCAAAGTACACACATGGCATGAACTGTCTCTCTATGACTTGGAGGTCCTGGCCTGCTCTGCTGCTAGCTTTTTATCAGAGCGGGTTTCTAGTACCGTCAGAAGTATTATAACCCATAGGCGCAACCGCCTGTCAACTGAAAATGCTGACAGGCTGACTCTCATCAAAATGAACAAGAGCTGGATTGTGACAGACTTCTGTACATCGCCGGATGACAGCGGAACATAAACTCAAATGCAGTGTTTTGTTTTTTTTTCCTAGTGTATTCCCATGCACCCCTCCCCACCCAATCATGGGATATACCATTCAGGATTTAATCTTTTTTGTGTCATCTACCTCCTCCTCAACCACCACCATATCAACAGGGTGATCCTGCTACCCTTGCTATAAATTTTTTAAAGGTGTATAGGATTCCCACATTAACAGTTTTTGGAAGCCTACTTGAACATTCTTTTATATATAAATATATATATATATATACCCACCCCAGGGTAAATGTTTTTCAGCCCGTCCACTTAGTACATAGGCATTACCAGTCTACAGTCATGGCCAAAGTTTTGAGAATGACACAAATATTATATTTTCACATGATCTGCTGCCCTTGGTTTTTATGTGTGTGTTTGACAGATGTTTTTATCACAGACAGAAATATAATTGCAAACATATGAGTAACAAAAGCTTATATTGACAGTTAAGTATGCCACCTAAAATCCGCTAGCGATCACAATACGGCAACTAATGCGATCGCTGCGGATTGTTTCATACGCTATGCGGCCACATTTACTATGTTACGACGCTATCGCCGTTAGCGATCTCTACGACTTAGCGGTACAAAGTCGCTAATGCTAAGAAAGTGCCACACAGCGATTAGATACTTCCGGCGCCGAAGAATAGGTCCGAACGATTCAGCCGAGCGAGATCCAGCAGAAGCTCGTCCTGAGCTGGCATGAACAACATCGCTACGGATCGCTAATAGTGATGTTTTTTAGCGATCCGTTAGCGTATTGTTTAGTGTGCATACCCTTTAGTATGCCACTAAATCCCTAGGATCACATAACGACGATCTAATGAGATCGCTAGCGGGATGTTTCTATATCGCTAATGCGGCCAATTTAGCGATTGTTAACGACGCTATCGCGTTAGCGATCTTCTTAACGACTTTGCGGTACAAAAGTACCGCTAAATCGCTAAGAAAAGGTGCCACAAGCGATTAGATACTTACAGGGGAGCGCGCGATAAATAGGGTCCGGAGCGATTCCAGCGACGAGCGAGATCACAGCAGGAGCTCGTCGCTGAAGCTGCGCACTGACAACATCGCTACAGGATCGCTAATAGTACTTTTTTAGCGATCCGTTAGCGATATTGTTTAGTGTGGCATAACCTTTAGAAGAGTTAATGCAGCAAGTCAATATTTGCAGTGTTGACCCTTCTTCTTCAGGACCTCTGCAATTCTCCCTGGCATGCTCTCAATCAACTTCTGGACCAAATCCTGACTGATAGCAGCCCATTCTTGCACAATCAATGCTTTCATTTTGTCAGAATTTTAGGTTTTTGTTTGTCCACCCGTCTCTTGATGATTGACCACAAGTTCTCAATGGGATTAAGATCTGGGGAGTTTCCAGGCCATGGACCCAAAATCTCTATGTTTTGTTCCCTGAGCCATTTAGTTATCACCTTTGCTTTATGGCAAGGTGCTCCATCATGCTGGAAAAGGCATTGTTGATCGCCAAACTGCTCTTGGAGGGTTGGGAGAAGTTGTTCTTGGAGGACATTCTGGTACCATTCTTTATTCATGGCTGTGTTTTTAGGCAAGACTGTGAGAGAGTCGATTCCCTTGGCTGAGAAGCAACCCCACACATGAATGGTTTCAGGATGCTTAACAGTTGGCATGAGACAAGACTGGTGGTAGCGCTCACCTTGTCTTCTCCGAATGAGGCGTTTTCCTGATGTCCCAAACAATCGAAAAGGGGATTCATCAGAGAAAATAACTTTACCCCAGTCCTCAGCAGTCCACTGCCTGTACCTTTTGCAGAATATCAGTCTGTCCATGATGTTTTTTCTGGAGAGAAGTGGCTTCTTTGCTGCCCTCCTTGAGACCAGGCCTTGCTCCAAGAGTCTCCGCCTCACAGTGCGTGCAGATGCACTCACACCTGCCAGCTGCCATTCCTGAGCAAGCTATGCACTGCTGGTAGCCGATCCTGCAGCTGAAACACTTTTAAGAGATGGTCCTGGCGCTTGCTGGTCTTTCTTGGGCGCCCTGGAGCCTTTTTGGCAACAATGGAACCTCTCTCCTTGAAGTTCTTGATGATGCGATAGATTGTTGACTGAGGTGCAATCTTTCTAGCTGCGATACTCTTCCCTGTTAGGCCATTTTTGTGCATTGCAATGATGACTGCACGTGTTTCTTTAGAGATAGCCATGGTTAACAGAAGAGAAACAATGATGCCAAGCACCAGCCTCCTTTTAAAGTGTCCAGTGGTCTCATTTCTTAATCATGACAGATTGATCTCCAGCCATGTCCTCATCAACACCCACACCTGTGTTAATGGAGCAATCACTGAAAAGAGGTTAGCTGGTCCTTTTAAGGCAGGGCTGCAATGATGTTGAAATCTGTTTTGGGGGATAAAGTTCATTTTCTAGCCAAATATTGACTTTGCAAGTAATTGCTGTTAAGCTGATTACTCTTTATAACATTCTGGAGTATATGCAAATTGCCATTAGAAAAAGTGAAGCAGTAGACTTTGTAAAAATTAATATTTGTGTCATTCTCAAAACTTTTGGCCATGACTGTACGATACCTACTCCTTAATGGGAAAAAGATATTTCCTGTGGCACTTCACTATGTCTCTCAAAAGGTGTATTGCAGTGCCTCCTTCTAATTTTTAAAATCCCTTGCACTTAGTGCATATGCTTTACCAGTCTAGGAGACCCACTCCTTAGTAATGGAAAAAAATGCTTTTCTGAGGATCCACCTTGTAGTTAAGGGAACAAAACCAAAAGAGGCGGTGGGTTCTATTAGTGTATGATCCAGTGCTTTGTTGTGGGCTGTCAGGTGGTCTTCACATAGGGAGTTCTCACACTGCATATGGATCGCCCGCCAGGGCACTGGGATACTCGGTACCGGGCCGGTGTATTAAAGGAATGTGTCACGGCAGCAGTGACCCGGTCAGTGGCCCTGGGTGTCCAATGAAAGGAGAATATTTACAGGGGATGATAGAGTTTGTAGTAAGGTATTCGTGACGCCACCTGTGGTTTCTGGTCAGAGGTGACCAGCGCTGCGGTGCAGATCCTCTGGGACAGATGTTGAGATGCAGCAGAGTTGGTAAAGCCTCCCACAGGTGAGGCTATGTCATCCCAGGGCAGGGAGATGTAATAGATGGAATGGTGCTGGAAGATGTAGCAGAGTGGAGTGTGTGACGCAGGAAGAAACTGAGGAGAGTCATTTACAGTTTCCAAGGCTTTACTCACAGTTCAGGTGTGCACAGTACAGGTGCCCGCTTGGTGCCACGTCCTCCAGGTGAGGAGTCCAGCCAACTCCCAGGTGGATGGAGAACACTAGTCCAAAGCTCCCTGTCAGCATATGCCTTCCTGGCCGTCTCACTGTGCTGATTCCCACTCCTTCCTTCCTTTCCAGCACCTCGCTAAGCAGTGTCCCAAAATAGCAGAATTTGTGCCAAATATTTAGGCTATGTGCACACGCATGAGAATTGCCGCAGAAATTTCCGCGGCAATCCCGCACCTCCCTGCCGCAGGAAATATCGCATTTTATAGGTATGCGTATTCCCTCCAGAAACTAGCGTTTTGCAAGCGTAATTAGTTTGCAGAGTGCTAGCGTTTTCCAAGCGATCTGTAGCATCGGTTGGAAAACTGATTGACAGGTTGGTCACACGAGTCAAACATAGTGTTTGACAAGTGTGACCAACTTTTTACTATTGATGCCGCATATGCCGCATCAATAGTAAAAAGATCTAATGTTAAAAATAATTTAAAAATAATAATAATATTCTCACCTTCCGGCGGACCCGCAGCCTTCCCGCCTCTCAGCGACGCTCCCGGCCAATCCCGTTCCCAGGGATGCTTAGCGACAATGACCCCAGATGACGTAACATCACGCGAGACCGCTACGTCATCTGGGGTCATTGTCGCTAAGCACGCCTGGGGACAGGATTGGCCCGGAGCGTCGCTGAGGAGCGGGAAAGCTGCAGGGGCCGCCAGAAGGTGAGAAAATCTCTATTTTTTATTTTAATTATTGTTTTAATATGGATATAGTACCCAGGGCATGGAGAAGAGTCTCCTCTCCTCCAGACCCTGGGTACCATCCGCACATGAACCGCTCACTTTGCGCATGGTGGGCGATTCCGGAAAAAGAATGAACATGCTGCGTTTTTTTCCGCAATGCGTTTTTTTCGCGGAAAAAAACAGAATGTGCACAAAAATTGCGGAATGCATTCTACTAATAGGATGCTTAATGCATGTGTTTTTTCAGCGTTTTTGCACAAAAGTTAAAAAAACGCCAAAAATCCTCAACGTGTGCACATAGCCTGAATGTACGAATTGCAAATTTGTCACCCTATATTTCTAAAACATTGCGCCTCAATGATAAATCTTTTTAAAAGGATATTCTTAAGTTAATAAATTGCTTTAGTTAGTTATAAAGAATGAAAATAATCAAATTTGCAGCTGATTTGCTTTTTCTATCAGCTCAGCCACCAAAGCCTGCACAGATCCTGGCCAAGAGTACCCCGTTATTACATTTCAGGAGAGAAGTTAACTCCTATATAGTGATGTGTGAGTGTGCTCGTCACTACTCGTTACTCACTCGAGTATCAGTGTGCTCGGGATGCTCGTTACTCTGCGAGTATTTTCTGAATGCTCGAGCGAATGCTCAAGTCCCCACTCCACATGTTTGGTGCTTTTTAGACAGCCAATAACATGTGGGGATTGCCTGCCAGTCACTGCAATGCCATCTTAGTTGTGGCATTACTGTGATTGGTTGGTCGCATAGTGTCATCAGGTCTATATAAGACCCGTGACGCTGTGTTCGTCACACTATACCCCGGAAACAAGTAGAGTAGGGAGAGGTGCTGGTGAAGAGTAACAGAATTCTGTGCATTAGCAAGAGATTTAACCACACTAATATTTCTTTTAAGTACAACAGCCCTTCTTAGAGCTAATGATGATCAATAGTAATACTGCTGTTAGCAGCACTTAGGGAGAGATTGTGCTGAATGGATAGTGTAGGACAGGAAAGAGTGAATTGCATGTCCTTTATGCTGCAGCCTGTAACTAATACCAAAACCCCTTCACAGGGCTAATAATATTCTTTTTGCTCTTAATTCTGCAAATTGTTGTGAGCAGTGAAATATTATACACCATTTTTACTGCAGCAGTTGTGCGTCCAAAGCATAAAGCCAGACTTGGTTGGATCTCAATAGCGTCACTATAGTGCTCCTGCAGTGTAACCAGTCCATCTGAGGTGTGCAAATATTCCTGAAATAGTAGTACTGCTATTTTTTTCAGCACTGAAATTTAATATGGCATTTATCATGCTAGAGTTGTGTCTCAAAACACAAAAAAAAATGGTTACAAATAGTATTGCTATATTGATACTGCAGTCTTATACGTCAATCTGAAGTGAGAAAAATTTGCTGTCATTGTAATACTGAAAATTTTTTCAATATAACATGAGGATAACAGGCCTAAAATCACGCATATCCAAATTACTACACACAACCTTTTATTATAAAAAGTCATTAACAGAGATACAAAAAAGATAGCTAAATGTAGCAAATAGTATAAAAAAAGATAAAAAATTATATAAGTGGTTAACAAACCTGCATACTGGGCTCAAAGATGTACTGAATCAATCCAAGTAGTACAAGGCAAAGATATTTAATGTAAAGCAGCTACAATTCCATATATTATCATGTAAATCGCTAACAATCCCTATGTAATAGCAACAGTGTATGAGTGCATATTAAAAGAGGGGCAGATAGTGAGGTTTTGGGCAAATGTCCTTAAATAATTAGGTTCTTGATAGACCTATAAAGGGCAACATGAAGTAACACAAAATAAAATACTCATAACAGTGTGTGGCTCCCCATACATCCCCCATAGAAGAAGCTCATGCGAAACACAGGTCAGGGAGTCACTACCACAAACAGGTCAGGTACTTTGTAGCTATCATGTTTATTTGACATAGGCTTGTCCCATCATTCAGGCAGATTGGAATGCACATGCAGCACTTTGTCTTTATTACCTAGAGGCTTATCTCCCTTTGCAAGCCTCTTTGTGTAGTTATCTAGCTCCATTAACCATTAACACCATAGCTCACCCTAAGGGTATGCCACACTAAACAACATCGCTAACGGGATCGCTAAAAAACGTCACTATTTAGCGATCCCGTTAGCGATGTTGTTGTGTGCGGCAGCTGCCAGCGACGAGCTTCCTGCTGTGATCTCGCTCGTCGCTGGAATCGTTCCGGACCCTATTTTATCGCCGGCGCTCCCGCTGGGTAAGTATAATCGCTAAGTGTAGCACCTTTTCTTAGCGATTTAGCGGTACTTTTTTACCGCTAAAGTCGTTAAGGAGATCGCTAACCGCGATAGCGTCCTTAACGACATCGCTAAGTTAGGTAGCTACTAGCGATATAGAAACAATCCCGCTAGCGATCTCATTAGTATGCGACGCTAACGAGATCGCTAGCGGGATTGTGTAGTGTGGCAGTACCTTTATGCCCTTAATGTGTACAGGGAATAAGAGCCACATACTGTTATGAGTACTTTATTTTGTGTTACTGCATGTTGCACTTTACAGGTCTATCAAGTACGTAATTATTTAAGGGCATTTGCCCAAAACCTATCTGCCCCTCTTTTAATATGCACTTATGCACTTTTTCTATTACATAGGGATTGTTAGCGATTTACATGATAATATATGGAATTGTAGCTGCTTTACATTAAATATCTTTGCCTTGTACTACTTGGATTGATTCATTATATCTTTGAGCCCAATATGTAGGTTTGTTAACCACTTATATATTTTTTTATACTATTTGCTACATTTAGCTATCTTTTTGTGGTTTGGCTCAACCTCTTATTTATGCTGAATTCTATTCTTATACTTGAAGAATATCTCAATCCATAACTTTATACATGACTTGCAGCTGGTAGTCCTTTTTATTGCATTTTTGTAGTATCTCTGTTAATGACTTTTTATGAACAAAAATTGCATAATAAAGATGAATTTTTATTAAGTGGCATATACTTCCCTTTTTTGTAGGTTGTATGAAAAATTTTTCAGCAGTGAAATTTTACACGGCATTTATCGTGCTAGAATTGTGCCTCAAACACCCCCCAAAAATTGTTTGGTTACAAATTTCATTGCCATATTGATACTGCAGTCTGAAGTGGCCATAATCTGAAGTGGCCATACATTGCTGACGTTGCAATTTTTTTCAGCAGTGAAAATTTATGTGGCATTTATTGTGCTACAGTTGTGCTTCCAAAGCAAAAAAACCCCAATGGTTACAAATAGCATCGCTATATTGATACTGCAATCTAAGACGTCCATCTGAAGTGGGCAAATTTTTCTGCAATTATAATACTGCAATGTTTTCTCAACAGGGATATATCATACGTAATTTATAATGGGCAAGGCAAATGTCACCCATGTCCAGCAACATGTGCACCCCCACAGAAACCTCGCACATCTAGACACCCACACACTCTCTGACTCTATTCTACCACTGGCATCCATATCCTCACTCAACGACACAGTGCCACTGCTTTCTACAATGCCACTCTCGCATCGGCTATTGACACTGTTGCCCCTCTCGTTCATGGCAGAGTGCAATGTACCAACAGAAAACCTTGGCACAATAACACCACTAAAGAGCTCCAGCAAGTGTCCAGGATCTCAGAGCGGCTTGGAAGAAAGCAAAATTGCAAAACGACTTCACTGCATTCAAACAAGCAACACTTGCTTTCAAATCTGCCCTCACTTCTGCTAAACAAGCCTACTTCACAACCTTCCCTAACAACCTACAACCCCAAACAGTTATTCAAAACTTTTAACTCCCTCCTCCGTCCACCACTGCACCCTCCTACCTCCCTCATTTCTGCTGAGGACTTTGCCACATACTTCAAAAATAAGATCAACCAAGCAAGGCAAGTCTTCATTGTAAAACCACCACAACTCCTTTGTATACCAGACCAATGCCCAAACCCCATAACCTCCCTCTCCAACATCACCAAAGGGGAGCTTAACTGTCTTCTTTCCAAATCACACCTCACAACCTGTGCGCTTGACCCCATCCAATCCCACCTTGTCCCCAACCTCACCACCACTATTATCTCATCACTAACCCACCTCTTCAACCTATCACTAACTTCTGGTACCTTCCCTTCTGCTTTCATACATGCCACAATCACACCTATCATTAAAAAGCCAACCCTCGACCCAACCGCTATGTCCAGCTATCGCCCAATATCGCTGCTCCCATTTGCTTCCAACCTCCTGGAGCTGCGCGTCCATGCTGAACTTTCCTACCACCTCTCATCTAACTTGCTCTTTGACAATCTACAATCTGGTTTCTGCCCCATAACTCCACTGAGACAGCCCTGACCAAAATTACTAACGACCTACTTACAGCCAAAGCGTTCGGACAATACTCTATACTCCTGCTTCTAGACCTGTCCTCTGCTTTTGACACAGTTGACCACTGCCTTCTACTACAGATTCTCTCCACCTTTGGTATCAAGGACCTCGCACTATCCTGGATCTCTTCATACCTTTCTAACCACACATTCAGCGTCTCCCATTCCCACACTACCTCCTCGGTCCACCCTCTTTCTCTTGGAGTCCTCCAAGGCTCTGTTCAAGGACCCCTACTCTTCTCAATTTATACACTTGGCTTGGGGCAACTCATAAAGTCCCACTGATTGCAGTATCACCTTTATCCTGATGACACTCAGATCTACCTCTCTGGCCCAGACGTCACCTCTCTGCTGTCCTGAATCCCGGAGTGTCTATCAGCCACATCCTCCGTCTTCTCCTCTCGCTTCTTCAAACTCAATGTGGACAAATGTGAACTGATCATCTTTCCCTCATTTCATTCTCACAGATCTTCCATACCTGATCTACCTATCACAATTAACAACATCATGCTTTCCCCCCTACCGGAAGTTCGCTGCCTTGGAGTAACCCTTGACTCTGCCCTGTCCTTCAAACCGCACATCCAAGCTATTTCTACCTCCTGTCGCCTTCAGCTCAAAAATATTTCCAGAATCCGTCCTTTCCTCAACCCTCAATCTACTAAAATGATTGTGCATGCCCTCATCATCTCCCGCCTCGACTACTGCAACATCCTTTTCTGTGGCCTTCCTGCTAACACCCTCGCACTTCTCCAGTCCATCCTTAACTCTGCTGCCCGACTAATTCATCTCTCTCCTTGCTACTCCTCCGCTTTGCCGGTCTGCAAATTTCTTCACTGTCTCCCATTCCCTCAGCGTATCCAGTTTAAATTACTAATACTGACCTACAAGGCCATCTATAACCTGTCTCACCATATGTCTCTAAACTAATCTCTCGATACCTTCCCTCACATAATCTCATATCCTTGTCTCCTCCACACTTATTCACTCCTCACCCAACCGCCTCCAAGACTTCTCCCGAATATCCGCCATCCTCTGGAATTCTTTGCCCCAACACGTCTGACTATCAACCACATTCGGATCCTTCAGACGGAACCTGAGAACCCATCTCTTCAGGAAAGCTTACAGCCTGCAATGACCCTGCTACCTCCTCACCACTACCGGAGATATCGCCTCAACCAATACCGAAACTGCTGTAACCCACCAACCTGCTGTCTCATTCCCCACCATCCTGTAGAATGTAAGCCCGAAAGGGCAGGGTCCTCTCCTCTCTGTATTAGTCTGTCATTGTTAGTTTGTTTACTGTAAGTGATATCTGTAATTTGTATGTAACCCCTTCTCATGTACAGCACCATGGAATTAATGGTGATATATAAATAAATAATAATAATAATAATGGTAAGGGACGAGGAAGTGGACGTGAAGCTGATGGTGAGTGCAGAGGCCGAGGCCAAGGGCAAGGTGAAACTGTGACTGCCACAGGAGCACACATCATGTCTATCTAGCTTCCTGTCACACTTTGTAGGGGGGCACGGAACACCACTCTTTAAGCCAGACCAGTGTTAAAAGGTTTCAACTCAGTAGCTGTGATTCTGGACCATGTAATCCTCACACTGATACTCCTCCCTGCCCCGATGCTGAGTGCCTGGAGACAAGTGATACCACATTTGGACACTCCAAAGAGCTGTTCACATTTCCATTTATAGATTCTGGCCTCTCGCCCTGCCCGTTTCAAGTGCGACATGAGGAGATCACTTGTAGCGATGCCCAAATATTTGAGAAATCACACTCACAAGAAGGCGATGTTGTGAAAATGCAATTACTGTTGCAAGAGCTGGATGATGAGACACAATTGACAACAATGTTTCCAGACTGTTTGCCCTATAAATGTTGCCTTTTAAGCTTGTTGAGACAGAACTTTCCACAACTTCATGGTGGCTGTACTTCGGTACTTGGTCCCCATTCGCCAATATTTGTCCCGCTGTGACATCCCTGCCTTACATAAGCATGTGTCCCATAACATCAGCCGTGCCCTGACCAACGCTGTGACTTGGAAGGTCCACTTAACAACTAACAAACAGACAAGTGCTTGTGGCCAGGGACGCTGCATTTCCCTGACAGCACACTGG
Organism: Oophaga sylvatica; assembly: GCA_033576555.1. NCBI lineage: Eukaryota > Metazoa > Chordata > Amphibia > Anura > Dendrobatidae > Oophaga > Oophaga sylvatica. The sequence goes on along the minus strand of JARQOD010000001.1, from coordinate 380,811,672 downwards.
GTGAACCATGAGGAAGCCGGGACCCAGTAGGAACCTGGGATGGAACACATGATATCAACACAGAGGATTGCGGGCTCTGGTTCAATCAGGGTTTCACCCACCTTCTATAGCAGTTCCTGAACCTACTCCTCCTCACTCTCCATCTCAGAAACTTCAACATCAGTCACAAGCTAAATGCTTTCCAGCACTGCCTTGACCAAGTGTCAGCAAGCTAAGCTGAAGCTAATCTGCTTAGGTGACAAACCACACACCGCCGCTGAGTTGTTGAAAGGTCCCCCCCCCCCCCGTCACACATACAGTCATGGACAAAAGTTTTGAGAATGACACAAATATTAATTTTTACAAAGTCTACTGCTTCACTTTTTCTAATGGCAATTTGCATATACTCCAGAATGTTATAAAGAGTGATCAGCTTAACAGCAATTACTTGCAATGTCAATATTTGGCTAGAAAATGAACTTTATCCCCCAAAACACATTTCAACATCATTGCAGCCCTGCCTTAAAAGGACCAGCTAACCTCTTTTCAGTGATTGCTCCATTAACACAGGTGTGGGTGTTGATGAGGACATGGCTGGAGATCAAACTGTCATGATTAAGTAAGAATGACACCACTGGACACTTTAAAAGGAGGCTGGTGCTTGGCATCATTGTTTCTCTTCTGTTAACCATGGTTATCTCTAAAGAAACACCTGCAGTCATCATTGCAATGCACAAAAATGGCCTAACAGGGAAGAGTATTGCAGCTAGAAAGATTGCACCTCAGTCAACAATCTATCGCATCATCAAGGACTTCAAGGAGAGAGGTTCCATTGTTGCCAAAAAGGCTCCAGGGCGCCCAAGAAAGACCAGCAAGCGCCAGGATCATCTCTTAAAAGTTTTTCAGCTGCGGATCGGGCTAAAGCAGTGCAGAGCTTGCTCAGGAATGGCAGCAGGCAGGTGTGAGTGCATCTGCACGCACTGTGGGGCGGACACTCTTGGAGCAAGGCCTGGTCTCAAGGAGGGCACCAAAGAAGCCACTTCTCTCCAGAAAAAACATCATGAACAGACTGATATTCTGCAAAAGGTACAGGCAGTGGACTGCTGAGGACTGGGGTAAAGTTATTTTCTCTGATGAATCCCCTTTTCGATTGTTTGGGACATCAGGAAAACGCCTCATTCGGAGAAGACAAGGTGAGCGCTACCACCAGTCTTGTCTCATGCCAACTGTTAAGCATCCTGAAACCATTCATGTGTGGGGTTGCTTCTCAACCAAGGGTATTGGCTCTCTCACAGTCTTGCCTAAAAACACAGCCATGAATAAAGAATGGTACCAGAATGTCCTCCAAGAGCAACTTCTCCCAACCCTCCAAGAGCAGTTTGGCGATCAACAATGCCTTTTCCAGCATGATGGAGCACCTTGCCTAAAGCAAAGGTGATAACTAAATGTCTCAGGGAACAAAACATAGAGATTTTGGGTCCATGGCCTGGAAACTCCCCAGATCTTAATCCCATTGAGAACTTGTGGTCAATCATCAAGAGACGGGTGGACAAACAAAAACCTAAAAATTCTGACAAAATTAAAGCATTGATTGTGCAAGAATGGACTGCTATCAGTCAGGATTTGGTCCAGAAGTTGATTGAGAGCATGCCAGGGAGAATTGCAGAGGTCCTGAAGAAGAAGGGTCAACACTGCAAATATTGACTTGCTGCATTAACTCATTCTGTCAATATAAGCTTTTGTTACTCATATGTTTGCAATTATATTTCTGTCTGTGATAAAAAACATGTGTCAAACACACATAAAAACCAGAGGGCAGCAGATCATGTGAAAATATAATATTTGTGTCATTCTCAAAACTTTTGGCCATGACTGTAGAGACTCACCAGCGATCCCCACAATGATATGAACTTGTCAGGATCGCTGGTGTGTCGCTACATGATTGCTGTGAGCTGCCAAACAGGCAGATCTCAGCAGCGATCAGGACAGCAACTATGCGGGTTAAAAGCGATGCACGTCGCTTTGTTACCCGCAGTGTACGTTAGATACCAGCACGCTGGTGCAGGGAGCTGGTAAACAAGGTAAACATCAGGTTTTCTAGGCGCCTGACTTCTAGCTTCGTCAGAGCTAGCTTATGCTGCATGGCTTGGAGGAGAGATGCTTTGGTAGTTATATGAGAACGAGTTTGGAGGCGTTAGCTGTGACTGTTGCGTGTGTTTGTAAGTGTGATAATTCCCTTCCCTCTTACTTTGGTTTTTCCCCAACCTCCACTCCCCGGTGCATTCCTCTGTTATATGTGAGTGAATATTTGTATGCCTGGTATTTTCTGTTACCCTTGATAGTGTTGCCTTGTTTGTCAGGTTGTTGTACTGTGGTGCACCGCAGCTCCCCTCTTCCCTGGGTGTGAGAAGAAAACAGATGGAGGGCTGATTCAGGAGATTAGGCAAGGGTGGGGGCCCCAGCATATTTACCTTCAGAAGTACGCCGTGGAATAGGGCTAGGTATTGCACCCTCTAGTGTTAGGGACAGAGAAGGAGCCCCTGGTCCTGGGTCACCCGACAGCTGAGTCATGATGTGAGGTTCCCTAAAACTTTGAGGACTCAACCAGAATGGTGAGCAGCGATGATGCCATAATCAGGGTCACCATTCCATTTCTCTCCCTACTGAAATGCTCGCTGCTAACAATTTAAGAGGAGGCTTTTCAGCCAGAGCTCAATTGAGATGAAGCAAAAAACTATACTGGGCGATGCTTCACAGCACAGCCTCATCTCTTCCTTTCAATGTAGATTGGGTGATAATGAAGAGGAGGAGGAGCAAGAGCTGGTTGCCTGCTCTACAGACGGTAGTACTCACACCACCTTCATCCCTTCTGTTCAACATAGATGAGCTGAAGACGAGGAGGACAACATGTACAGTTGTACTTTTGGTAAGGACAGGGATGTCTTGGACGTTAGCAGCCTGGCATACATGGCTGAGTTTATATTCCACCGCCTTTCCTGTGACCCTCGCGTTGTACGCATTTTGGTCAACACTAATTAGCGATTGGTCGCCCTTCTAGACCCACGCCACAAGGAAGAATTTACATTTCTCCTTCCCATGACGGAGAGGTATAATAAAATGTTGCATTACCAGAAGGCCCTAGTTGAATAATTATTTTAAAAATTCCAATCTGACAAAGCTGGCGGCAGAGGTTACAGTTACTCGGACAACCAAGGAGTGGAAACTAGGGAGACAAGCACCAGATGCAGCAGAGGCAGGGGAACACTCTCAAAGGTCTGGGACAGTTTTCCCAGACCCTCCCATTTCCCAGGACCTGATGCTTGGTGTTCTCTGACAAGGAGTGAAAAGTTTCGGAAGATACTGAAGGAGTACCTTGCCAACTGTACCAGTATCCTCCATAATTCCTCTGTGCCTTACAATTATTGGATATCCAAAGTACACACATGGCATGAACTGTCTCTCTATGACTTGGAGGTCCTGGCCTGCTCTGCTGCTAGCTTTTTATCAGAGCGGGTTTCTAGTGCCGTCAGAAGTATTATAACCCATAGGCGCAATCGCCTGTCAACTGAAAATGCTGACAGGCTGACTCTCATCAAAATGAACAAGAGCTGGATTGTGACAGACTTCTGTACATCGCCGGATGACAGCAGAACAAAAACTCAAATGCAGTGGGGTTTTTTTCCTAGTGTACTCCCATGCACCCCTCCCCACCCAATCATGGGATATACCATTCAGGATTTAATCTTTTTTGTGTCATCTTCCTCCTCCTCCACCACCACCATATCAACAGGGTGATCCTGCTACCCTTGCTATAAATTTTTTAAAGGTGTATAGGATTCCCACATTAACAGTTTTTGGAAGCCTACCTTGAACATTTTTTTATTTATAAATATATATACCGTATATACTCGTGTATAAGCCGACCCGTGTATAAGCCGACCCCCTAATTTTGCCACAAAAAACTGGGAAAAATTATTGACTCGTGTATAAGCCGGGTGTATAAACTGCCCTCCTGCTCTGTGCAGCCCCCATCCAGCTCTGTGCTCCCCCATTCTCCTCTGTACTCCCCCCCTCCATCCTCCGCTGTGCTCCCCCATTCCTTCTCCGTCCTCCTGTGCCCTCTGTCCTGCTCTGTGCTCCTCTGTGCCCTCCATCCTCTCCTGTCCTGCTCCATGCTTCCCCCCTCCTCCTCCACGCTTCCCCCGTCCACCGATCTCCCCCCCCTGTCCTCCACGCTTCCCCCGTCCACCGATCTCCCCCCCCCTCCTGCTCCATGCTTCCCCGGTCCTGCTCCAGCTTCCCCCATCCACCGATCTCCCCCCCTCCTGCTTCATGCTTCCCCGTCCTGCTCCAGCTTCCCCGTCCTCCTCTATGCTTCCCCCGTCCACCGTTCTCCCCCCCGTCCTGCTCGTGCTCCTTGTCCTCTCCTCCATCATACTCACCCCTCCACGTGCCATCGCTGAGTGTCCCTGCAATCCTGCGTTCTCCGTCTTCCTGCTGCAGCTCTCCAGCACTGAGCGGTGATGTAATACCGCTCATTAAGTCATGAATATGGAGGCCACGCCCATGGGAGTGACGTCGCGTCCATATTACATGACCCTAATGAGCGGGTATTACATCACGCTCAGCGCTGGAGAGCTGCAAGAAGACGGGGAGAACGCAGGATTGCAGGGACACTCAGCGATGGCACGGGGAGGGGTGAGTATGATCCCAGCCACCGGCTCCTGCCGCGGCACCCCCTCCCCCGCTGGTTTCTGCCCTATGACTCGTGTATAAACCGAGGGGGCATTTTCAGCACGAAAAAAAGGTGCTGAAAATTTTGGCTTATACACAGTATATACGGTTATATATATATTTTAATATATACCCCCAGGTTAAATGTTTTTCTGCCCGTTCACTTAGTACATGGGCATTACCAGTCTACGATACCTACTCCTTAATGGGAAAAATATATTTCCTGTGGCACTTCACTATGTCTCTTAAAAGGTGTATTGCAGTGCCTCCTTCTAATTTTTGACATCCCTTGCACTTAGTGCATATGCTTTACCAGTCTAGGAGACCCACTCCTTAGTAATGGAAAAAAATGCTTTTCTGAGGATCCACCTACTATTGAGGGAACAAAACCAAAAGAGGCGGTGGGTTCTATTAGTGTATGATCCAGTGCTTTGTTGTGGGCTGTCAGGTGGTCTTCACATAGGGAGTTCTCACACTGCATATGGATCGCCCGCCAGGGCACTGGGATACTCGGTACCGGGCCAGTGTATTAAAGGAATGTGTCACGGCAGCAGTGACCCGGTCAGTGGCCCTGGGTGTCCAATGAAAGGAGAATATTTACAGGGGATGATAGAGTTTGTAGTAAGGTATTTGTGACGCCACCTGTGGTTTCTGGTCATAGGTGACCAGCGCTGCGGTGCAGATCCTCTGAGACAGATGTTGAGATGCAGCAGAGTTGGTAAAGCCTCCCACAGGTGAGGCTATGTCATCCCAGGGCAGGGAGATGTAATAGATGGAATGGTGCTGGGAGATGTAGCAGAGTGGAGTGTGTGATGCAGGAAGAAACTGAGGAGACAGTCATTTGCAGTTTCCAAGGCTTTACTCACAGTTCAGGTGTGCAACAGTACAGGTGCCCACTTGGTGCCACGTCCTCCAGGTGAGGAGTCCAGCCAACTCCCAGGTGGATGGAGAACACTAGTACAAAGCTCCCTGTCAGTATATGCCTTCCCTGGCCTTCTCACTGTGCTGATTCCCACTCCTTCCTTCTTTTCCAGCACCTCGCTAAGCCCAAATATTTAGGCTATGTGCACACGTATGAGAATTTCCGATGAAATTTCCGCGGCAATCCCGCACTTCCCTGCCGTGGGAAATACGCATTTTATAGGTATGCGTATTCCCCCAGAAAATAGCGTTTTGCAAGCGTAATTAGCTTGCAGAGTGATAGCGTTTTCCAAGCGATCTGTAGCATCGCTTGGAAAACTGATTGACAGGTTGGTCACACGAGTCAAACATAGTGTTTGACAAGTGTGACCAACTTTTTACTATTGATGCCGCCTATGCCGCATCAATAGTAAAAAGATCTAATGTTAAAAATAATTTAAAAAATAATAAATCGTGATATTCTCACCTTCCGGCGGACCCCGCAGCCTACCCGCCTCTCAGCGACGCTCCTGGCCAATCCCGTTCCCAGGGATGCTTAGCGACAATGACCCCAGATGACGTAGCATCACGCGAGACCGCTACGTCATCTGGGGTCATTGTCGCTAAGCACGCCTGGGAATGGGATTGGCCGGGAGCGTCGCTGAGGAGCGGGAAAGCTGCGGGGGCCGCCAGAAGGTGAGAATATCTCTATTTTTTATTTTAATTATTGTTTTAATATGGATATAGTACCCAGGGCATGGAGAAGAGTCTCCTCTCCTCCAGACCCTGGGTACCATCCGCACATGAACCGCTCACTTTGCGCATGGTGGGCGATTACGGAAAAAGAATGAACATGCTGCGTTTTTTTCCGCAATGCGTTTTTTTTCGCGGAAAAAAACAGAATGTGCACAAAAATTGCGGAATGCATTCTACTAATAGGATGCTTAATGCATGTGTTTTTTCAGCGTTTTTGCACAAACGTTAAAAAAATGCCAAAAATCCTCAACGTGTGCACATAGCCTGAATGTACGAACTTCAAATTTGTCACCTTATATTTCTAAAACGTTGCGCCTCAATGATAAATCTTTTTAAAAGGATATTCTTAAGTTAATAAATTGCTTTAGTTAGAAAGAATGAAAATAATCAAATTTGCAGCTGATTTGCTTTTTCTATCTGCTGTCATTCTTCTGCATTGACTTTTATCTTTCATATTGCACAGCTGGTTTCCATGCAGCTCAGCCACCAAAGCCTGCACAGATCCTGGCCAAGAGTGCCCCGTTATTACATTTCAGGAGAGAAGTTAACTCCTGTATAGTGATGTGTGAGTGTGCTCGTCACTACTCGTTACTCACTCGAGATCAGTGTGCTCGGGATGCTCGTTACTCTGCAAGTATTTTTTAAATGCTCGAGCGAAAGCTCAAGTCCCCGCCCACATGTTTGGTGCTTTTTAGACAGCCAATAACATGTGGGGATTGCCTGCCAGTCACTGCAATGACATAGCCATTTTAGTTGTGGCATTACTGTGATTGGTTGGTCGCATAGTGTCATCAGGTCTGTATAAGGCCCGTGTGACGCTGTGTTTGACACACTGTACCCCGGAAACAAGTAGAGTAGGGAGAGGTGCTGGTGAAGAGTAACAGAATTCTGTGTATTAGCAAGAGATTTAACCACATTAATATTTCTTTTAAGTACAACAGACCTTTTTAGGGCTAATGATCATCAATAGTAATACTGATGTTAGCAGCACTTAGGGAGAGATTGTGCTGAACAGATACTGTAGGACAGGAAAGGGTGAACTGCATGGCCTTTATGCTGCAGCCTGTAACTAGTACCAAAACCCCATTCACAGGGCTAATAATATTCTTTTTGCTCTTAATTCTGCAAATTGTTATGAGCAGGGAAATATTATACACCATTTTTACTGCAGCAGTTGAGCGTCCAAAGCATAAAGCCAGACTTGGTTGCATCTCAATAGCGTCACTATATTACTCCTGCAGTGTAACCAGTCCATCTGAGGTGTGCAAATATTCCTGAAATAGTAGTACTGCAATTTTTTTCAGCACTGAAATTTAATATGGCATTTATCGTGCTAGAGTTGTGTCTCAAAACACAAAAAAAATGGTTACAAATAGTATTGCTATATTGATACTGCAGTCTTATACGTCAATCTGAAGTGAGAAAATTTTGCTGTCAATTGTAATACTGAAAATTTTTCAATATAACATGAAGATAACAGACCTAAATTCACGCACTTCCAAATTACTACTGTCGTCACTGTTATTTCGTTAACCCTTTCCTCCTTGAAATGTGGTACCAGAGAGAATAAGACACAGACCAAAGTATGCGTCAATAAACTCTACTCTTTATTGCTAACAAAGGGTTTATATACACCCCATAAGCAGGAAGCGGAATTACCATATATGGTGTTTATACAACTTATCACTAAATACATAGAATACTGGTTTTAACTGGAAAACTCCGTTCTTCCCCTTAGCTCCCAGTACAGGGTGTCTTTTCATAGCTCAGGCGGGCGGGGGTGTATTGTACAAAGAAGGAACATCTTATCTCGACTTCTGGTACGCATCAGCCTGTCTGACAGAAACCAAGGCCTTCTGAAAAAATGCTGGCTCAGCTCTAACATTCCCTCCTTTTGTTCCTTCATTTGATCAATACACATCTTCATACCTCCTCTGTGTCCTAGTACATCGTTTAATACACATCAAACAAATTTTAAAAACTAAATAGATAGCAAGACATATTAATAAAACCTGTAGGCCAGTTTGTATTATCCCAGTCAGCCATCCCCCTATGCCTTTGAACCAATTTGCGGGGTTAAGAAAGGAGAAAGTATTTGCCCACCATGAATCTTGATTCTTCAGATTTGCCTCATCATATAGTTTCCTTAACTTTATGACATCCTCTAGCTTATGTTTAAGGGTTAAAACACTAGAATTATCAATATAATGCAACATGCAGGTCCAATAATCTGGCACATCCCTCCTTGAGCTGCAGTCAGGTAATCTAACACGAGGGTATGTTGGTTAGTAACAATAATTAACTAGTTCTGTACTGCAAGGGACCCATTCATGATATCTAAAATATCCCATATTTGATCATCTAGGTAGTCTGTGGATTCTACCAACTTATCCCATGTCTGAGTTATCATAGGGTAGATAAATAATGCACTGAAAAATTTATTTGCTATCCCCATCTCCACTGCTAAGTCTGTTCCAAGCATCCGTTACTGCAAGGATCAAGCAAATGTCATTAGTAGCGTCATTCCTCTTCTGGAGGCTCTACAAGGATCTTCTTACAATGCGATGCGTGAATCCAAGTTTCCTTGCCTTGTAGCTTGACTGCAGTACTTGTCGTCAGTAGAACTTGAAAAGGTCCATCAAATCTCGGATCCAGACTCTTTCTCACATGTCTTTTAATGACTACCCAGTCTCCAGGCTGCAGGCTGTGACTCCCAGGATCCTGGTTCGGATCTGGAAGAGAACTGAAGACATTATCATGTACTTTCTTAAGTCTTTTATACAAATCCCTTACATATGAGCTTAATACATGGTTACTCATTTCCATGCTTGGGAAAGAAACATCATAAGCTAGGCACTTTGCCAAATAGTACTTCATATGGAGAAAGTCCAGTTTTCCTATTTGGAGTGTACCTTACTGAGTATAGGGCTAATGGTAAACATTCAGGCCAAGATTTCCCTGTTTCAGCCATGGCCTTTTGGATTATTAACTTCAATGTCCCATTTAGTCTTTCTACTTTCCCACTGCTTTGTGGATGATATGGGGTATGAAAAGCTTGTTGAATTCCCAGAGCTGTCAAGACTTCATTCATTATTTCACCTGTGAAATGTGTACCTCTGTCACTTTCGATCACCTCTGGTACTCCATACCTGCACACCACCTCCGCAAGCAGCTTCTTTGCAGTTGCCGCAGCCGTAGCCTTGGCAATCGGGAAAGCCTCCGGCCATCCTGAGAATAAATCAATACAGACCAACACGTACTCCCATGACCCTGATTTTGGCAGCTGAATATAATCAATCTGCAGTCTCTGGAAAGGATAGAGGGGCCGAGGGGCATGTTTGGGTGGTGTCTTGACTACCCTTCCCTGATTATGTGTAGCACATACCATGCATCCCTGGATCAAACCTTCTATACAGGTGGAAAAGCCTGGTGCTACCCAATGCTTCTGCATCACGATCATTACAGCAGTTTTGGACTGGTGGGTTGGCCCATGTAACATCTGGGCGACCGCAGGGTACAACGCCCTTGGAAGGCATCGACGCATCCCTCTTCCCCATACCCCATTTGCTTCATTCAGACATGCACCTTCTTTTTCCCACTTTTCTACTTCCTCCTGGTGCATCTGAGCCTGTATCTGAGATAAGGCATCCTCCGACACAAAGGGATTTTTGGGAGCGCTTACCTGGTGCATCGTTACCCCTTGGAGTGGTCTACTGGCTGCTGTTTTTGCCGCTGCATCGGCCATTGCGTTTCCTTTACTCACCTGATCAGTGCGTCTGGTATGTGCTTTAACTTTTATGACAGCTACCTCTTTTGGTAATTGTAATGCATCAATTAACTGCTGGACTGCGTCAGCATTTTTAATGGGATGTCCTGCTGCCGTCAGGAATCCTCTAGATTTCCAAATTGGACCAAAATCATGAGCTATACCGAATGCGTATCTAGAATCTGTGTAGATGTTAACAATTCTACCTTCAGCTATCTTACAGGCCTCGGTCAGAGCCTTAAGTTCAGCCTCATGGGCCGACTGATGTGGGAGCATTGGTTCTGCTTTGATTACTGCATTCAGGGAGAGATGGCATACCCAGTGTAGAAGGTACCTGAGTCATCTTGGTGGCGAGATCCATCTACAAAAAATTCAAAATCAGCATTAAGTCTTTCAGTTTCAAACACTGTGGGTAGGCCTGCTGTTTCCTGTGCCATAAGCTGAACACAATCATGAGACTCCTCTTGGGATTTCTTTTACAATACCGTACCTGACCCCCTTAAAGGTAGCCACACTAAACAACATCGCTAACGGATCGCTAAAAAACGTCACTATTTAGCGATCCTTAGCGATTTCGTTGTGTGCGCAGCTGCCGCGACGAGCTTCTGCTGTGATCTCGCTCGTCGCTGGAATGTCCGGACCTATTTTATCGCGCGCTCCCGCTGGGTAAGTATAATCGCTAAGTGTAGCACTTTCTAGCGATTTAGCGTACTTTGTACCGCTAAAGTCGTAAGGAGATCGCTAACGCGATAGCGTCCTTACGACTCGCTAGTTGGGTAGCTACTAGCGATATGAAACATCCGCAGCGATTCATCTATGCGACGCTAACGAGATCGCTAGCGGATTGTGTAGTGTGCAGTACCTTTAGATCGAGAGAGGTAACACGTGCAGGATTAAGTGTGGTACATCTCTGCAAGAAACATTTGGAGCATAAAGTGCACATTGCAATCGAAGGTGACGTGCAGCTGAAAGATGTGCTGGTTGCACCTGGTTCAGTATGGTGTATACATCATGAGGTGTAAGTACTGTAAGTGGGTGATCAAGAACAATGTCTGACGATTTGTGGAGCAACAATCCTACAGCATGTAATGCCCGTACACAGGACGGGGCACCTCTAGCCACTGCATCTAGTCTTCCACTGAAATAGGCTACAGGCCTTTGATTGTCACCATGTAACTGAGTCAATACCCCTGCCGCGTGTCCCTGCTGTTCGTGGAGATACAGGGTAAATGGTAGTTCATAGTTGGGGGTTCCTAGCGCTGGAGCTGCCACAATCCTGTTTTTGAGAGAATAAAAACAGTCTATACCTTCAGGAGTTAGTTTAAAAGGCACAATGGTGATACAGTCATAGAGAGGCTGCATGAGGATTGATACAGCATGTATCTACTGTCTGCAGTAGGAAACTAGTCCAAGAAATGTCCTAAGAGCGGCAACATTAACAGGAATAGGAAAATTCTGTACAGCTTCTTTGCGAGCGCTGGTCAAATGTCGCGCCCCCTGTGTAATGCAATGTCCCAAAAAGATAACTGAAGATTTACAAAATTGGAGTTTATCCTTTGACGCTTTACATCCAGCTTGGTACAGAAACAACTTGAGTGGTATTGTTGCAGTGTGACACTGTTTCCTGGAGGGGGCACAATCAGTAAGTCATCAACATATTGCAGAACAACTACTTTTGGCATTTTCCATCTTTCCAGTATCTCTTGCAGACTGGCAGTATACATAGTGGGTGAATTCTGGGCACCCTGGGGCAATACGGTCCAAGTATACTGATTCCCTTGAAATGTAAAAGCAAACAAATACTGGCAGTCAGGGTGCAATGGGACACTAAAAAATGCATTTGCTAAGTCAATCACTGAAGAACAAAGAGCACTAGCCGGGATCTGAGACAGAAGGGTGTGAGGATTTGGTACAACTGGTGTGAGGAGCTCTGTAGCTTTGTTCACTAGCCGGAGATCATGGACCATTCTGTACGCTGCTGGCTGCCCCGGTGCTGTTTTCTTTTTAACTGGGAACAGAGGGGTGTTACAAGGGGACTGGGTCTTAACTAAAACACCACTTGCTACCAGTTTCTGTACCTGCTGAGCTATAGCCGACTCTTGAGCTGAACTAAGAGGATACTGTCTCTGTTGGGGCAGGATTGCACCTGGCTTTAATTTGACCATGACTGGCTGCACCCTTAATCTGCCCACATCTGTTTTATCTGAAGCCCAGAAATCATGTGGTATCACACCTTCTAACATTGAAGGAAATTCATTTGTGTCCTCTATACTAGCAACATCTAGTGACACGATTTTACAAAGAGTGCTTGGCTTCAATCCTGGTGTCATAGTGACAGTCCCATCAGGATGATAATCAATATGTGCTTGCAATTGAGACAATACATCACATCCTAAAAGATTACATTGACCCCGTGGTGATACCATTAACTGTGTGTGTACAGTGGTTCCTTGAATTTGCAGGGGAATCTTTTTAGTAACGGGGAGCAGGATAGATGGAGAGTTGTAAGGAGTCGCTATAACATGTGGGAGAAATCACTTTTCCCGAATGGCCAGTCCTCTTCTGTAATTACTGAATTGTCTGCCCCCGTGTCTACTTGGAACTCAACCTCATGTCCCCCTGGTAGGTTCACCTGCACTGTGCAATTAGGAGTGGGGGGTAAGGAGACAAGGGGGTTCATGTGCAAGCTACCATTATCCTATGGGAGAGCCCCTAATTGGTCTTGGGGGCCTCTTGCAGGCGGGTCATTTGGATATGGATTAGTTGGGCAGGCTGGATATGGATTGGTTCTGCAATCTCTCCTGAAATGTCCTGGTTTCCTGCACCCGTAGCACAATTTCTGTCCATCTCCTGGCACCGTCTCCCCTCCCTGTAGTTTGCAGGATGAGTACCTACAGCATGTAACCTTGCTCCTCTTTTGCCTGCGCTAAATCATGTTGTGCCCCTTGTGCTATTCTGGCTAGATCCTCTGCTTTAACTGACCTCCAATCTGGTCTACTTACTTTCACCTTTTCTGCCACTTCCTTTTTCAACCCATTCATATATGCACTTGTCAGTATCCTCTCACTAGTCTTGTTTTCTGGAACAAAACCCATTTCTACCCAAGTTTTCCTTAGGGCCCAGAAATAATCTTTTGGCTCCTCTTCCTTTCCCTGAACTCTGTCTTCTAGTGTAACCTCCTTCTCTGCCTGTCTATCTTTACATGCTTTTTTCAACGCTTCTGTAAACAGAACCCCTGCTGCTGCGTCATTGACTTCTGCATTATCAGGTCCGGTCCTACCAACATAACACTTGTATGTCTCATCTATCAGTCTATCGTATCTGGCTTCATCTGCCAATTTCCCTTTTATAAGTGCTTCCAGATCCTGTCTAGTTGCTTTATACGTATCCTGCATTGTAGCTAACATTCTAGCGAATCCCATTGGTGACTGTGAAGGGTCCGGGAGTTGCGTTATTAGAGCCAACTGCTCTGAAGGGCTCCATGGTCTGTATAACACTGCTGTCCGGGGGGCGCCTGGAGCTGGTCCGCCCCCCTCGCCTCCCGCAGCACCCGGGGTACCAGGTACCATTACTGTCCTCATTGGAAATAGATTGGCCGGGGGAGGTCTGGGTCCACCGCAACCTACACAGACATCTACTGTCAAGGGATTTTGCTGTCCACACCTGGGGCAGACCCAACAGTTCGGTCCGTGGGAAGTCAGTGGGAAAGTCTGATACTGGGGTGGAGGTAACGTAGGGGGCAAACAGGAGGGTAAATCAGTCATCCCTGTTTTTATCAGTCTGTAATGTCCGTCTCCTAATTCTTCAGTCTTTCCCTCTAAGTAATCACACGCACTCATCCACAGGTTCACTGTTTTTAACAGTCCTTTGTCTCTCAACCATCCATGATGTGAGTTAAAGAACCTTTTCCATTTATCACTGTTCAATTCTCCGTTTTCATTCATGCCTGCTTTACACAATACTTTGTCAATGCCTACCAATGCTTGCTTTCCCTCTCTGCGTACCACTAAATCTTTGGCAGTAATGCCTTCCTTGGCATTTTGGTTCCCCATTTTTGTATCTCCTCACCTAGAAGAGATTCTCCTGTCACTTAGACAATTCTGTCACCAAGACTCTGTCACCAAGACAATTCCGTCACTTAGACAATGGGCCACAAAGGTTTCTGAACCATTCCACTGCTCGCTTTCCAAGATTTGTACGCCAACCAAATAAACAATCCGATCACACCAACACCAAGACAAAACCACAACACAATCATCGGATCCATACTGTCATTTTTCAAAGGAGGAAAGGCAGGACTGACAATTAATCTGAAGGTCTACTGGTTCAAAGGGACCTGAGCCAGGAACACCTGTGAATTACCTGGAAAGCCGACTGCTCGGGGAGGAGGGAGTCCACTATACAGTGATATAGATTTTAGGTAGAATATAATAAGTATTCTTACCTCAGCGCTGTATGTATATCACCAATAGAAAGCTCCGCTCATCCCACGTCTCTGGATCGGTCGGACTTTCTCAGAGTAGATTAACTCAGGTCCCTGTTTGGGCGCCAGGCTGTCGTCACTGTTATCTCGTTAACCCTTTCCTCCTTGAAATGTGGTACCAGAGAGAATAAGACACAGACCAAAGTATGCGTCAATAAACTCTACTCTTTATTGCTAACGAAGGGGTTTAGATACACCCCATAAGCAGGAAGCGGAATTACCATATATGGTGTTTATACAACTTATCACTAAATACATAGAATACTGGTTTTAACTGGAAAACTCCGTTCTTCCCCTTAGCTCCCAGTACAGGGTGTCTTTTCATAACTCAGGCGGGCGGGGGTGTATTGTACAAAGAAGGAACATCTTATCTCGACTTCTGGTACGCATCAGCCTGTCTGACAGAAACCAAGCCTTCTGGAAAAAATGCTGGCTCAGCTCTAACACTACACACAACCTATTATTATTATGCAATACTTGTTCATAAAAAGTCATTAACAGAGATACAAAAATGCAATAAAAAGGACTACCAGCAGCAAGAAATGTACAAAGTTTTGGATTGAGAAATTCTTCAAGTATAAGGCCGGCGTCACACTGCCGAGTTTGATGCGAGTTAGTCGCACGACTTTCTCGCATCAGCACCCGGCACGGCCGCCCGCTCTCAGACCCGAGTGCGCAGCGGCATAGAAATACATGCAGCCGCACACTCGGGTCCGAGAGCGGGCGGCCGTGCCCGGGTGTTGATGCGAGAAAGTCGTGCGACTAACTCGCATCAAACTCGGCAGTGTGACGCCGGCCTAAGAATAGAATTCAGCATAAATAAGTGGTTGAGCCAAACCACAAAAAGATAGCTAAATGTAGCAAATAGTATAAAAAAAGATTAAAAAAATTATATAAGTGGTTAATAGTGTTGAGCGATATTGCTCGATATCTAAAAATATCGTATCGAAATTGTATCGCCGATAGCACTAAATATCGTCGATATCCGATTTCGATACCGAAGTCCCATGTAAGTCTATGGGAACAAAATATCGAAATAAAAAAAAAACATTCTTGCCTTGTTGGTTAATTGTACATGAAGGAAAACAACAAAGACTAATGTAGAATGTATTGGGGGAGGTTGAGGAGACAATAAAGGCATACATGTTTAACCCAATGCATTGGAATAGCATTAATATATTTTTTTTTGGAAATACGTTTGGATTGACTAACAAATTGACAATGTTGTTAACCTTTTTTCTATTTTGGCAAATATGTATGTTTCACAACTTCCATGCTCTTCACCTTTTTAACTTTTGCCAGTGCCACACTTTCTCCTTCATAATCTTCAGCAGCAGCATCATCTTTCTCATCAAATTATTCTTCATCTTCACCTTCTTAATCTTCTTCTTAAACTTCTTGCTATTCATGTTTTTGTTTACATTACTCATATTGTTATTATTAAACTAATTAATCTTCTTCATATTCAAATTCTTCATCTTCTTCCTCTTCATCTTCTTCATCATATTCTTATTTGTGACAGAGATTCCTGTACTTGTAATCTGTAAAAGTATGAATTGTTCATCCTTCCGTTCTTGCTGTCACAAAAGATTTAAATTACAACAGTATTTGTCCATGTTCAGTTTAGCCTGCAGCAGCAGCAGGCATTTTCCAGGGGCACCACGAGGAGGAACGGACTCACCCCCATACACTGCTTAGTCTTCTTCTGCTTATAATTTAGAGCATATATTTTGCTCTTCATTTTGGTCTTATACTTCATGTTCTTCTGCTTTTTGATCTTCTGCTTATTGTTCTACTGTCTCTTGTTCTGTATCTTGTAGTTTGTCTTAACCTTCTTTGTCCTGTTGGTGATCTTCTTCTTGGTAATCTTTTATTTTTTCTTTGTGATGGTGTTCAGGCTGGTTGGCTTCATGCTCGTCGTCCTTGTTGTCGTCATCTTCTTCTGGGTGGTCTTTAATGTCGTCTAATTTCCGAGAAACAGCTGACGTTACTGGAACCCTGACGGGTATCAGATGGAGCAAGAGACAATGGAAGTAACAAGGACCAGCTGACTGTGCTGGACCCCGGACGGGTAGCAGAAGGAAAAGAGGCAATGTCACAACCGAGTACCAGCTGACGTTACTGTGACACGGTTACTAAGCAGGAGGTACCTGTGCTCCAAAGCACTACCAAGGACCAGCAGACGTTGCTGGAACTCGGATACGGAGATGGAGGCACCTAGGCCAAAGGCACTGGGGAGAACCACTTGACGGTACTGGACCCCGGACGGGTAGCAGAAGGAAAAGAGGCAATGTCACAACCGAGTACCAGCTGACGTTACTGTGACACGGTTACTAAGCAGGAGGTACCTGTGCTCCAAAGCACTACCAAGGACCAGCAGACGTTGCTGGAACTCGGATACGGAGATGGAGGCACCTAGGCCAAAGGCACTGGGGAGAACCACTTGACGGTACTGGACCCCGGACGGGTAGCAGAAGGAAAAGAGGCAATGTCACAACCGAGTACCAGCTGACGTTACTGTGACACGGTTACTAAGCAGGAGGTACCTGTGCTCCAAAGCACTACCAAGGACCAGCAGACGTTGCTGGAACTCGGATACGGAGATGGAGGCACCTAGGCCAAAGGCACTGGGGAGAACCACTTGACGGTACTGGACCCCGGACGGGTAGCAGAAGGAAAAGAGGCAATGTCACAACCGAGTACCAGCTGACGTTACTGTGACACGGTTACTAAGCAGGAGGTACCTGTGCTCCAAAGCACTACGAAGGACCAGCAGACGTTGCTGGAACTCGGATACGGAGATGGAGGCACCTAGGCCAAAGGCACTGGGGAGAACCAGTTGACGGTACTGGACCCCGGACGGGTAGCAGAACGCACCCATGAAAATGTAAGTTGACAGGACGCAAGCCGTCCGCAGTTACCGAATCACACAGTCCTACAGTGGGTGCTTGTCCTATTGTCACAATGGAAACAGCCTTTATTTACATATCCCACAGCACACATAGGAATCACCTAAACTGCAGGCACCATAGAGTCGGCTAACCCGAATGCAACACGACAGCACAACTTATTGGAGGATAATTGACGTTCACACTGCCAGGAAACAGCTGTCGTGCTGTAACCAGGCTGGCCAGGAGTCAGTACCCCTGCCAATTACTTACGAGCAACAAATGGCGGTGTTGTAGCCCAGGGAGTAGAGTTCAGGTGGTAGAAAGATGAACATAACAGGAGACATGGAAAACGTTGCCAAACAGTTATTTAATCTGAAAACGGACAGGCAAATTCAGGTGAGATCCATGCCTTGTTCATTTTCAGAAAAGTAAGCCGGTCTACATTCTCTGAGGATAGTCGCATGCGACGGTCTGTTACTACACCACCTGCAGCACTAAAGACGCGCTCAGATAATACACTGGCAGCAGGGCAAGCCAGCACCTCCAATGCATACTGGCTAAGCTCTGGCCATGTATCCAACTTAGAGACCCAAAATTTGAAAGGGGAAGAGGCATCTGGGAGTACACTTAGAGGGAAAGCCAAGTAGTCTGTCACCATCTTACGGAAACGTTTCTTCCTGGTGACTGGAGCCGTCTCGGATGGTGTAGACCTTGCTGGCGCTGTCACAAAACTTTGCCACATTTGTAACATACAGTTCTTGCCCTGTGCAGAGGCGCTGCTTCTGCTCCCTCTTGTTGTAGAGGTGTCTACACTGCCTCGACTCACAGAGCTGCTTTGTAAAGCAGTAGCAGCAGCAGCAGCATCTCTGTCGGCTGGAATGTACAACAGTATGGATTGCACCAGTGTGTCTTGGTACTCCTGCATTTTACGGTCCCGGTTCACCGGTGTGATGAGGGTTTGTAAGTTGTCCCGGTAGCGAGGGTCTAGGAGGGTGTACACCCAATAATCTGACGTGCTGAGAATGTGGGCGATGCGGCGGTCGTTTCTTAGGCACTGAAGCATGAAATCAACCATGTGCTGCAGACTCCCAACTGGCCAACAAAGGCTGTCCTCTGGAAGAGGCGTCATCTCTGTCTCCTCTGCATCACCCCACCCTCGCTCTACATACTGACTACAGCGTTGTGTACCTTCCTCTGTAGGGATTTCTTCCTCCTCCATTGACTCCTCCTCCTCACAAAGTGAGCCCTGCCCAGCCCTTTGTGAGGAACCACGTTGCGCTGACTGTCCTGAAGGTAATTGAATTTGTGACTCCTCATCCTCCACCTGTTTCAAAACCTCTTCCTTTAGTGCTTTCAGTGATTTCTGAAGCAGGCAGATAAGGGGGACAGTCATGCTGACTAGTGCATCATCTGCACTCGCCATCCGCGTTGAGACATCAAACGCACGCAAAACGTCGCAGATGTCCTTCATAGAGGCCCACTCAGTAGTGGTGAAGTGTGAACGGCGCAAATTGCGAGTTGATTGCGCCTGTTGCAGCTGATACTCCATTACTGCTGGCTGCTGCTCACACAACCGCTCCAACATATGTAACGTGGAATTCCACCTGGTGGGTACGTCACATATGATGCGATGTTCAGGAAGGCAAAATCTGACTTGCAGAGCTGCAATGCGCGATCTGGCCATGCTGGAACGTCGCAAGTGAGCGCACTCTAGGCGGACCTTGTGCAGCAGTGCATCAAGATCCGGATAGTCCCTGAAAAACCTCTGCACGACCAAGTTGAGCACATGTGCCAGACATGGTATGTGAGTGAGGTTGCCAAGGCCCAGAGCTGCCACCAGATTTCGGCCATTGTCACACACTACCAAGCCTGGCTGGAGATTAGCTGACAAAAACCACACGTCGCTCTCCTGCTTGATGGCATCCCAGAGCTCCTGCGCTGTGTGGCTTCGATTCCCCATGGGAATTAATTTCAGGACGGCCTGTTGACGTTTGGCCACGGCTGTGCTCATATCGGTCGCAACAGGTAAGCGTTCACGGGTCCATGTGGAGGTATACCGTGACGGCTCGTGCAGCGATGATTCTGAGGAACTGGAGTAGGAGGAGGAATCAATGTGCACAGACTGGATTCCTGCAATCCTTGGAGTTGGCAGAACACGTACAGCGCCACTGGCAAGATCTGTACCCGGCTCCACAACATTGACCCAATGGGCAGTGAGGGAAAGGTATCGTCCCTGGCCATGGGTACTGGTCCACGCATCGGTGGTCAGGTGGACCCTGCTACTGACGGCGTTTAGTAGCGCATGTTTAATGTTTCCCTCGACATGTTTTTGCAGAGCAGGGACAGCTTGCCTGCTGAAATAAAATCGGCTTGGCACATTATATTGTGGGACTGCCAATGCCATAAAGTTCCTGAAACTGTCAGTCTCCACCAGCCTGAATGACAGCATTTCAAGGGACATGAGTTTTGCAAGGCCAGCATTCAGAGCCTGTGCTCGTGGATGGTTTGCCGAGTATGGCCGTCTTTTATCCCATGCCTGTGTTACCGATGGCTGTTTTTTGTACTGGGAGTATGACGATGACTGTGAACTTGCTGCAGTGGGTGGAATAACAGTTTCTCTATGGACAACAGTGACCGAGGTTCTTCCATGGAGATCCTGTGAGGAAGCCAAAACAGGTGTGTGAGAGCTGGAGGTAGAGGCTCGAACATGACGTAAAGATGTAGGTGCTGCTGTAGGTTGGCCTACATCTCCAGTGTGTCTTTGGAACTCAGCTACGTGCTTTGTCCGTACATGTGTCCACATATTTGTGGTATTCAGGTTCCTGATATTTTTACCTCTTTTAACTTTTTGCTTACACAGCTTGCATTGAACATAGCAAATATTATCTACAAGTCTGTCAAAAAAGGACCACGCAGTGCAAGTAATGGGAGCGCCAATTTTG
>JARQOD010000001.1:380715602-380791121 GCA_033576555.1 Oophaga sylvatica | reverse complement strand
AAACTAGACCCCTAAGGTACTTATCTAGATCTGTTGTGAGCACTTTGAACCCCAAGTGTTTCACAAAAGTTTATAATGCCTGGGTGTGAAAAAAAAAAAAAAAAAATTCCACAAAATGATTTTTTAGTCCTAAATTTTTGAATTTTCCCAAGGAAATTGGACCCCAAAAGTTGTTGTCCAATTTGTCCTGAGTACGCTGATACCCCATATGTGGGGGTGGAAAACTGTTTGGGCGCACGGCAGGGCTTGGAAAGGAAGTAGTAACGTTTTGGAATGCAGACGTTGATGGGGGTCATGTTCCGTTTGCAGTGCCCCAGATGAGCCTAAACAGTGGAAATCCCCCACAAGTGACCCCATTTTGGAAACTAGACCCCCTAAGGAACTTATCTAGATCTTTGGTGAGCACTTTGAACCCCCAAGTGCTTCACACAAGTTTATAATGCCCGGGCATGAAAATAAAAAATCCTATTTTTTTCCCACAAAAATTATCTTTTAGTCACTAATTTTTTATTTTCCCAAGGGTATCAGGAGAAATTGGACCACATAAGTTGTTGTCCAATTTGTCCTGAGTACGCTGATGCCCCATATGTGGGGGGGAACCACTGTTTGGGCGCACGGCAGAGCTCGGAAGGGAAGGAGCACCATTTGACTTTTTCCAACCAAAATTGGCTGGAATTGAGATTGGATGCCATGTTGCATTTGGAGAGCCCCTGATGTGCCTAAACAGTGGAAACCCCCCACAAATGACCCCATTTGGGAAACTAGACCCCCTAAGGAACTTATCTAGATCTTTGGTGAGCAATTTGAACCCTCAAGTGCTTCACACAAGTTTATAACGTAGAGCCGTAAAATTTAAAAATCATATTTTTTCCACAAAAATGATCTTTTCACCCGAATTTTTATTTTTCCAAGGGTAACAAGACTCCAAAAGTTATTGTGCAATTTGTCCTGAGTACACTGATACCCCATATGTGGGGGTATACCACTGTTTGGGTGCATGGCAGAGTTTGGAAGGGAAGGAGCGCCGTCTCACTTTTTCAACGCAGAATTGGCTGGACGCCATGTCGTGTTTGGAGAGCTCCTGATCTGCCTAAACAGTGGAAACCCCCCACAAATGACACCATTTTGGAAACTAGACCCCTCAAGGAACTTATCTAGATGTGTGGTGAGAACTTTGAACCCCCAGGTGTTTCACTAAAGTTTATAACGTACAGCCTTAAAATAAAAAATCCTTTTTTTTTTTTACAAAAATGATTTTTTCGCCCCCAATATTTTATTTTCACAAGGGTAACAGAAGAAATTGGAACCCAAAAGTTGTTGTCCAATTTGTCCTGAGTACGCTGATACCCAATATGTAGGAGAAAACTACTGTATGGGTGCACGTCAGGGCTCGGAAGGGAAGTAGTGACGTTTTGGATTGCAGACTTTGATGGAATGGTCTGGGGGTGTCATGTCGCATTTGGAGAGCCCCTGATACGCCTAAACAGTGGAAACCCCCCACAAGTGACCCCATTTTGGAAAATAGACCCCACAAGGAACTTATCTAGATGTGTGGTGAGCACTTTGAACCCCGAAGTGCTTCACAGAAGTTTATAACGCACAGCCGTAAAAATAAAAAATCCTTTTTTTTTTTACAAAAATGATTTTTTTCGCCCCCAATATTTTATTTTCACAAGGGTAACAGGAGAAATTGGACCCAAAAGTTGTTGTCCAATTTGTCCTGAGTACGCTGATACCCAATATGTGGGAGAAAACTACTGTATGGGCGCATGTCAGGGCTCGGAAAGGGAAGTAGTGACGTTTTGGATTGCAGACTTTGATGGAATGGTCTGGGGGCGTCATGTCGCATTTGGAGAGCCCCTGATGCGCCTAAACAGTGGAAACCCCCCACAAGTGACCCCATTTTGGAAAATAGACCTCACAAGGAACTTACCTAGATGTGTGGTGAGCACTTTGAACCCCGAAGTGCTTCACAGAAGTTTATAACGCACAGCCGTAAAAATAAAAAATCCTTTTTTTTTTTACAAAAATGATTTTTTCGCCCCCAATATTTTATTTTCACAAGGGCAACAGGAGAAATTGAACCCCAAAAGTTGTTGTCCAATTTGTCCTGAGTACGCTGATACCCAATATGTGGGAGAAAACTACTGTATGGGCGCATGTCAGGGCTCGGAAAGGGAAGTAGTGACGTTTTGGATTGCAGACTTTGATGGAATGGTCTGGGGGCGTCATGTCGCATTTGGAGAGCCCCTGATGCGCCTAAACAGTGGAAATCCCCAACAAGTGACCCCATTTTGGAAAATAGACCCCACAAGGAACTTATTTAGATGTGTGGTGAGCGCTATGAAGCCCCAAGTGCTTCACAGAAGTTTATAATGTACAGCCGTAAAAACAAAAAAATCTTATTTTTTTTACAAAAATAATATTTTCGCCCCCAGTTTTTTATTTTCCCAAGGGTAACAGAAGAAATAGGACAAATTTCACAATAACTCTTGGGGTCCAGAGTACGCTGATACCCCATATGTGGGGATAAACTACTGTTTGGACGCATGGCAGAGCTCAGAAGTGAAGGAACACCGTTTGACTTTTTCAACGCAGAATTGGCTGGAATGGAGATCAGACGCCATGTCACATTTGGAGAGCCCCTGATGTGCCTAAACAGCGGAAACCCCCCAATTCTAACTCCAACCCTAACCCCAACACACCCCTAACTCTAGTCCCAACCCTAATCCCAACCCTAACCCTAATCCTAACTCTAACCCTAATCCTAACTTTAGCGCCAACCCTAACCCTAACTTTAGCCGAAACCCTAACCCTAACCCTAATGGGAAAATGGAAATAAATACATTTTTTTTATTTTATTATTTTTCCCTAACTAAGGGGGTGATAAAGGGGGGTTTGATTTACTATTTATAGCGGTTTTTATGATTGGCAGCTGTCACGCTAAAAGACGCTTTTTATTGCAAAAAGTAGTTTTTTGCATCGCCACATTTTGAGAGCTATAATTTTTGCATATTTTGGCCCACAGAGTCAAGTGAGGTCTTAATTTTTGCGGGACGAGGTGACGCTTTTATTGGTACCATTTTTGAGCACGTGACATTTTTTGATCGCTTTTTATTTCGATTTTTGGGAGGTTAGAATGAACAAAAATCAGCAATTCATGAATTTCTTTTGGGTGAGGCGTTTTTATTGTTCCGCGTCTGGTAAAATCGATAAAGCAGTTTTATTCTTCGGGTCAGTACGATTATGGCGATACCTCATTTATATAATTTTTTTATGTTTTGGCGCTTTTATAGAATAAAAACAATTTTATATAAAAAATAATTATTTTTGCATCGCTTTATTCTGCAAGCTATAACTTTTTTATTTTTTTGCTGATGATGCTGTGTGACGGCTCGTTTTTTGCGGGACAAGATGACGTTTTCAGCGGTACAATGTTTATTTATATCCGTCTTTTTGATCGCGTGTTATTCCACTTTTTGTTCAGCGGTATGATGATAAAGCACTGATTTTTTGCTTCGTTTTTATTTTTTATTTTTTAAGGGGTTCACAAAAGGGGTTAACTAGTGGGACAGTTTTATAGGGGGGGTCGTTACGGACACGGCGATACCATATATGTGTACTTTTATTGTTTTATTTTTTTTATTTACAATAAGTAATGAATTTATTGGGGAATATTTTTTTTTTTTTTTTTTGGATTTTTTTTTACACTGTTTATTTTTACTTTTTTTTTTACTTTTTTACTTTGTCCCAGGGTGGGACATCACTGTATTTCATCAGATCGCTGGTGTGACAGTGTGCACAGCACTCTGTCACACCAGCGATGTGACAGGCAGTGCAGGACGCTTCCTCATGCCTGCTCTCGGCAGGCACTGAGGAAGCCGCCTCCCTCCAGGACCCCAGCGCCATCTTGGATCCGGGTCCTGGGAGGGAGGAAGCCCTCAGAGCAGCGCGATCACATCGCGCTGCTCTGAGGGTCTCAGGGGGGCGCGCAGGGAGCCCCCACCCTGCGCGATCCTCCCCTGTGCCCCCAGCACACCGCGATCATGTTTGATCGCGGTGTGCAAGGGGTTAATGTGCCGGGAGCGGTCCGTGACCGCTCCTGACACACAGTCACGGGTGTCAGCTGTGATAATCAGCTGACACCCGGCGGCGATTAGCTGCGCTCCCCGGAGGAGCGCAGCTAATCGCCTATGACGTACTATCCCGTCCATGGTCAGAATGGCACGGGTATTATGGACGGGATAGTACGTCTAATGTCAGAGAGGGGTTAAGGAACGTTATCTGTACCTGTAAGATAATGCAGTCAATGGATGTACGAATCATAAAATCATCATCATCATCATCCTCACGAGTTTTATTAATGACAGACATAATAAAAATCAACACAGAGTGAGGACAACTGTAACTTCACACACCATATATGAAATGACCATCATGTAAACCTGGTAATAATGCGCAATAATAAATAATTACACCAAGAAAGTGCATCATGCATACAAACAATAGGTAGTTAGACCTGCAAGTGCTGTTGAAACAACCACAACAGATTTAAATTAATAATGCTATATAGCTATCACTGTGCATAGTTACTCATGGACAATGTCGATCTAATACTGTAACTCAATAAAGGCAGCGTCACCCATCATGCTTGTTTGTCTTGTAGATTGTTGAAGAGGGTTTTTTTTTTTTTTTTTTTAAAGTTCCTTTTTATTTAGATTTTCCAAAAAAAAAAGGTGCTATGTACGGCTTCCACCGGCGGAGGTACCTCAGAATCTTTGTGCGCTTCTCCGGCGCACGCAAGCCTGTTATGTTACGGTAGCTGAGGAGTGCAGGTAAAAAAGGAAATACACCAGAGCAGTTGGAATCTATGAGATTGCAGTACCCTGACTAACCACCGCAACTAGAGGCAGCCGTGGAGCGTTCCTACGTTGGTCCTAGACGCCTCGTCACAGCCTGAGAAACTAACTACACCTAAAGATAGAAATAGGAAAGCTATCTGCCCCGGAGCAGAACCCCAAAGATAATAGAAAGCCCCCAAACATGTAATGGCGGTTAGACAAGAGGAAATACTGACACAGAAAGAAAATAGTATGAGCAAACGCTGGGGCCCAAACTATCTAAATAGAAAAGGATAGGAAGGGTACTTACTGCAATCTCAGAAAACCCTGAAAAAACACCAACTCTACTAATTTCAAAATCACCTGAGATCACACGACCTCTACCACCTAAATTAGTTCTCTGGTGTAACAAAAACAAAACAGCAGCCACTGAAAAAAAACTGGAAAAAGCAAAAGTACAAAACACAGTGGCTGGACTAAACTGAGAGGGCAAAAGCCCCGGAGGGGACCCTGAAGGCCCCCACAGAAGTGCAGGACAAAATGCAAAAATATAGCAAAAACACAAAATAAGAAATTGTCTTATCTGATAGCAGGAGATGCAGACACGACACAGCAGGCTACAAGGGAAACTGGAAAGAAGGATTCAGACCAGAACAATTGATCACCGGCAACCCTGATGGGAAAATGACTCCCTTATATAAGACCAATCAGTAACACCTGATTCCCAGTCCTCACAATCCTCACTAGTACCGCTTGTAACCACCAGAGGGAGCCTCTGCTCAGAACTCATCTCAAACCCATTCACAACAGTACCCCCCCCTTGAGGAGGGGTCACCGAACCCTCATTTGAGCAACCAGGTCGGTCAGGATGAGTTCTATGATACGCACGGATAAGTCTCCTAGCATGGATGTCCGAAGCAAACACCCAAGAATTGTCTTCCTGACCATAACCTCTCCATTTAACCAAATACTGGAGTCTTCGTCTAGAAAAACGAGAATCCAATATTTTCTCAACCACATACTCCAGATTGCCCTCAACCAAAACAGGGTCAGGAGGCACAGCAGCAGGAACCACTGGCTCAACAAACCTCTTCAACAAGGACTTGTGGAACACGTTATGGATCTTAAATGTCCCTGGAAGAAGCAAACGAAAAGAAACAGGATTAATAATCTCCATGATCTTATAAGGTCCAATGAACCTAGGCTTAAATTTAGGAGATGCTACTCTCATAGGAATATTCTTTGAGGACAACCAGACCAAGTCCCCCACTTTAAACCGAGGACCATCAGTCCTATGCCGGTTAGCAAACCGCTGGGCCTTCTCCTGAGAGAGGGACAACCTCTCCACTACCTGGTCCCAAATCTGCTGCATACGCTCAACAACAGAGTCAACACCTGGACAGACAGAAGCCTCCGTCTGTCCTGAAGAAAATCGAGGGTGAAACCCAGAATTACAGAAAAACGGAGACATCAAAGTGGCAGAGCTAGCCCTATTATTAAGAGCAAACTCAGCCAAAGGCAAAAAAGAGACCCAGTCATCCTGATCAGCAGACACAAAGCATCTTAGATAAGTCTCCAATGTCTGGTTTGTTCTCTCAGTTTGACCATTGGTCTGAGGATGAAATGCCGAGGAGAAAGACAATTGAACACCCAGTTTAGAACAAAAAGTCCTCCAAAATCTGGAAACAAACTGGACTCCTCTGTCAGACACAATGTTCTCAGGAATGCCGTGTAAACGAACCACGTGCTGAAGGAACAACGGCACCAATTCAGAGGAGGAAGGCAACTTAGGTAATGGCACAAGATGTATCATTTTGGAAAACCTATCACAAATTACCCAGATGGTGGTCATTCTCTGAGAAACAGGAAGATCGGAAATGAAATCCATAGAGATATGGGTCCATGGTCTCTTGGGCACAGGCAATGGCATCAACAAACCACTAGAGTGAGAGCAAGGCTTGGAGCGAGAGCAAGTCCCGCAGGACTGCATAAATTCCCTGACATCGCGAGACAAGGTAGGCCACCAAAAGGACCGACTAACCAAGTCTCTGGTACCAAATATTCCGGGATGCCCAGCCAATGCGGAACAATGAATCTCAGACATCACACTCTTTTTCCACTGGTCCGGGACAAACAATTTTCCAACAGGGCAGCGCTCGGGCCTATCCTCCTGACACCCCTCCAGAGCAAGTCTCAAATTGGGCGAGATGGCGGAAAGAACTACACCCTCCTTCAAAATAACAGAGGGATCAGATAGCTCAGGAGAGTCCGCAAGGAAACTCCTCGAGAGGGCATCCGCCTTAACATTCTTAGTGCCAGGAAGAAAGGAAACCACAAAATTAAAACGTGTGAAAAACAAGGCCCACCTGGCCTGTCTAGGATTGAGTCGCTTGGCAGATTCCAGATAGACCAGATTCTTATGGTCCGTAAGGACCACCACCTGATGTTTGGCTCCCTCCAGCCAATGTCTCCACTCTTCAAAAGCCCACTTCATGGCCAATAACTCCCGATTACCCACGTCATAATTACGTTCAGTAGGAGAAAATTTTCGAGAGAAAAAGGCACAAGGGTTACTTTTAGAGGTCTCTGGATCTTTTTGGGACAAAACGGCACCTGCCCCAATTTCAGAGGAATCAACCTCCACCTGAAATGGCAGAGAAACATCAGGCTGCCGTAGAAAGGAGCAGAAGTGAATCTCTGCTTAAGTTCCTGAAACGCAGAGACTGCCTCAGGAGGCCAATTCACCACATCAGAACCCTTTCTGGTCAAATCAGTTAATGGTTTAACAATAACCGAGAAATTACCAATAAATTTACGATAAAAATTGGCAAAACCCAAAAATCTCTGAAGAGCCTTTAATGAAGTAGGTTGGACCCAATCACAGATGGCCTGAACCTTGACGGGTCCATTTCAATAACAGATGGGGACAAAATGTATCCCAGAAATGAGATCTTCTGTACGCCAAAAAGACACTTTGATCCCTTCACATACAGAGCATTCTCTCTCAAAATCTGGAATACAGTTCGAACATGTTTCACATGAGAGTCCCAGTCATTAGAAAAAATCAAGATATCATCCAAATAAACAATCAGAAACTTGTCCACAAAATCCCTGAAAATGTCATTCATGAAGGACTGGAAGACGGAAGGAGCATTAGTGAGCCCAAAGGGCATCACAAGGTACTCAAAATGCCCTTCAGGGGTATTGAATGCCGTCTTCCATTCATCCCCGTGCTTAATGCGAATAAGGTTATACGCCCCCCTGAGGTCAAGCTTGGTAAACCAAGTAGCGTTTTTCACCCTGGAAAACAGGTCAGAAATCAAGGGTAACGGGTATTGATATTTCACAGTAATATTGTTCAAGAGACGATAATCAATACACGGCCTTAATGAACCATCTTTTTTGGCCACAAAGAAAAAACCGGCACCTAAGGGTGAAGAGGATGGTCTGATATGACCCTTCTCCAATGATTCCTTGATATAAGACCGCATAGCGTCATGTTCAGGTACAGACAAGTTAAAAAGGCGACCTTTAGGGAATTTACTACCTGGCACTAATTCAATAGCGCAGTCATAGCTCCTATGGGGAGGTAAGGATGCAGATTTACTTTCGCTAAACACATCAGAAAAATCAAACAAAAAGTCAGGAACATCCTCAGCCTGGGGGGAGGCAGAAAAAACAGGAGTGTTGGTATTAACACATTGGCAGCCCCAACTGGTTACAGACACAGATTTCCAATCCAAAACAGGATTATGAGACTGTAACCAAGGGAAACCCAGCACTATAATGTCATGCAGATTATATAGAACCAAAAAATTGCAGCACTCCTGGTGATCAGGTTCAACCCTCATTATCACCTGAGTAGAAAACTGGGGTTTATTCTCAGCCAAAGGGGTAGAATCGA
The DNA here is from genome assembly GCA_033576555.1 of Oophaga sylvatica. Classification (NCBI taxonomy): domain Eukaryota; kingdom Metazoa; phylum Chordata; class Amphibia; order Anura; family Dendrobatidae; genus Oophaga; species Oophaga sylvatica. The sequence goes on along the minus strand of JARQOD010000001.1, from coordinate 380,782,376 downwards.
TCCCCAGTAAAGGAATAGACTTCTGTAGGGGTATCAAGGGAAACCCACAACGTTTAGCAAAATCATAATCCATCAGGTTAATAGCTGCTCCAGAATCAACGAAAGCCTGAGCAGAAAATGAGGACAGAGAGCATATCAGAGTGACAGTTAATAAAAACTTAGTCTGAACACTACCCAAGACAACTGAGCGTGCAAAATGTCTTCCCCGCTTAGGGCAGACTGAAATAGCATGAGAGGCATCACCACAGTAGAAACATAACCCATTGCGCTTTCGAAACTCATGACGCTGTGCCCCAGACACCACTCCATCACACTGCATGGGCTCAGCAGCTGGCTAACAAGGCAACACCACTCCACGCATACTTCTCCGCTCACGCAAACGTCTGTCAATTTGAATCGCTAATGACATAGAATCATTGAGACCAGAGGGGACAGGGAATCCCACCATAACATCCTTTACATTATCCGACAGACCCTTCCGGAAAAAGGGCCGCCAAATCGTCGTCATTCCATTTGGTCAGGACTGCCCACCTGCGGAATCTTTGACAGTATAACTCAGCGTCATCAAGCCCCTGATTTAATGCCAACAAGGCTTTTTCAGCTTGATCAGTGACATTAGGCTCATCGTACAATAACCCCAAAGCCTGAAAAAATGCATCAACATCACTCAAAACAGGATCCCCAGGTATCAGGGAAAAAGCCCAATCCTGAGGATCGCCGCGCAGGAGAGAGATGATAATTTGAACCTGCTGCGCTGCGTTTCCTGAGGACTTAGATTTTAAGGCAAGAAACAATTTACAATTATTTTTGAAATTCTGAAACTTAGCTCGATCCCTAAAAACAAATCTGGAATGGGGATCCTAGGTTCCACAACAGGCAACCTAGCAAGATATGCAGCAATACTCTGAACCTCAGTGGCAAGCTGATCCACACGGCCAGACAACTGTGCAAACTCCATTGGGAGAAAAGATCCTCCCCAGCACCCAGAGATACAGAGGGAAAAAAAAAAAAAAATGCAACAAACAGAAAAATATCTCTGACAACTTTTCTTCCTTCAAAATATTTTTTCCCTTCTGTGAGTACCATACAATTTTTATGGCCGGTGATACTGTTATGTTACGGTAGCTGAGGAGTGCAGGTAAAAAAGGAAATACACCAGAGCAGTTGGAATCTATGAGATTGCAGTACCCTGACTAACCACCGCAACTAGAGGCAGCCGTGGAGCGTTCCTACGTTGGTCCTAGACGCTCGTCACAGCTTGAGAAACTAACTACACCTAAAGATAGAAATAGGAAAGCTATCTGCCCCGGAGCAGAACCCCAAAGATAATAGAAAGCCCCCAAACATGTAATGGCGGTTAGACAAGAGGAAATACTGACACAGAAAGAAAATAGTATGAGCAAACGCTGGGCCCAAACTATCTAAATAGAAAAGGATAGGAAGGGTACTTACTGCAATCTCAGAAAACCCTGAAAAAACACCAACTCTACTAATTTCAAAATCACCTGAGATCACACGACCTCTACCACCTAAATTAGTTCTCTGGTGTAACAAAAACAAAACAGCAGCCACTGAAAAAAAACTGGAAAAAGCAAAAGTACAAAACACAGTGGCTGGACTAAACTGAGAGGGCAAAAGCCCCCGGAGGGGACCCTGAAGGCCCCCACAGAAGTGCAGGACAAAATGCAAAAATATAGCAAAAACACAAAATAAGAAATTGTCTTATCTGATAGCAGGAGATGCAGACACGACACAGCAGGCTACAAGGGAAACTGGAAAGAAGGATTCAGACCAGAACAATTGATCACCGGCAACCCTGATGGGAAAATGACTCCCTTATATAAGACCAATCAGTAACACCTGATTCCCAGTCCTCACAATCCTCACTAGTACCGATTGTAACCACCAGAGGGAGCCTCTGCTCAGAACTCATCTCAAACCCATTCACAACACAAGCCTTTTACATTCCAGGAGATGATCTTCATGTTGAATGGGCGGCAGAAAAATTAAGAGTGTGCTGGAGGAGACGGTGTACCCTCTTATGGCCGTCGTTGGCACCAACCTGCGAGGAAAGGAGGAAGCAGCACCACAATATCAAATACCTAATCAAGATATATTGACAATTCCAGGATTAATTATTGGAGAGATGTCCCTTGCTACCCTTTTCTAGTAACTCTTGTTTACCAATAAACCGCTGTAAGCGGTCGTAGTCTCTCCACCACTACCTGTGTTTATGTGACTTCCTTTTTTCTAACCTGTGAGGAGATTACCCCATCCTCCCAGGCTATTCAGTGTACCCCCCCATGTGTCCAAAGCATGAAACCCCAATAGCCTGCTTCACTTATTGTCCCTCCATATGTAATGTTTAACTCATTTGTCCCACGTTTATCAAGACCCCCACTCTCATGAGAGATCTTCAACATCTAATATCAATTAACTAATTTAACCATCTAAAATTGCAGCAAAACTATCATGCTTTAGCATAGGTATGAAGGAACTCCAATAGAAACGGCTCAAACAGCAAATATATCTCATATGTCATTTAACGTGGAGAGAATCTCTTTCATCTTTCCTGATCTCCTTCATGAACTGCCATCTTGTCGTCGTCTGCGTGGGGAGAACCTGGAACTGCGTCGCTGTACTTCCCTATCACTTTGTTGATTTCGTTCCAAGGCTGCTTCGGCTTGTTCTGGTGTGTCATTAATGACATATGTCCCGTCAGATCTTTGGAACGGCTAGCGCGCTGGGAACAGTAGTTGAAAGCGAACATCTCGCTCAAACAACGTTGTGCAAATTAAACTGAACGCCCTCCTCTTCTTGGACACCGATACTGAGAAGTCATCAAAGAGCAGAATCTCATAGCCATGGAGTAGCACTGGGCGCCTCACTTCTCTGAATGGCCGTAACAATGAAACTTTGTCGTTATAATGTAACAGCTTAATTATTACTTGCCGTGGTCTGTACATCGTTGGTTTCGATGCCTCCCCTCGCCTGTTGTTGTTTTGCGGCGGTCCCACACGATGTGCACGTTACACACGACAGTAGTAGTTAAGTCACAATATTTTCGGTAGATCATTCTCACAGATGTATTGTAAGTCTGCTGATTTAAACGATTCAGGCAGTCCGACGAGACGTAAATTGCTTTGTCTCGAGCGATTTTCCAAGTCCTCTGTTTTGTCTCTCAAATTTTGTAACTTCTGCTGAAGGTTCTGTTCTCTGTTTTGGCCAAGTTGCTTTCCTGTTGTAGCAGTGCCACATCCTGTTGCAGCTTGGTAATTGCAATGGTATTCAGGTGTACAGACTTTTGTATGAAAGACAATGACGATTGCAATGCCGACTCCAGCAGCTTCTGAATGTCTGGTAAGAGAAGGGCTTTGACCTCTCTTCAGCCATTTTCTGCGAATCAAATTCCTGAGGAACTCTCAGGTCACATGGTGCTTCTGATAATAGCTCTTGCTGCATGTCTATGGCAGCGCTCAGCATCGCGCCTCTTTCCTCTTTGTCTCCTCCATGCGCCATCTTGTCCTTCTGCTTCAGTTGGATAGGTAAACCGTTTGGGGTCTGTTGTGAACTCCGTAGCAAGTAGCGCTCCATAAATTATGTCCTCACGAATGTAAAAGGTGTCAGTGTTCCCGGGGGTGGTTTTACTGCTCTCCTATGGGCCCGCTATGCTTGGATACCTGGGAGGAATTCAGGAGCATCTCCAAACTCCCTCCTCACATGTCAGCGCAGGAAACAGAAGAGGGAACGTGCTTGTTTTGTTGCTCATAGGTGGAGTTTTATACAGTAAATGATTACTGCTGTCATATTTTTGGCGTCCCTAGGGCAGAATAAGGCTGCGTAACGTCATATTTTAGAGAGAGTCATATAATAGACACACGCTACCCTACCCGTGACACAAGGAAGGTAGTGTTGCCGGATAAAGCCTTGCGCAACCAGACATGCCCCTGGAAAATGACTGCTGCTGCAGGCTAAACTCAACACAGACAAATACTGTTGTAATTTAAAACTTTTGTGACAGCAAGAACGCAAGGATTAAAAATTCATACTTTTACAGATTACAAGTACAGGAATCTCTGTCCAAAATTAGAATATGATGAAGAAGATGAAGATGAAGTAGAATATGAAGAAGAATAATAGTTGAATAAGAACAATATGAGTAATGTTAACAAAAAGATGAATAGCAAGAAGTTTAAGAAGAAGATAAAGAAGGTGAAGATGAAGAATAATTTGATGAAAAAGATGATGCTGCTGAAGATTATGAAGGAGAAAGTGTGTCAAAAGTTAAAAAGGTGAAGAGCATGGAAGTTGTGAAACATACATATTTGCCAAAATAGAAAAAACGTTAACAACATTGTCAATTTCTTCGTCAATCCGAACATCTTTAAAAAAAAAAATATTAATGCTATTCCATTTGATTGGGTTAAACATCTATGCCTTTAATGTCTCCTCAACCTCCCCCAATACATTCTACATTACTCTTTGTTGTTTTCCTTCATGTACAATTAACCAACAAGGCAAGAATGGGCTTTTTTTAATTCCGATATTTTGTTCCCATAGACTTACATTGGATTTCTGGTATCGGTATCGGGTATCGCCGATATTTTTGGGGTATCGGCGATACCATTCCGATTCCGATACTTTTGGATATCGGAAAGTATCGCTCAACTCTAGTCAGGAGCACAGAGACCAGGATATTGTGCCTCCTGGAGGGCGGACAGGCAGGTACAAGGCAAAGCTAGGAGTGAAGCCTCCAAGAAGGAGGAACACAGAGCAAGTCCTGGCAGCTCAGTAGCAAGACACTAACTGAGTTAACACATTGCAGAGGCAAGATCCACAGGGTGGAGCTGCCCTAAATACTAGAGGCCTCCTGGAAAATTGGTCAGGGACACATTAGATAGGTGCACCCTGATTCCATAAGAACCAGGAAGTTCTGGCGCGGCCCTCCTATGCACACAGCCAGGAAACATGCACAGAGTTGATAAACAAGAGGCACAAAGCATGGAGCTGGCAGCAGACAGAAATCACAGCAAGACCTGGAGCAGTGAGTACGTTGGTGTGCGGGAGATGGGAGGCCATGCAGTGATGTCAGCAGGGTTGTTACAGTTGTACATAGGGTGCAGTATTATAGTAGTTATATTCTTGTACACAGGGGCAGTAATATAGTAGTTATATTATTGTACACAGGGGCAGTATTATAGTAGTTATATTCTTGTACATAGGGGGCAGTATTATAGTAGTTATATTCTTGTACATAGGGGCAGTATTATAGTAGTTATATTCTTGAACATAGGAGCAGTATTATAGTCAGGGGCGTAATGATCGTGATGGCAGAGGGTACGAATATGACCAAGACCATGCATGAATGTGACCCAATCACACCAGTGCCATTTCAGCTGAATGTGGGTCCGAGAACGCATATTCAGCTGATATGTACAGGTGCGCACCTACCATGAGGCGAGTTGAGCACTCTGCCTCAGGAGGCGGTGTCTCCCTGAAGATAGGGGGCAGCAGATTCAACTCTTCTGCATCTGATCCTGTTGCTCATGTATTGCTGCTCTGTGCGAACAGGACCTGTGATGAGGTCACAGGAGGGGAGGAGTCAGGTGTCATATGATCATGGGCTGCCCTCAGTGTATGCAGTACTCTGCTGTGCTGGTTGTCATGGTGCTGGATGAGGGAAGTATATGTGTGGGGTCAGGAGGGGTTTACAGGGTGGATGTAGCAGAGCTGTGTGTGTATGAGGTGTACGGATCTGAGCCGCGTGTGTATGGGGTGTGCGAAGCGGAGCCACGTGTGTACGAGGTGTGCGGAGCCCTGTGCGTACGAGGTGTGCAGAGCGGAGCAGCGTGTGTACAAGGTGTACGGAGCGGAGCCATGTGTGTACGAGGTGTGCGGAGCGGAGCCGCACTTGTACGAGGTGTGCGGAGCGGAGCCGCGTGTGTACAAGGTGTGCGGAGTGGAGCCATGTGTGTACGAGGTGTGTGGAGCCCTGTGCGTACGAGGTGTGCGGAGCGGAGCCACGTGGTACAAGATGTACGGAGCGGAGCCATGTGTGTACGAGGTGTACGGAACGGAGCCCTGTGTGTATGAAGTGTACGGAGCGGAGCTGAGTGTGTATGTGGTGTGCGTAGCGGAGCCATGTGTGTGCAAGGTGTACGGAGCGGAGCCGTGTGTGTACGAGGTGTACGGAATGGAGCCCTGTGTGTATGAAGTGTACGGAGCCACGTGTATACGAGGTGTGCGGAGCAGAGCCACGTGTATACGAGGTGTGCGGAGCAGAGCCACGTGTATACGAGGTGTGCGGAGCAGAACCGCGTGTGTACGAGGTGTGCAGAGCGGAGCCATGTGTGTTCGAGGTGTGCAAAGCCCTGGTGTACGAGGAGTGCAGAGAGGAGCCACGTGTGTACGAGGTGTGCGGAGCGGAGCCGCATGTGTGCGAGGTGTGCGGAGCCCTGTGTGTACCAGGTGTGCGGAGAGGAGCCACGTGTGTATGAGGTGTGCGGAGCGGAGCTGCATGTGTACGAGGTGTGCAGAGCGGAGCCACATGTGTACGAGATATGCGGAGCGGAGCCGCGTTTGTACAAGGTGTGCGGAGCCGCGTGTGTACGAGATATGCGGAGCAGAGGCGCATGTGTAGGAGGCATACAAAGTGGAACCGTGTGTGTATGAGGTGTGTGGAGCCGTGCACGTACGAGGTCGGTGTATGGTGGGGAGCATTCATACCTCCCAACCGTCCCAGATCCAGCGGGACAGTCCCGATTTTGAGAGACAGTCTGCCCCGCTGTCCTGGCTGGGAGCTTACTTTTCCCGTGGACACAGGCGTACACGGCGGTGCCCCGAGAAGCACTTTAAAACTCCCATGTGACGTTCCACCGGAAGTGATGTGCTGGAAGCTGACCGGAAATTAGGTAATTTTGGGAGGAGATTGTGACGGAACCATGGAGGCACTTCAGGGAATGTTTCAGATCCATCACCGTGTCCTCCTCCGACAGCGGGATCGCTTTGGAATCAGGGATGTCGGCCATGTGAGCGGATCATGATATGTCCTGCACCAGGAGGCTCAGGTGGGCATTGCAATGTGACCCGGGCTGCTATAGTATCTTTATAGAATCTTTCTTTCTCTCTCTGTTTCTTTCTCTCTCTCTCTGTTCTTTCTTTCTTTCTTTCTCTCTCTGTTCTTTCTTTCTCTCTCCTTTCTTTTTTCTCTCTCACTGTTCTTTCTTTCTATTTCCCTGTTCTTTCTTTCTCTCCCTGTTCTTTCTTTCTTTCTCCTCTTTCTTTCTCTCTCTCTGTTCTTTCTTTCATCTTTCTATCTCTCTCTCTGTTCTTTCTTTCCCTTTTCTTTCTTTCAATACTCTTTCTTTCCCCTCTTTCTTTCTTTCTTTGTTCTTTATTTTTTTCCCCTCTTTCTTTCTCTTTCTCTATTCTTTCTTTTGCTCTCTGTTCATCTTCCTTTCCCTCTTTCTTTCTCTGTTCTTCCTTTCTCTTGTTCTTTCTCTTTCTTTCTCTCTCTGTTCTTTCTTTCTTCCCCTCTTTCTTTCTCTCTCTGTTCTTTCTTTCCCCTCTTTCTCTCTCTCTGTTCTTCCTTTCTCTCTCTGTTCTTTCTCTCTCTGTTCTTTTTTTCTCTCTCTTTCTCTCTCTCTGTGTTCTTTCTTTCTTTTTCTCAGTACCAGTCAGTGTGCCCATGGTACCAACCACTGACACTATATACAGAGCTCCTGTGTATAATGTCACTGGTGATCACTATATTACCTGTACACTGACACTATATACAGAGCTCCTGTGTATAATGTCACTGGTGATCACTATATTACCTGTACACTGACACTATATACAGAGCTCCTGTGTATAATGTCACTGGTGATGACTGTATTACCTGTACACTGACACTATATACAGAGTTTCTGTGTATAATGTCACCATCTTCACCTTTTATCGGCGCCATCTTGTGACTGCAACTTCTGTCTGCGGGAAGTCAGAAGTAGCAGAAACCCTCTAACAGGCCACGTTCACATGTTCAGTATTTTACATGTGCATCAGGTTAGGTTAGTAAAGAGTAAACCAGATTTATTTGTACTGATTTTACTAGGGGGGTGGGCGCCATTTTGCAGTTCGCCTCAGGCAGCAGAGAGGCTAGGTTCACCCCTGGATATGTATTATGCAATTCACAACGACAGATCAGAGGCCTGCAGCTGACGTTGGTGTGCCAGTCACATGCGACACATAGCAGTGATGTCATGCGTTGCCTATAGCAGGCAAGCTTAAGTCAGCTACCGTCTCATGCGTGTCTGACCTGCGTTGCCATGTAAACAACTTAGGTGGGTTGATCCGGATTCCCTTTAATATATCTTATCCTTTTGTGAAACATTAAGTTATTCTTGCTTCTCATTGATTTTGTATTCATGGTTTTTATTGTTTGGGGGCTTTTGAGAGATCGTAGGAATTCATGAGTTTTGTGAACTATCTAAATGAAAATGAGCTTAATATAGGTTTTACAAGTAAAATTGGAGGCAGTTGTGTAGTGTTCCTAGATTTGGAGGGTGAAATAGTGGAGGGCACTATTCACACACACTGTTATCAGAAGCCTACTGCGACTAATTTGCCAATGCATTATGATAGTCATCATCTTTACCATATTAAGGAATCTTTGCCCTGCGGCAGTTTTTATGACTATGCCACATTATCAGTAGTAATGCATCTTTTGTGGGGCAACCCCGCAATTTGAATTTCATATTACACAAATGGAGCTACCCGCCTAATATCATCCAGAGAGGATGTGAAAGAGCTTATCAAAGTGATCGTTCATCTTTGTTACAGTGCAAAAAGAAGGAAAAAGGCAAGAGATTTGTTGCGTTTCTCTAACACAATTCTATGAGTAACATAATTAAGTCCATTATTAGAAAATATTGTTACATGATTGAAAGGGAGCCTTTGTTATCTGAAGTCGCTATTAGGAAGGAAATAATTTCATGCAGGCGTAGAAGAAATATAAAGGATGTGCTAGTTAAAGGCACAATATCACAGAATTCGCACAACTGGCTTAAGGACACGCTACGAGAGGTAACTGTAAATTTAGACTCTAAATACAGTACAGTATTGAAAGAGTCTGGGTAGTTATATATTTAGTGTTATTTATTTCCTTACCTGTAAGACCAAGTTGGTGGTGTATGCGATTATATCTGAATGTAGCTGCTTCTACATGGGCAACACAATTAGTCTGCTATACTAATCCTTTATTGAACATGTCATCTACTATATAATTGTCTAACTTTTCACTTCCGTCTGTAATGGAAATCCTGCGTCGCTGATTGGTCGCGTCCGGCCGGAAGTGATTGGACGCGACCAATCAGCGACAGGCACACCACCGCTATCGTCAGGAGATCAGCGGCACTAGCCGCTGATCTACCGATGGTAGCCGCCGGTCATTTCCATGTACATACTCACCTTCAGTCGCTGCATCCTTGTCCACTGTGTCTGCTTCTATCCTGTGCTGAGCGGTCACGTAGTACCGCTCATTAAGATTATGAATATGGATGTGACTCCACTCCCATAGGCGTGGCGTCCATATTCATGACCTTAATGAGCAGTACCACGTGACCGCATCACAGAGGAAGACGCTGACGCACCAGCATAGAGATGCAGTGATGGAGCGAGGAGGGTAAGTATGATGGGGGAGGACGGGGGAGCGGAGCCATGCATACAAGGATGGGAGAGGGGAGAGGAGCCATGCATACAAGGATGGGAGGGGGGAGCGGAGCCATGCATACAAGGATGGGAGGGTGGGAGTGGAGCCATGCATACAAGGATGGGAGGGGGGAGCAGAGCCATGCATACAAGGATGGGAGGGAGGAGCGGAGCCATATATACAAGGATGGGAGGGTGGAGCAGAGCCATGAATACAGGATGGGAGGGTGGGAGCAGAGCCATGTATACAGGATGGGAGGGGGAGCCATGCATATAAGGATGGGAGGGGGGAGCGGAGCCATGCATACGAGGATGGGAGGGTGGGAGCGGAGCCATATATACAAGGATGGAAGGGTGGAGCGGAGCCATGTATACAGGATGGGAGGGTGGGAGCAGAGCCATGTATACAGGATGGGAGGGTGGGAGCGGAGCCGTGTTTATAGGATTGGAGGGTGGGAGTGGAGCCATGTATATAGGATGGGATGGTGGGAGCGGAGCCATGTATACAGGATGGGAGAGTGGGAGCGGAGCCATGTATACAGGATGGGAGGGTGAGAGCGGAGCCATGTATACAGGATGGGAGAGTGGATCGGAGCCATGTATATAGGATGGGACGGTGGGAGCGGAGCCGTGTATATAGGATGGGAGGGTGGGAGCAGAGCCATGTATACAAGATGGGAGGGTGGGAGCGGAGCCATGTATACAGGATGGGAGAGTGGAGCGGAGCCATGTATATAGGATGGGAGGGTGGGAGCGCAGCCATGTATATAGGATGGGAGGGTGGGAGCGGAGCCATGTATATAGGATTGGAGGGTGAGAGTGGAGCCATGTATATAAGATGGGAGGGTGGGAGCGCAGCCATGTATATAGGATGGGAGGGTGGGAGCGGAGCCATATATATAGGATGGGAGGGTGGGAGCGGAGCCATGTATATAGGATTGGAGGGTGAGAGTGGAGCCATGTATATAGGATGGGAGGGTGGGAGCGGAGCCATGCATACAAGGATGGGAAGGTGGGAGCGGAGCCATGCATAAATAAACTGCATACATATTCTAGAATACCTGATGCGTTAGAATCGGGCCACCATCTAGTTTCTTTATAATCAGGAGAATGTTCTCCCATACTTGTGGCTGGATGAAGTGCGATCATACATTACAGCTGTTACCTGTGTCTCTGCGGATAAACCCAAGATCATGCATGATACATCAAAAATAATATTGGATCCATCAGTGCCAAGTGCCGCTATTTACTTTCATCTTGGACAGAATTGATTATGTATTTTCAAAACTTGAGCATAATTAATTAACCCTTCTCATGTGATTGTATATGTTTCCATAGGTCTCCTTGCAAGAATGGAGGGACTTGCATAGATCACAATGGCTTTGCTTCCCAAGCTTCGTGTCAGTGCGCTCCAGGTTTTGAAGGCAATAAATGTGAAATAAAGAAAGATGGCTGCAAAACAAACCCTTGTGCAAATGGTGGGAATTGCACTGATGTTGATACAGGATTTCAGTGCAAATGTCCTGTGGGATTCACTGGTCGGTCTTGCAAGGAAGTCCAGTTATTGTGTAGTAGTAATCCCTGTGCTCATGGTGGGACCTGTCATGAGAAGGTTGGAGGATTTCAGTGCACCTGTCCCCCTGAATACAGAGGAGCTACATGTGATGTCTTGAATACCAATAAGAAGGTCCATAATGTAGTCAATCATGTTCATTTTCAGCCCCATCACAAGATTTTCCCCCACCAGGGACATGAGGTCTTAAAGATCACGATGAAGGAGACCGTCCACAATATGGACCCGTTCCTCAGCAGAAGTCAGATCATTTGTTTCATTGTCCTTGGTCTTCTCACTTGCCTCATTGTCCTCATCACAACGGGAATTGTTTTCTTTTCGAAGTGTGAGACCTGGTTAGCAAACGCCAAGTACAGCCACCTTATCCGGAAGAAAAAGGATTTCTACATGAAAGCTGATAGAGAAGCTGGCAATGACGTTAAGATTATTTTTCCTGAAAAAGTTAAAATTGCTAACTATAACAGGAATTACACCACTATTTAGTGCAATGGTTCACAAGGCTTTGAGCAGGGGGTTGGAGCAGATGACCCAGGAGGTCCATTCAAACTCTACCATTCTATGATTCTATAAGCAGGGGAAAAACTTTAGGCCATCAGTCAAGTGAGTCATTTCAACCTTTCCTTTTCCAGATTCCTTGGCATACTTTTGTAGACCACCCGAGAAGAGAACATTTGTGCAACGTGAACCCTGGTTAGATCAAGGACAAAGTCTTAAGTCCAGTCAAAATCAGAAAATGTGGTCTTACAGTGGTAAACTTTATTTATCACAACCCTCCCCGTTCAAAATAGCATCATCACAATCTTGAATTGCGCACGCGCAGTATGCTTTGCCCGCAGATTGCAATGCGCAGGCACGTTATATGGAGGGCAACGACTACAATTCCCAGAAATAATGGAGACAGCGGCGAACAACATGTTAAGGCAAGTACCCAAAACACCGCCCATCTGACCTGGCTGCCATCATTTAAATATCCCGCCAATTTAGGGTGACAGATTCCCTTTAAAGGGTTATTAAAAAAAAAAAAAAAGTTATCTCCTGTCCATAGGACAGAGAAGGACAGAGAATAACTTGCAGAGATCACAGCTCTGGAACTCCAACAACAGGACTCTGTAGCCTCATGCTGAATGAACTGTGTTCAGCTGCCCCATGCTGAATGAACAGTGCTTGGCTTTCTCCAGCAGTACCACAGACAATCAATGGAGTGAAGGGGGAGCATGCACGTGACCACTCCAATCACGATATGGTCCCGATCTTTGGATCGTTCGGGGTTCGACCACCATGGATAAGAGATAACTTTTTTTTTTTAAAAGAATATTTTTATTAATATTTTTAGGTTACAAAATCATATAATGCATATAGCACATATGTTAATCTTTTTTATCTGCTTGTTGTAACTTGCATTTTCCCACATCTTTAAATAGTCCGACTCAACTCCCTTGTGCATTTCCTTTGCCCAACAAGAGTCATTTTGTAATTGAGGTCCAGTCTGAGCCTGATCGTAACTTGTCTTCTAATGGAAGTGATCATCATTATTACAGCCTATGTGGTTGGAGTTTTCCTTTAGCTACATGAACTCATTTTACAAAATTCTTACATTCCAAAATAGCAGGAAAAAAGTGCAAAAGTGGATCAAAAAAATGAGCATAATTTAACAAGTTGTGAGTAATGGTTTCCTCGAATTGAAATTGAATCAGTTGAATATATTGTGATATGGCTGCCAACACGACCAGACAACCAAAATTTACACTGGTCCTCATTCATTCTCCATTAAGAGATTGTACCAAGTTTGGAAATTATCCCCTGTCTGTAGAATAGGGAATAACTTCCAGATCACTGAGGGTTCAACTGCTAGGGCCCCCAATTATCCTAAAGAGCCCGAGTGATTGAGGTGGTGGTCGGTCATGCACACTGCCGTTTCATTTATTCTTAATGGGAGTGCTGAAGTTGAGCCAAACGATGTGCTTGGCTTTCCCCGGAGACCCCATTAAGAATAATTGGAAAAGAGGTGTGTATAAACGACCACTGCACCATTCACACATGACCCTGTTCTCGGGAAAGTGAGAAGAAGTGGAGGCTGTTTAGTTGTGGACAGATCCACAGCAATCGAGAAGTTATCTCCTTTTCCATGAATGTGGAGGTCCTGGCAACTACATCTCCACCAATTAGACACCCTTTGTCATACACTGGTGACATGTTTATTTAGAAATGACACCCTTAACTATGATAAACCATGGTATTTCCTAAAATTCTTTGTCATACATAGAAAAAAATTCAGCTAAACGGAGAAGGACCACGTGACACAATAGCCATTTTCCCCTTTCTGTAATCACTGATTGGTGAAGCCCTACACAGGTTCATATCACCTATGGAAGGGAACTCCAGTTGTCCTTCGTCTCATGGGTCCAGCTACATGGTGGCTGCCTGCACAGAATTTGCCCTTGCTACATATGTGTTTCTTGAGGAAAGATGCCACCCCAAGACTTGTACACATCTATGCTCCTTTGTCTAATCAATGTTTTGTGCTGCTCCATTTATCTAATTGTAAATTGCTGATACCGATACAGAAGTTTTCTTTCTAAACATAATAAAGCTATAAACGATGAAAACTTTCCATTTACATCCACAAGTGTCATATTATGGATATTTTGACCATATTGATGCATTTATGCCAACAGAGCCAGGTAGAAAATGGAAAAAGGTTTGTGCAAATTTACTTTACAATAGGCTATTTTGGTATTTTTTAAAGTGCTCAAGAGTTGACGTAAGAGAGGGGAGAGTTAGAAATATAGGCCAGATAGGGATTAAAATAAGGTAAGCGTGGGTGGGCTCATCCTGCTGTGATGTCAGAGCTGCGTTTTGTGCTGTGAGCCAATCAGATGGTTCTTCCCTGCTTCACCGCACTCTCAACAACATGCTGTGCTGCTCAGACAGAGAAAAAACTCCATCTTTTCCTAAATTGCCCCTCGTCTACTAGGCAGTGTATAACACTAGATGGATTTTTTTTTTTTATAACTGAGCAGATTTTAGAATATTTACAAAGTTTGCGTAAGTGGAAATAGAGGAACTACAAGAGTAAGATCTGCTGCCAGGCATAGGATACTTCAAAGATGCATCAATACACATGGTGAAAATTCCTCAAGAGATGGCTCTTTTATATGAAATATTGTATGAAAACCAATATAAAAAATAACTTAGTCCCTATTAGTGATTGTATGAAAACCAATATAAAAAATAAATTAGTCCCTATTAGTGATGATCGAGTATATTTGTTACTCAGGTTTTCCTGAGCATGCTCGGCAGTTCTCCGAGTATTTGGGCATGTTCGGAGATTTAATTTGTGTCGCCGCAGCTGCATGATTTGCGGCTGCTAGACAGCATGAGTACATGTGGGGATTTCCTAATAAACAGGCAATCCCCACATGTATTCAGGCTGTCTAGAAGCCACAAATCATGCAGCTGCTGCAACAGAAACTAAATCTCCGAGCACGCCCAAATTCTCGGAGAACACATGAGCCTGTTTGGGAAAACCCAGTAACAAGTATACTCGATCATCACTAGTCCTAGTCCCTATACCAGTACTGGAAGGATATATCCTCCCATGGGAGGAAACATCATTGGTGCAATCTATGCAGCCACATAGGGGCTCAAGAGCGAAGAGGGCACACATCCACTTCCAAAGCAGGAGGGAATATACATTATGATGAACTATTGGACTGCAAGGGGCCCATATATTGTTCTTTCACAGGGTTCCTCTCCTGTTAGTGTCTGCCAGTGCCTCCTCCAATATGATGCAATAGGGGACCCTATGCATGTGCACCTAAAATATGTCCATGCCTGTTTCATATAGAAAAATGCACATACAATAATCATATAATTATCATATTACTATAATCCTATCATCAAATAAATGTATAGGTACAGCTATAACAAATGTTTAGCTGCACGGTCTATTGAAGTCTGAAATATTTTCTCTTCCTCATCAAATAATCTGGATGTGGCTATTTTACTTCTGTATGCTTTATACTGCAGCATTGCTCCATTAGAGAATAGATGTTGTCCCTATCTTCAAAAAAGGAAAGAAGATGGAGCCAAGAAATTACAGGTCAGTGATCCTTACTTCTATACCAGGAACAATCTTTGCACAAATTGTTAAACAGCATGAATGTAAGTACTTGGACAAGAATACATTAATTACTCAGAGCCATCAAGGGTTTGTAACAAACAAGTCATGCCAGACTAATCTACCGTATTTTTCGGACTATAAGATGCACCGGACCATAAGACACACCCCAAATTTTCAGAAGGAAAAATGGTCCGTCTTACAGTCCAAATTCAGCTTACCAGGGGGGGGATCAGCAGCGCTTGTAGAGTGGGGTCACAGGGGTGTTCAGTGGTCTGGCAATATGACTCCCATCCCTGGCTGGTGCGGCAGGTGCGGTGGCCTCCAGGAAATCACATTCCCAGGCTGGTGCGGCAGGTTCGGCGGTGGTGTTCTGTGGTGCGGGGGGGGCTGCGTCGGCATCTTGTGAAAGCCCGGAGGCCCCGCACAACCATTGCTGCGATGCGGTGGCCTCCTGGAAAATGGCCGCAGGGGGTGGCGCATGCTCAGATTGAGATCTCGGCTTTCACAAGATGCACCACAGAGCACCACCGCCAAACCTGCCGCACCTGCTGCACCAGCCGCACCTGCCTGGGAAGGGAGTGTGATCATCTGGCAACGTTGGATCAGTACCACCGCAGGATCGCCCGACTTCTGCTATCGCCAAAGTATTTGTAAGCATATTCCAACTATAAGACGCACCCCCATTTTCCCAAAAAAATTTTGGGTTAAAAAAGTGCGTCTTATAGTCCGAAAAATATGGTAATTTCCCTCTATGATGAAATCACTGACTGGGTGGATCAGGGAAATACAGTAGACATAGTGTATTTGATATAGTATCTCATACTATTCTTATTGAAAAAATCACCAAGTATGGGAATTGACAAGGCTATGGTTAGGTGGATTCGTAACTGGCTCACTCAGCAATCGACCTCAAAGAGTGGTAATAAATGGTTGTACATCCAATTGGAAGAGTGTTTCAAGTGGGGTACCACAAGGCTCTTTCTTGGCCCCAGTGTTGCTCAACATTTTTATAAATGATCTAGGTAAGGGAAATGAAGGTAAACTAATCAAATTTGCAGATGATACAAAGCTACGAAGGATAGCTAACAGTAGAGAAGCCAGAGAAAGGATTCAGAAGGATCTAGATAAGCTTGAACAATGGGTGGCGACTACTAGAATAATATTTAATGGAGAAATGCAAGATTCTACATCTGGGTAAGAAAAATGAAAATTATATCTATAGAATGGGAGGAATCGAACTAAGCAACAGCACGTGTGAAAAAGACTTGGGTATACTAATACCTCACAGAATGCGCATGAGTCAACAGTGTAATGCAGCAGCAAAAAAGGGAAACACAATTCTAGGATGAATTAAGAGAAGCATAGAGTCTAGATCACGTGAAGTAATTATCCTCATCTTCACCTCCTTGGTCAGACCTCATGTGGAATACTGTGTCCAGTTCTGGGCACCACATTTTAACCCCTCTCTGCCATCAGACGTACTATTCCGTCCATGTGACCCTGGACCTAATTCCCATGGACGGAATAGTACGTCATGCCCTTTAATGCGACATCGCGACTAAAGTCGCGGTGATCGCATTAAAATTCCGACGCCATCTTACCTCTAGGAAGATGACGTCGGCATCCCGGGCTGCGTCCTCCCCTCTCCGGCCTCCCGATCGCTGTGATTGGCTGTTCAATTCTGAACAGCCAATCGCAGCCTTTCTCACTGTTTCAGCCAATCAGATGGGCTGAAACAGTGAGATCCCAGGCTAGGATCGAGTACCGATGTACTCGATCCTAGGCCTGGGTCTAGCACTATGCAGACCCCCCTGGATTGGCGCGATCGCCGATCATATCGATCGCGCCAATCGCAGGTCACAGAAGCGGTATTACCGCGCTGTGCCCTGCCGGTTCCTGCTGGATCGGTGCTATAAAAGCACCGATCCTAGGCCGGAACATAGGACAGGCCTAGCAGGGCCTGCAGGAGCTGATTGGCGCGATCGATGTTATCGTCGATCGTGCCAATCGCAAGGCACAGCCGCGGCGCAGGAGCGCTGTGCCTTGCTGCTGACATGCCTGATCGGTGCTGTAATAGCACCGATCCTGGCTGGATCGGTGCTGTAAAAGCACCGATCCGGCTGTGGAGGCTCAGGACAGGCCCTGTAGGGCCTGCAGGAGCTGATTGGCGCGATCGATGACATCGTCGATCGCGCCAATCACAGGGCACAGCAGCGGTCTGATCGCTGTGTGACCGCGCTGTGCCCTGCAGGTGACCTGGCTGCTGCCCTGGCTGTGACCTGCCTAGGATCGGAGCTGTGAGCTCCGATCCTGGGCAGGTTGCCAGGGTAACCAGGAGAGCTCTGATTGGTGGGATCTTGTTATGATGGATCCCACCAATCACAGGTCACAGAAGCGAATTGACCGCTCTGTGACCTGTCTCACCTGGCTCTGACCTGTGAGTGACCGTTCTGCAGGGGTCCTCACACTTGCTGAGGATTCCTGCAGAGCGGTCATACAACAGATCTCTCCTGTGCTGGGCCTTGTAGTGCTGAAGACAGAAGAAAAGAAGACAGAAGAAAAGAAGACAGAATAAAGAAAAAAAAGATAGAAAAAAGAAGAGAGACTACAACCGTAAGTGTTGATCCCTCTCTTCCTCCCTCCCCATCCCCCTTCCCCCTCTTTTTACCCCCTCCACCCCCCCTTTGCGCGCCTCCGTGCGCACACCCAGCCGCCGAGCGTTGATTGGTGACGCATTTCACCGATCAACACTCGTGCTCTCAGCCCCCTTTGCGCCACCTCCGTGCGCACACCCTGCAGCCGGCGAACTTTGATAAGTGACGCAGTTCACTTATCAGAGCTCGCGTCCGGCGGGTTTCCTTTTTTTCACCCCCCTTTGCGCCGCCTCCGTGCGCACACCCAGCCGCCGAGCGTTGATTGGTGACGCATTTCACCGATCAACACTCGTGCTCTCAGCCCCTTTGCGCCACTCCGTGCGCACACCCTGCAGCCGGCGAACTTTGATAAGTGACGCAGTTCACTTATCAGAGCTCGCGCCGGCTGTTTTCCTTTTTTTTTTTTTCACCCGCCTTTGCGCCGCCTCCGTTTCCACATCTAGCACCGCCGAATTTTGATAAGTGACTCAGTTCACTTATCAGATCTCGTGCCGGCTGTTTTCCTGTTTTTTTTTTCACCCCCTCCCTGCGCCACTCCCTTTGCGCCACATCTAGCAGCCGCCGAACTTTGACAAGTGACACAGTTCACTTATCAGAGCTCGCACCGGCTGTTTTCCTTTTCTTTTTTTTTTTTCCTTTTTCTTTTTTCACCCGCCTTTGCGCCGCCTCCGTTTCCACATTTAGCAGCCGCCGAACTTTGACAAGTGACACAGTTCACTTATAGAGCTTGCGCCGGCTGTTTTCCTTTTCTTTTTTTTTTCACCCCCTCCCTGCGCCACTCCCTTTGCGCCACATCTAGCAGCCGCCGAACTTTGACAAGTGACACAGTTCACTTATCAGAGCTCGCACCGGCTGTTTTCCTTTTCTTTTTTTTTTTTTCCTTTTTCTTTTTTCACCCGCCTTTGCGCCGCCTCCGTTTCCACATTTAGCAGCCGCCGAACTTTGACAAGTGACACAGTTCACTTATCAGAGCTCGCACCGGCTGTTTTCCTTTTTTTTTTTTTTTTTCCTTTTTCACCCGCCTTTGCGCCGCCTCCGTTTCCACATTTAGCAGCCGCCGAATTTTGATAAGTGACTCAGTTCACTTATCAGATCTCGTGCCGGCTGTTTTCCTGTTTTTTTTTTTCACCCCCTCCCTGCGCCACTCCCTTTGCGCCACATCTAGCAGCCGCCGAACTTTGACAAGTGACACAGTTCACTTATCAGAGCTCGCACCGGCTGTTTTCCTTTTCTTTTTTTTTTTTCCTATTTTTTCACCCGCCTTTGCGCCGCCTCCGTTTCCACATTTAGCAGCCGCCGAATTTAGATAAGTGACGCAGTTCACTTATCAGATCTCGTGCCGGCTGTTTTCCCTTTTTTTTTTTTTCACCCCCTCCTTGCGCCACATCTAGCAGCCACCGAACTTTGATAAGTGACGCAGTTCACTTATCAGAGCTAGGGCCTGCTGTTTTAGACTTTTCTTTTCACAGGCATTTTTTTCTCCCCATTTTTTTTTTCTTTTAGATTTTTCTTTTCAGCATAGTTTACACCAAGCACTATCCCCCCCCCACACATACACAGTTATCAATAAAGTACACCCAAGCACCACATTTACAAAAAAATGTCCCACCCGTCCCGTTCGTCCCAACAGCGCTATTCATTGGAGGAGGCATACGCTTTTCTTGCCTCCGACACTGATAGCGAGGGAGAGGATCCCACATTTCTTTATTTTTCAGATTCCTCTTCCTCCTCCTCTTCCTCTTCCCCCTCCTCATCTTCCTCCTCGGGTCCTGCGGAACCACCACGCAGACGCCCCAGGACAGAAGATGAGGCATCTGCCCCCATTCCAGAAGACGAAGATGAAGCCGAAGCCGAACCAGCGCAACCCACTGCGGATCCCGTGTGGACCTCGCCCCCCGAAAATTACGAGCCACTGATTCCTGATTTTGTGGCAGAATCAGGAATCAGGTTTGACACCACTGGCCTCACAGAAATAGACTTTTTCAAAGTCTTTTTCTCTGAGGATTTTATTAACCACATGGTGGAGCAAACAAATTTGTACGCTCGTCAATTTTTGGAGCAAAACCCCCGTTCATCATATTCTAACTGGTCTCCTGTAGACGCAGTTGAATTGATGCAGTTTTGGGGCCTGGTCCTTCACACGGGGATCTTGAAGAAGCCAGAACTTCGGCAATATTGGAGTGTTGATATTTTATATAACGCTCCAGTGTTCCGAATGGTCATGGCCCGGACGCGTTTTGAGGCCATCCAGAAATTCTTGCATTATAACGATAATGCACAGTGTCCCGCACGAGATGACCCCAACTTTGACCGTCTGTTCAAAGTTCGGCCGGTCATCGAACACTTCAACAAAAGTTTGCTGAAGTGTACGTGCCCAAAAGGGACATTTGCGTGGATGAGTCCTTGGTTCATTTTAAGGGACTGCTCGGATTCCGTCAGTACCTGCCCAACAAGAGGGCAAGGTACGGAATCAAACTCTACAAACTGTGTGAGAGTACCTCAGGGTACACTCACCGTTTTAGAGTTTACGAAGGAAAAGACACCAGGATTGAACCCCCTGAGTGTCCTCCTGTCCTGGGAGTGAGTGGGAAAATTGTGTGGGATTTGGTTCACCCACTGCTGGATAAAGGTTATCACCTCTACACCGATAACTTTTATACCAGCATCCCACTCCACAAATCCCTCTTTGCGCGTGGTACCGCAGCCTGCGGTACCGTCCGCAAAAATCAGAAGGGCCTCCCGAAGACGCTGCTTGGGCAGATGCTCAGAAAGGGTGAGAGCAGAGCCCAATGTAGTGACCACCTTCTGGTGGTCAAGTACAAGGACAAGAGGGATGTCCTTCTCTTGACCACCATACACGGTGATGGCAGCGCCCTCAGCACTGTACGGGGTACCTCTACACAGGTCCGCAAACCGGACTGTGTACTTGGGTACAACAAATACATGGGGGGTGTTGATCTCTCTGATCAACTCCTCCAACCATACAGTGCTTTGAGAAAGGCCAAGGTGTGGTACAAGAAGCTGTCCGTGCACATCGTCCAAATGGCAATGCTCAACGCTTTCCTGCTGTTACGATGTGCACGCCATACCAATACGTCGTACCTTCAGTTCCAGGAGGTAGTGATCAAGGCCCTGATGTTTGGCGCTCAGGAAGGAGAGGGCCCCAGTACTTCCGGAACTGAAGGTGCTCGTATTGTACCAGGCCAGCATTTCCCGGGGGAGGTCCCGCAAACTGCAAAAAAAGGTAAGTCGCAAAAAAGGTGCCGAGTGTGTTACAAAAGGGGAATACGCAAGGACACCATTTATCAGTGCGACACCTGCCCCGAAAAACCTGGCCTGTGTATGAAGGATTGCTTCAAATTGTACCACACCTCCATGCACTACTAATTTACTTTACAGGAAAGATTAGTTCCAGAAGGGGGGCACATCTAGAGAAGCTTCTTGGGGGTCTAATTTCTAAAATTATGTCACTTGTGGGTTTTTTTTCCTGTTTAGGCACATCAGGGGCTCTGCAAATGGAACATGATGCCCGCAGACCATTCCATCAAAGTCTGCATTCCAAAACGTCACTACTTCCCTTCCGAGTCCCGACGTGTGCCTAAACAGTTTTTTCCCACATGTGGGGTACCAGCGTTCTCAGGACAAATTGGACAACAACTTTTGGGGTCCAATTTCTCCTGTTACCCTTGGGAAAATAAAAAATTGGGGACTAAAAAAATCACTTTTGTGGAAAAAAAAAAATATTTTTTTTTCACACAGGGCATTATAAACTTTAGTGAAACACTTGGGGGTTCAAAGTACTCACCACACACCTAGATAAGTTCCTTAGGGGGTCTAGTTTCCAAAATGGGGTCACTTGTGGGGGGTTTCCACTGTTTAGGCACATCAGGGGCTCTGCTAACAGAACATGACGCCCGCAGACCATTCCATCAAAGTCTGCATTCCAAAACGTCACTACTTCCCTTCTGAGCCCTGCCGTGCGCCCAAACAGTGGTTCCCCCAACATATGGGGTATCGGCGTACTCAGGACAAATTGGACAACAACTTTTGGGGTCCAATTTCTCCTGTTACCCTTGGGAAAATAAAAAATTGGGGACTAAAAAAAATCACTTTTGTGGAAAAAAAAATATTTTTTTTTTCACACAGGGCATTATAAACTTTAGTGAAACACTTGGGGGTTCAAAGTACTCACCACACACCTAGATAAGTTCCTTAGGGGGTCTAGTTTCCAAAATGGGGTCACTTGTGGGGGTTTCCACTGTTTAGGCACATCAGGGGTTCTGCTAACGGAACATGACGCCCGCAGACCATTCCATCAAAGTCTGCATTCCAAAACGTCACTACTTCCCTTCCGAGCCCTGCCGTGCACCCAAACAGTGGTTCCCCCCAACATATGGGGTATCAGCATACTCAGAACAAATTGGACAACAACTTTTGGGGTCCAATTTCTCCTGTTACCCTTGGGAAAATAAAAAATTGGGGACTAAAAAAATCACTTTTGTGGGAAAAAAAAATATTTTTTTTTTCACGCCAGGGCATTATAAACTTTAGTGAAACACTTGGGGGTTCAAAGTACTCACCACACACCTAGATAAGTTCCTTAGGGGGTCTAGTTTCCAAAATGGGGTCACTTGTGGGGGGTTTCCACTGTTTAGGCACATCAGGGGCTCTGCTAACGGAACATGACGCCCGCAGACCATTCCATCAAAGTCTGCATTCCAAAACGTCACTACTTCCATTCCGAGCCCTTCCGTGCACCCAAACAGTGGTTCCCCCCAACATATGGGGTATCAGCGTACTCAGGACAAATTGGACAACAACTTTTGGGGTCCAATTTCTCCTGTTACCCTTGGGAAAATAAAAAATTGGGGACTAAAAAAATCACTTTTGTGGGAAAAAAAAATATTTTTTTTTTCACGCCAGGGCATTATAAACTTTAGTGAAACACTTGGGGGTTCAAAGTGCTCACCACACACCTAGATAAGTTCCTTAGGGGGTCTAGTTTCCAAAATGAGGTCACATGTGGGGGGTTTCCACTGTTTAGGCACATCAGGGACCCTCCAAACGCGACATGGCGTTCGTTCCCAATTCCAGTCAATTTTGGTTTGGAAAAGTCAAACGGCGCTCCTTTCCTTTCGAGCCCTGCCGTGCGCCCAAACAGTGGTTCCCCCCCACATATGGGGTATCAGCGTACTCAGGACAAATTGGACAACAACTTTTGTGGTCCAATTTCTCCTTTACCCTTGGGAAAATAAAGAATTGGGGACTAAAACGTCATGCTTGTGGAAAAAGTATGATTTTTTTTCTTCACGGCTCTACATTACAAACTTGCGTGAAGCACTTGGGGGTTCAAAGTGCTCACCACACACCTAGATAAGTTCCTTAGGGGTCTAGTTTCCAAAATGGGGTCACATGTGGGGGGTTTCCACTGTTTAGGCACATCAGGGGCCCTCCAAACGCGACATGGCGTTCGTTCCCAATTCCAGCCAATTTTGGTTTGGAAAAGTCAAACGGCGCTCCTTCCCTTTCGAGCCCTGCCGTGCGCCCAAACAGTGGTTCCCCCCCACATATGGGGTATCAGCGTACTCAGGACAAATTGGACAACAACTTTTGTGGTCCAATTTCTCCTCTTACCCTTGGGAAAATAAAAAATTGGGGACTAAAACGTCATGCTTGTGGAAAAAATATGATTTTTTTTCTTCACGGCTCTACATTACAAACTTGCGTGAAGCACTTGGGGGTTCAAAGTGCTCACCAAACATCTAGGTAAGTTCCTTAGGGGGTCTAGTTTCCAAAATGGGGTCACATGTGGGGGTTTCCACTGTTTAGGCACATCAGGGGCCCTCCAAACGCGACATGGCGTTCGTTCCCAATTCCAGCCAATTTTGGTTGGGAAAAGTCAAACGGCGCTCCTTCCCTTTCGAGCCCTGCCGTGCGCCCAAACAGTGGTTCCCCCCCACATATGGGGTATCAGCGTACTCAGGACAAGTTGGACAACAACTTTTGTGGTCCAATTTCTCCTCTTACCCTTGGGAAAATAAAAAATTGGGGACTAAAACATCATGCTTGTGGAAAAAATATGATTTTTTTTCTTCACGGCTCTACATTACAAACTTGCGTGAAGCACTTGGGGGTTCAAAGTGCTCACCACACACCTAGATAAGTTCCTTAGGGGGTCTAGTTTCCAAAATGGGGTCACATGTGGGGGGTTTCCACTGTTTAGGCACATCAGGGGCCCTCCAAACGCGACATGGCGTTCGTTCCCAATTCCAGCCAATTTTGGTTTGGAAAAGTCAAACGGCGCTCCTTCCCTTTCGAGCCCTGCCGTGCGCCCAAACAGTGGTTCCCCCCCACATATGGGGTATCAGCGTACTCAGGACAAGTTGGACAACAACTTTTGTGGTCCAATTTCTCCTCTTACCCTTGGGAAAATAAAAAATTGGGGACTAAAACGTCATGCTTGTGGAAAAAATATGATTTTTTTTCTTCACGGCTCTACATTACAAACTTGCGTGAAGCACTTGGGGGTTCAAAGTGCTCACCAAACATCTAGGTAAGTTCCTTAGGGGGTCTAGTTTCCAAAATGGGGTCACATGTGGGGGTTTCCACTGTTTAGGCACATCAGGGGCCCTCCAAACGCGACATGGCGTTCGTTCCCAATTCCAGCCAATTTTGGTTTGGAAAAGTCGAACGGCGCTCCTTCCCTTTCGAGCCCTGCCGTGCGCCCAAACAGTGGTTCCCCCCCACATATGGGGTATCAGCGTACTCAGGACAAGTTGGACAACAACTTTTGTGGTCCAATTTCTCCTCTTACCCTTGGGAAAATAAAAAATTGGGGACTAAAACATCATGCTTGTGGAAAAAATATGATTTTTTTTCTTCACGGCTCTACATTACAAACTTGCGTGAAGCACTTGGGGGTTCAAAGTGCTCACCACACATCTAGATAAGTTCCTTAGGGGGTCTTGTTTCCAAAATGGGGTCACATGTGGGGGGTTTCCACTGTTTAGGCACATCAGGGGCCCTCCAAACGCGACATGGCGTTCGTTCGCAATTCCAGCCAATTTTGGTTTGGAAAAGTCAAACGGCGCTCCTTCCCATTTCGAGCCCTGCCGTGCGCCCA
Organism: Oophaga sylvatica; assembly: GCA_033576555.1. Classification (NCBI taxonomy): domain Eukaryota; kingdom Metazoa; phylum Chordata; class Amphibia; order Anura; family Dendrobatidae; genus Oophaga; species Oophaga sylvatica. The sequence continues at coordinate 380,757,216 of JARQOD010000001.1, read as the reverse complement.
AACAGTGGTTCCCCCCCACATATGGGGTATCAGCGTACTCAGGACAAGGACAACAACTTTTGTGTCCAATTCTCCTCTTACCTTGGGAAATAAAAATTGGGGACTAAAACTCATGCTTGGGAAAAATATGATTTTTTTCACGGCTCTACTTACAAACTTGCGTGAAGCACTTGGGGTTCAAAGTGCTCACAAACATCTAGGTAAGTTCCTGGGGGTCTAGTTCCAATGGGGTCACATTGGGGTTTCCACTGTTTAGGCACATCAGGGGCCCTCAAACGCGACATGGCGTTCGTCCAATTCAGCCATTTGGTTGGGAAAGTCAACGGCGTCCTCCCTTTCGAGCCTGCCATGCGCCCAAACAGTGGTCCCCCCACATATGGGGTATCAGCGTACTCAGGACAGTTGGACAACACTTTGTGTCCAATTTCTCCTCTGACCCTTGGGAAAATAAAAAATTGGGACTAAAACATCATGCTTGTGGAAAAATATGATTTTTTTCTCACGCTCACATACAAACTGCGTGAAGCACTTGGGGTTCAAAGGCTCACCACACCCTAGATAAGTTCCTTAGGGGGTCTAGTTTCCAAAAGGGGTCACATGTGGGGGTTTCCACGTTTAGGCCATCAGGGCCTCCAAACGCGACTGGCGTTCGTTCCCAATTCCAGCCAATTTTGGTTTGGAAAAGTCAAACGGGCTCCTTCCCTTCGAGCCCTGCCGTGCGCCCAAACAGTGTTCCCCCCCACATATGGGTATCAGCGTACTCAGGACAATTGGACAACAACTTTTGGTCCAATTTCTCCTCTTCCCTTGGGAAATAAAAAATTGGGGACTAAACTCATGCTTGTGGAAAAAATAGATTTTTTTTTTCACGGCTCTACATTACAAACTTGCGTGAAGCACTTGGGGTTCAAAGTGCTCACCAACATCTAGGTAAGTTCCTTAGGGGGTCTAGTTTCCAAATGGGGTCACATGTGGGGGGTTTCCACTGTTTAGGCACATCAGGGGCCCTCCAAACGCGACATGGCGTTCGTTCCCAATTCCAGCCAATTTTGGTTTGGAAAAGTCAAACGGCGCTCCTTCCCTTTCGAGCCCTGCCGTGCGCCCAAACAGTGGTTCCCCCCCACATATGGGGTATCAGCGTACTCAGGACAAATTGGACAACAACTTTTTGGTCCAATTTCTCCTCTTACCCTTGGGAAAATAAAAAATTGGGACTAAAACGTCATGCTTGTGGAAAAAATATGATTTTTTTTCTTCACGGCTCTACATTACAAACTTGCGTGAAGCCTTGGGGTTCAAAGTGCTCACCAACATCTAGGTAAGTTCCTTAGGGGTCTAGTTCCAAAATGGGGTCACATGTGGGGGTTTCCACTGTTTAGGCACATCAGGGGCCCTCCAAACGCGACATGGCGTTCGTTCCCAATTCCAGCCAATTTGGTTGGAAAGTCAAACGGCGCTCCTTCCCTTCGAGCCCTGCCGTGCGCCCAAACAGTGGTTCCCCCCCACATAGGGGTATCAGCGTACTCAGGACAATTGGACAACAACTTTTGTGGTCCAATTTCTCCTCTTACCCTTGGGAAAATAAAAAATTGGGGACTAAAACATCATGCTTGTGGAAAAAAATATGATTTTTTTTCTTCACGGCTCTACATTACAAACTTGCGTGAAGCACTTGGGGGTTCAAAGTGCTCACCACACACCTAGATAAGTTCCTTAGGGGGTCTAGTTTCCAAAATGGGGTCACATGTGGGGGGTATTCCACTGTTTAGGCACATCAGGGGCCCTCCAAACGCGACATGGCGTTCGTTCCCAATTCCAGCCAATTTTGGTTTGGAAAAGTCAACGGCGCTCCTTCCCTTTCGAGCCCTGCCGTGCGCCCCAAACAGTGGTTCCCCCCCACATATGGGGTATCAGCGTACTCAGGACAAGTTGGACAACAACTTTTGTGGTCCAATTTCTCCTCTTACCCTTGGGAAAATAAAAATATTGGGGACTAAAACTCATGCTTGTGGAAAAAATATATTTTTTTTCTTCACGGCTCTACATTACAAACTTGCGTGAAGCACTTGGGGGTTCAAAGTGCTCACCAAACATCTAGGTAAGTTCCTTAGGGGGTCTAGTTTCCAAATGGGGTCACATGTGGGGGTTTCCACTGTTTAGGCACATCAGGGGCCCTCCAAACGCGACATGGCGTTCGTTCCAATTCCAGCCAATTTTGGTTTGGAAAAGTCAACGGCGCTCCTTCCATTTCGAGCCCTGCCGTGCGCCCAAACAGTGGTTCCCCCCCACATATGGGGTATCAGCGTACTCAGGACAAGTTGGCCAACAACTTTTGTGATCCAATTTCTCCTCTTACCCTTGGGAAAATAAAAAATTGGGGACTAAAACATCATGCTTGTGGAAAAAATATGATTTTTTTTCTTCACGGCTCTACATTACAAACTTGCGTGAAGCACTTGGGGGTTCAAAGTGCTCACCACACATCTAGGTAAGTTCCTTAGGGGGTCTAGTTTCCAAAATGGGGTCACATGTGGGGGATTTCCACTGTTTAGGCACATCAGGGGCCCTCCAAACGCGACATGGCGTTCGTTCCCAATTCCAGCCAATTTTGGTTTGGAAAAGTCAAACCGCGCTCCTTCCCTTTCGAGCCCTGCCGTGCGCCCAAACAGTGGTTCCCCCCCACATATGGGGTATCAGCGTACTCAGGACAAGTTGGACAACAACTTTTGTGGTCCAATTTCTCCTCTTACCCTTGGGAAAATAAAAAATTGGGGACTAAAACATCATGCTTGTGGAAAAAATATGATTTTTTTTCTTCACGGCTCTACATTACAAACTTGCGTGAAGCACTTGGGGTTCAAAGTGCTCACCACACATCTAGTTAAGTTCCTTAGGGGGTCTAGTTTCCAAAATGGGGTCACATGTGGGGGGTTTCCACTGTTTAGGCACATCAGGGGCCCTCCAAACGCGACATGGCGTTCGTTCCCAATTCCAGCCAATTTTGGTTTGGAAAAGTCAAACCCGCGCTCCTTCCCTTTCGAGCCCTGCCGTGCGCCCAAACAGTGGTTCCCCCCACATATGGGGTATCAGCGTACTCAGGACAAGTTGGACAACAACTTTTGTGGTCCAATTTCTCCTCTTACCCTTGGGAAAATAAAAAATTGGGGACTAAAACATCATGCTTGTGGAAAAAATATGATTTTTTTTCTTCACGGCTCTACATTACAAACTTGCGTGAAGCACTTGGGGGTTCAAAGTACTCACCACACATCTAGATAAGTTCCTTAGGGGGTCTAGTTTCCAAAATGGGGTCACATGTGGGGGGTTTCTACTGTTTAGGCACATCAGGGGCCCTCCAAACGCGACATGGCGTTCGTTCACAATTAAAGCCAATTTTGGTTTGGAAAAGTCAAACGGCGCTCCTTCCCTTTCGAGCCCTTCCGTGCGCCCAAACAGTGGTTCCCCCCCACATATGGGGTATCAGCGTACTCAGGACAAGTTGGACAACAACTTTTGTGGTCCAATTTCTCCTCTTACCCTTGGGAAAATAAAAAATTGGGGACTAAAACATCATGCTTGTTGAAAAAATATGATTTTATTTTTTCACGACTCTACATTATAAACTTGCGTGAAGCACTTGGGGTTCAAAGTGCTCACCACACATCTAGATAAGTTCCTTAGGGGGTCTAGTTTCCAAAATGGGGTCACATGTGGGGGGTTTCCACTGTTTAGGCATATCAGGGCCTCTCCAAACGCGACATGGCGTCCGTTCTCAATTCCAGCCAATTTTGGTTTGGAAAAGTCAAACTGCGCTCCTTCCATTCCGAGCCCTGCCGTGCGCCCAAACAGTGGTTTTCCCTCACATATGGGGTATCGGCGTACTCAGGAGAAATTGCACAACAACTTTATCGGTCCATTTTCTCCTTTTTCCCTTGTGAATATAAAAAAAATGTTTGTAAAAGATCATTTTTGTGACTAAAAAGTAAAATGTTCATTTTTTCCTTCCACGTTGCTTCAGCTCCTGTGAAGCACCTGAAGGGTTAATAAACTTTTTGAATGTGGTTTTGAGTACCTTGAGGGGTGTAGTTTTTACAATGGTGTCACTTTTGGGTATTTTTGCCATATAGACCCCTCAAAGTGACTTCAAATATGAGGTGGTCCCTAAAAAAAATGGCTTTGTACATTTTGATGTAAAAATGAGAAATCGCTGGTCAACTTTTAACCCTTATAACTTCGTAACAAAAAAAATTTTGGTTCCAAAATTGTGCTGATGTAAAGTAGACATGTGGGAAATGTTATTTGTTAACTATTTTCTGTGACATATTTCTCTGTTTTAAGGAATAAAATTTCAAAGTTTGAAAATTGCTAAATTTTCCAAATTTTCACCATATTTGCGTTTTTTTCATAAATAAACGCAAGTTATATGGAAGAAATTTTACCACTAACATAAAGTACAATATGTCACGAGAAAACAATCTCAGAATCGCGAAGATCCGTTGAAGCGTTCCAGAGTTATAACCTCATAAAGAGACAGTGGTCAGAATTGTAAAAATTGGCCCGGTCATTAACGTGCAAACCACCCTTGGGGGTGAAGGGGTTAAAAAAGACATTGAAAACCTGGAGAAATTTCAGAGAAGAGCCATCAGGATGGTGAGCGGACTGCAAAGTACGTCCTACGAGTAACGATTAAAGAATCTGGGAATGTTTAGCTTGCAAAAAAGAAGGTTAAAAGGAGACTTAATAGCTGTCTACAAATGTCTGAAGCGCTGTCACAGTGTAGAGGGATCATTATTCTCATTTGTGCATGGAAACACGAGAAGCAATGGAATGAAACTAAAAGGGAGATGATACAGATTAGACATAAAAATAACTTTTTGACAGTGAGGGTGATTAATGAGGGGAACAGGCGGCCACGAGAGGCGGTGAGTTGCACTTCAATGGAAGTCTTCAAACAGAGGCTGGACAGACATCTGTCTGGGATGATTTAAAGATGTATATCTTTGTACCGTGTTAGCCAGCAGATAGAAAAATATTTAGACTTGAGAGTCCTCAGTGGTTGATACCTTTTAATGGCTAACTGAAAAGATGGTAACAAATTGCAAGCTTTCGAGACTACTCAGGTCTCTTCATCAGGCTACACTAATACAAAATCTGAAGAATCACATATTTATACACAACACAGCACAGAAAAAATGCAATAGGTAAGACAAAGTGACATAAAGCAGAACTGTCATTATGGGAGATAGAGATGAACATAAATATTGGAACAGTTCATAGATAAGGTGTTGTGAATGTTTTAGAAATGAATTCTGAGCAGAAGCTCCCTCTGGTGGTTACAAACAGTACTGAACCATTCAATGAGGATTGGCAATCAGGAATCACAGACTGGTCTTATATAAGGGAGGTTCCCTCCCATCATGGTTGCCGGTGATCAATTGTTCTTGTCTCAACTTTGTTTCCTGGTTCACTTGGAAGCTTGCTGAGTCTTGCCTCTTCTCCTGCTCTCAGATAAGATATTTTCTGTTTTTTGTTTTTGTGCTTACTATTTGCATATTTCTCTGCATTTCTGTGAAGTTAGCCAGGTCCCCTCCCCGGGGGGCTTGGGCTCCTCTCAGTTCCTCTGGAGAAACTGTTATTTGTTCATTTGCCTTTTCCAGTTTTTTCAGTGGCTGCGGCTTAGTTTTGTTACACCAGAGAACTAATTTAGGTGGTAGAGGTCGTGTGATCTCAGGTGTTTTTGCAATTAGTAGCGTTGGTTTTTTTTAGGTTTTTTTTGGATTGCAGTAAGTATCCTTCCTATCCTTTTTCTGTCTAGGCAGATTGGGCCCCAATGTTTGCTCATACTATTTTCTGTCTGTGTCTGTATTTCCTCTTGTCTATCCGCCATTACATGTTTGGGGGCTTCCTATGTTCTTTGGGGATCTGCTCCGGGGCAGATAGCTTTCCTCTTTCTATCTTTAGGTGTAGTTAACCTCTCAGGCTGTGACGAGGCGTCTAGGACCAACTTAGGAACGCTTCACGGCTGCCTTTAGTTGTGGTGGTTAATCAGGGTACTGCAATCCAGTAGATTCCAACCTCTCTGGTGTATTGCCGTTTTTGCCTGCTCTCCTCAGCTACCAAAACATAACATAATGAGTGTGAAAGTTTTATTGCCCTCTGATTGGGGTCTGGTAATGTTTTGTGATGTTCTCACAGGGTCTTTGGAGTAAATTCCTTAATTGATGTAAAACGTCATAAATCCGTGTGACAGGTTCATTCCAGCATTAAGAGTGTCAAAGGTCACCATCAATTTGTATTCGCAAACTCTTCTGTGTCTCTGAGATGTGAAACTACCTTTCAGTACAAGTAATTTCATATCCATCATGCTATGACCAGGGGAGCAAAAGTGTTTGGCCACAGGTAGATCCATTCTTTTTTCTCTTATTGTGTGGCGATGAGAATTCATCCTTGTTCTCAGTTTTTGACGGTCTCCCCCACATACAGACCCCCAGTTGGACATTTAGTACATATAATTAGGTACACCACATTAGATGTGATGCAGCTGAAAGTACCTGGGATCTTGTAGTACTTCCTAAAACACAGTAGTGGGGGGTCTGGAAATATGGATTGTAATCGGGCATCGGGTATTCTTAAACCCCTGGTAAAGGATACACCCATTCAGGACACAACTGACCTACTGAATAAACTAGCAGCAATAGGTCCTCTACCAGAAGGGACCATCCTGGCCACCATAGATGTGGAATCTTTGTACTCTAATATCCCACACCAGGATGGATTAAATGCCTGCAAAGACTTCATGGAAAACACCGAGAATGATGCTGATTCTGTGGTGAAACTCACAAAATTCATCCTCACCCACAATTACTTTGAATTTGACAACAAGATCTATTTACAAGAGACTGGCACAGCTATGGGAAGTAAAATGGCTCCACAGTATGCAAATCTTTTCATGGCCAAGCTTGAAAGCGACTTTCTGTCCGCATGTCCCATCAGGCCTCTGGCCTACTACCCCTACATTGATGACATTTTAATCATCTGGACGGAGTCTGAGCAACAGCTAAAGACGTTCCATGAACAGTTCAATCAATTTCATCCCACCATCAATTTAACACTCAACTACTCCAGCACTGAAATTAACTTTTTGTACACCATCATTAAACTAAAGGGCAATGAAATAGAGACATCCCTGTATCAGAAGCCAATCGACCGTCCAACATACCTTAAATGGGACAGTTTCCATCCAAAACATATAAAAAACTCTATTGTCTACAGCCAAGCCATCAGATACAACCGTGTATGTTCCAACCCCATGGATAGAGATGAACAACTTGGTCGCCTTAGAAAGACCTTTTTAAATCAGGGTTACCATCCAAGAACAATTGAAAACCAAATTACAAGAGCCACCAGAATATCAAGGAATCACCTGCTACATTACAAAGCTAAAGAAGAAAATAACCGGGTGCCTCTAGTGGTCACCTACAATCCAAATCTGGAGGTGCTAAGGGGAGCTGCACGGAAACTACAACCTTTACTACAAAAAGATGCCCGATTACAATCCATATTTCCAGACCCCCCACTACTGTGTTTTAGGCAGCCCCCAAATCTAAGAAGCATCATTGTCAGAAGTTCCCTGTCCTCCCCAACAGCTGCAGGAACCTTTCCTTGCAACAAGAAGAAATGCAAAACCTGTCCATTTATAATGACCACGGACAAGATAAAGATCCCCAACTCACATCAGGACTACAAGATCCCAGGTACTTTCAGCTGCATCACATCTAATGTGGTGTACCTAATTATATGTACTAAATGTCCAACTGGGGGTCTGTATGTGGGGGAGACCGGGCAAAAACTGAGAACAAGGATGAATTCTCATCGCCACACAATAAGAGAAAAAAGAATGGATCTACCTGTGGCAAAACATTTTTGTTCCCCTGATCATAGCATGATGGATATGAAATTACTTGTACTGAAAGGTAGTTTCACATCTCAGAGACACAGAAGAGTTTGCGAAGACAAATTGATGGTGACCTTTGACACTCTTAATGCTGGAATGAACCTGTCACACGGATTTATGACGTTTTACATCAATTAAGGAATTTACTCCAAAGACCCTGTGAAAACATCACAAAACATTACCAGACCCCAATCAGAGTGCAATAAAACTTTCACACTCCTTATCTATGAACTGTTCCAATATTTATGTTCATCTCTATCTCCCATAATGACAGTTCTGCTTTACGTCACTTGTCTTACCTATTGCATTTTTTCTGTGCTGTGTTGTGCATAAATATGTGATTCTTCAGATTTTGTATTAGTTTAGCCTGATGAAGAGACCTGAGTAGTCTCGAAAGCTTGCAATTTGTTACCATCTTTTCAGTTAGCCATTAAAAGGTATCAACCACTGAGGACTCTCAAGTCTAAATATTTTTGGGATGATTTAGTGAATCCTGTTTTGAGCAGGGGGTTGGACGTGATGACCCAGGAGGTCCCTTCCAATGCTAACATTCTAGGATTCTAAGTAAAATCAGTCACTTCAGCTTACTATTGAAGTCGTAACAGCAGACAGGAGTTCTATCGGGATCTTGCCATCCATGGTATTAATAACATTCTTCTCCAGCACCAAATTTTGAAGGTGTTGATTCTTCTGTCTTGTTCTTTATCATCCAGGTTTCGCATCTGCATGTACAGAAAAGACCAGACTAAGTGCGACATGTGTGATTGTTGCCAGTGAAATGGATTTGCAGAGCTTGTCCAGTGGCTTTATTGGTTTTGGTCTTGTTTAATTCTTGCTGGTTACTGGACTATTCTGTTTTGTTTTGTTTTTTTGCTTTTTTTTTTTACAAATCTGTGATACGGTTCCAGAAATATGGGCCTTTAGTAGATACTAATACATAGCAGCCTGAAAAACTCCCCCCAGAGAGTCCCTTGTGCACCACGCTTTGCAAAGACCATAAAAATTAGCAGGAAATTAAAAGCCTCATATCTCATAACCATATGATGGATTAAAAATAAAACAGAATAATCATGGGAGCAGCAGTAATTAAAAAAAAATCACTTTTGATCTGCTACCATGTCAACTTAAATCAAGAAAATCTAAACCTTAATCAATATGGTGTGCTTTTGCCAACATGTATTTTGCTACCTGTTGGCCAACAATAAAGCATAATGCCACTTGATGGCCAATAGTATAGTACAACCCATCATGTTGTGATACATTACATCAATGATACATTATAACAGCACTTCCTGGACTATAAAATAGCACAATCCCACCTAATGGCCAATGATAAAGTGTAGCATCTTTTGATGGACAAAAATGCAGCACAACCTTTCACTGCTTGTTAGCTAATGATACACCACAATGCCACTTGTTGGCCAACTAAACAACAAAGTCTAGTATTGGTCAGTGATGCAGCAGAATGCTAACAGTACAGCAAAATTCCATCTGTTGGCGGGTAATATAGCACAAAGCCACCTGGAGGACAACCATATGACAGAATACCACCTTTTTGGCCAGCAGTATGGCACAATGCAGCCTTTGGCCAATAATACAGCACAGTAACCCTGTTAGCCAATTATAACACAATACCAATGAAAAAGCACCACCTGCTGACCCAAAATACAGCACAATGTCACCTGCTGAGCCAATATACCAGAAACCCACTAGTTAGGTCGGGGTAACACGAGCATGTGATAGAATCGGGCCGATTATACTAATGACACTGTAAAGGGGACGACCGCACCGCGGGTACCTGCAGGCCGGGTCCGGAACTGTTAGGGCTGCATCCCCTGTTTCCTGGAGGAAACATTAGTGATCCGAACCTTACTCCTGACCGAGTGGGGCGGGGGGATAAAAGGAGATTGCGCTCGCAACAGAGCAGTTTGGCACCAACCCGGGGCAGCGCGCAGTCAGAGGAGCGCTGCGCCCCCTCCCCCACACAGAGTGCCAGCGCCATGATGGGGCGCAGTGAGAGGGTCCCCCACCATCTATAGAGGGACTGCTGCGCAGAGGCGAGCGTTGTGCTCAGCAGCAGCACAGAGAGGAATGTTACGTCCAGGGAGCACCAGCATCACACAGGCCAGCATCCATCGTTCCCCCGCTGAAAACAATGGGGACTTGATAGAGACGTACAGTGTTGGCCCGGTGACTACAGAGAGCAAGGTGCCGTACCATCCGTGTCCGTGAGTACAGCACACGTGCCACATAAGGGTGACCGGGAACAGGACAAATACTTGCACCCTGACTCTGCCAGTGAATATTTGCCCAGACACTTGTGCCCTGACTTTGCCAGTATATATTTGCCAAGCCACATTGGGCTCGTACAGGACTGTCATTTGTGCCCCGACACACCAGGGTATAACTGCCGACCCACGCCGGGCTCAGACAGTGCCATGACCCACGCTCCTCCGGCCACATCAGTACATGGACTGGAGGCCAAGTGGAAGGGACCGGAGACCGACCACTGCCGAAGTTGGAGAAACTTCTGGCACAATAAGTGTACAACAGAACTGCCATTACTTAATTCATTATTTCTGCATATTATTTACACCTGAACAGTTTATTTCCTGTTTAACCCTTTACCTCCCTGCGTGGAGTAATCCTCTGTTTATTAAAATTGTTAACCCTTGCTTTGCCTCCTGTCCGTCACTGCATCTCGCAACTTGCTCACAACACTCCGTTCAGACTGTCAGGGTTTGATCCGAGTGTTACCTTAGTGTGATCGGATTCTCTCGCATGTGAGAATTGGAGCACAGGTGTAGAGAAGATGGAGAACGTAATTTCTCCATTGTCTCCATTGTCAGATGACTTCAGAGTGCAGTCTAACGCACCCACAGATTTGGGTGATTCTCGGATGCGCTCACAATTTTTTCTCAAGCTGAATTGGCATGAAAAAATAATCACAGATCTGCACTGCCCCGTAGTATAACTGGTCCGAGTGCAATCTCACAAAACATCGGGTAGCACTGTGCCTTGTTTTACGCTCATTGTGACCGAGCCCTCAGCCAAATTATAGCACATCATCATCTATTGACCACCCCCGCGCTTTTTTTTTGCTTTAAATTGCTGTATATGAACCATACAGCAAAAATCCAATGATACAGAGATGCACCTTACTAACCAATTAGACACCACAACACCTCCTTATGATGGTCAACATATTGTTTTCTTTTTTTCTTCTTCATTGATTTGTACATTTATCAGAACACCGAACGGAATAAAGAATCTGCCATGTTACATTCCCTCTTCACATCTGAGCTCCTGTGTTCCCGTATAACCGTCCTTTACATTCCCCATCCGGCCACTGTACAATCATGGACAAAAGTTTTGAGAATGACACAAATATTAATTTTTACAAAGTCTACTGCTTCACTTTTTCTAATGGCAATTTGCATATACTCCAGAATGTTATAAAGAGTGATCAGCTTAACAGCAATTACTTGCAAAGTCAATATTTGGCTAGAAAATGAACTTTATCCCCCAAAACACATTTCAACATCATTGCAGCCCTGCCTTAAAAGGACCAGCTAACCTCTTTTCAGTGATTGCTCCATTAACACAGGTGTGGGTGTTGATGAGGACATGGCTGGAGATCAATCTGCCATGATTAAGTAAGAATGACACCACTGGACACTTTAAAAGGAGGCTGGTGCTTGGCATCATTGTTTCTCTTCTGTTAACCATGGTTATCTCTAAAGAAACATGTGCAGTCATCATTGCAATGCACAAAAATGGCCTAACAGGGAAGAGTATCGCAGCTAGAAAGATTGCACCTCAGTCAACAATCTATCGCATCATCAAGAACTTCAAGGAGAGAGGTTCCATTGTTGCCAAAAAGGCTCCAGGGCCCCCAAGAAAGACCAGCAAGCGCCAGGACCGTCTCTTAAAAGTGTTTCAGCTGCAGGATCGGGCTACCAGCAGTGCAGAGCTTGCTCAGGAATGGCAGCAGGCAGGTGTGAGTGCATCTGCACGCACTGTGAGGCGGAGACTCTTGGAGCAAGGCCTGGTCTCAAGGAGGGCAGCAAAGAAGCCACTTCTCTCCAGAAAAAACATCATGGACAGACTGATATTCTGCAAAAGGTACAGGCAGTGGACTGCTGAGGACTGGGGTAAAGTTATTTTCTCTGATGAATCTCCTTTTCGATTGTTTGGGACATCAGGAAAACGCCTCATTCGGAGAAGACAAGGTGAGCGCTACCACCAGTCTTGTCTCATGCCAACTGTTAAGCATCCTGAAACCATTCTTGTGTGGGGTTGCTTCTCAGTCAAGGGAATCGGCTCTCTCACAGTCTTGCCTAAAAACACAGCCATGAATAAAGAATGGTACCAGAATGTCCTCCAAGAGCAACTTCTCCCAACCCTCCAAGAGCAGTTTGGCGATCAACAATGCCTTTTCCAGCATGATGGAGCACCTTGTCATAAAGCAAAGGTGATAACTAAATGGCTCAGGGAACAAAACATAGAGATTTTGGGTCCATGGCCTGGAAACTCCCCAGATCTTAATCCCATTGAGAATTTGTGGTCAATCATCAAGAGACGGGTGGACAAACAAAAACCTAAAAATTCTGACAAAATGAAAGCATTGATTGTGCAAGAATGGACTGCTATCAGTCAGGATTTGGTCCAGAAGTTGATTGAGAGCATGCCAGGGAGAATTGCAGAGGTCCTGAAGAAGAAGGGTCAACACTGCAAATATTGACATTGCTGCATTAACTCATTCTAACTGTCAATATAAGCTTTTGTTACTCATATGTTTGCAATTATATTTCTGTCTGTGATAAAAAACATCTGTCAAACACACATATAAACCAGAGGGCAGCAGATCATGTGAAAATATAATATTTGTGTCATTCTCAAAACTTTTGGCCATGACTGTACAGATGACGTCATTTCCAGCACGTCTGTACTAATGTTTATGATAAAAGTTGTAGCAGGAGTGATTCAGGTTGTTAATATTTCTGATTGAGCCGTGATTCATGGCTGCCTCCTGTGAGATAGCGCTGCAGGGAATAAAACACCTCTTTCTGACAATTACCTGGACACGTTCCCGCGGCCGCTGACGCAATCCCAGTTACTATAATTGTGTCAGTTACGTGGATTAAGCAACTGACATATCCTGTCATGTGTTAGGCAGGTGCAGAAAGAAGGCGCGTACAATGCCATGGTATAATGAGGGAAACTGGAGGGGGCTCAAACTCAGCATCAAAAAATCCAAAATTATCAACATCTCACGGCATTGGGGGACCATTCTATTCAATGTATAATTTGTAAGATTTATCTACATAAAAATGTTGTGATTTTTGATATATTGCAATTATGTGCTCTGCACTAATCAGACGTCTCCTCCTTGTCTCCTACTTACTATATTACAGTATAATGGTTTTGGGGAGACTGATGACGGTTTTGAACATTTACAGAGATCTTTAAGTCAAATAGGGAACTTCAATCTTCATGAAAATAAGGCTGATATGTGCTGCATCCCCAACAAGATCTATTACAACATGTCATATATTCACCTAAGTTATGCAAATCAGCGCATTGACCACTGGAACATATAGCAGGAGGGTCTTTTTACATTGCTAGTCATGGCAGGCTCGTAAAAATATTTGTTCTGCTGCCCAGGGTGAGGAAGGTTATCCGATCCCAAACAGCACGCAACACTGTTTTTTGGCCTTAGTACCAAAATCTAGAATACACGTAATCCATAGGCTTAAACCAACAAGAGTGCAGCACATGGGTCTACTCCCACGTCTGTTGATGTGGAAACAAGGTCATTGCATCCAGAGCGGACGTGACAGGGTGTTACAAGAGCAAGGTAGAAAGTAAAGAGATTAGTAGCGCTGCATTATTTGAGATATAGCGCACATCTGACTGTATAACTCACATACACCTGACCTACATGTCTGAAAACAGGCCTAGAAATCTCCCTCCTGCTTGGCAGTAATTCCACAGACCCTCTTACATTTCTATCATCCCTGCATTATGTATTATGACTACATATAGAATATATGTATATAGAAAGATATACACGTGGTCAAAATTGTTGGTACCCCTCGTTTAATGACAGAAAAACCCACAATGGTGACAGAAATAACTTGAATCTGACAAAAGTAATAATAAGTAAAAAAATCTATGATAATGAACAAATCAAAGTCAGACATTGCTTTTCAACCATGCTTCCACAGAATTAAAAAAAAAAAAAAACTCATGAAATAGGCCTGGACAGAAATGATGGTACCCCTGAAAATAATGTGACAAAAGGGACATGTTAAATGAAGGTGTGTTCACTAATTAGCATCACAGGTGTCTACAATCCTGGAATCAGTGAGTGGGCCTGTATACAGCGCTACAGAAACTCACTGTGCTGTTTGGTGACATGGTGTGTATCACACTCAACATGGACCAGAGGAAGCAAAGGAAAGAGTTGTCTCAGGAGATTAGAAAGAAAACTATAGACGAACATGTAAAAGGTAAAAGTTTACAAGCAGCTTAATGTTCCTGTGACTACAGTTGCATATATTATTCAGAAATTTAAGCTCCATGGGACTGTAGCCAACCTCCCTGGATATGTCCACAGGAGGAAAATTGATGACAAATCAAAGAGACGGATAATACGAATGGTAACAAAAGAGCCCAGAAAAACTTCTAAACAGATTAAAGGTGAACTTCAAGCGCAAGGAACATCAGTGTCAGATCGCACCATCTGTCATTGTATGAGCCAAAGTGGACTTCATGGGAGATGACCAAGGAGGACACCATTGTTGCAAAAAAAAAAAAATCATAAAAAAGCCAGACTGGAATTTGCCAAACTACATGTTGACAAGTCACAAAGCTTCTGGGAGAATGTCCTACGGACAGACGAGACAAAAATTGAATTTTTTGGCAAGGCACATCAGCTCTATGTTCACAGACGGAAAAACGAAGCATATCAAGAAAAGAACACTGTCCCTACTGTGAAACATGGAGGAGGCTCTGTTATGTTCTGGGGCTGCTGTGCTACATCTGGCACAAGGTGTCTAAAATGTGTGCAGGGTACAATGAAATCTCAAGACTATCAAAGGATTCTAGAGAGAAATGTGTTGCCCAGTGTCAGAAAGCTTGGTCTCAGTCGCAGGTCATGGTTCTTGCAATAGGATAATGACCCAAAACACACAGCTAAAACACCCAAGAATGGCTAAGAGGAAAACATTGGACTATTCTGAAGTGGCCTTCTATGAGCCTTGACCTAAATCCTATTGAGCATCTTTGGAAAGAGCTGAAACATGCCGTCTGGAAAAGGCAACCTTCATACATGAGACAACTGGAGCAGTTTGCTCTTGAGGAGTGGGCCAAACTACCAGTCGAGGGGTGCAGAAGTCTCATTGACAGTTACAGGAATCGTTTGATTGCAGAGTTTGCCTCAAAAGGTTGTACAACAAAATATTAAGTTAAGGGAACCATCATTTCTGTCCAGGTCTTTTCATGAGTTTTTTTTTTAAAACATTCTGTGGAAGCATGGTTGAAAAGCAATGTCTGACTTTCATTTGTTCATTTTCATAGATTTTTGATTTATTATTACTTTTGTCAGATTCAAGTTATTTCTGTGACCATTGTGGGTTTTTCTGTCATTAAACGAGGGATACCAACAATTTTTGATTGTGTGTATAAGTACTACTCACAAAATTAGAATATCATCAAAAAGTTAGTTTATTTCAGTTCTTCAATACAAAAAGTAAAACTCATATGTTATATAGAGCCATTACAAACAGAGTGATCTATTTATTCCAAGTGTTTATTTCTGTTAATGTTGATGTTTATGGCTTACAGCCAATGAAATCCAAAAGTCATTATCTCAGTTAATTAGAATAACGAACAAAAAACACCTGCAAAGGCTTCCTAGGTCCATTAGTCTGTTTCAGTAGCTCCACAATCATGGGGAAGACTTGACAATGTCCAATTCATTCATTGACACACTTCACAGTACATAATGCAGGAATGAGAGAAACTTAAGAGGGTTTGTTGAATGACTGTCGAGCAGGAGGGGAGACATGGCTTTTTCATTTTGGGGTACCTGGCATTAGCTCTCCATAGATCAGCCACTGATACACCAGCCACATGCAATCACTTACTACAATGGGAAAACACCTTTAACCCCTTACTGCCATCAGACGTACTATCCCGTCCATGGTACCTGGGCCCGTATGACCATGGACGGGATAGTACGTCCCGTGCGATCGGACGCGCTCCCGGGGGGAGCGCAGCCGATCGCGGCCGGGTGTCAGCTGATTATCACAGCTGACACCCAGCACTATGTGTCAGGAGCGGTCACGGACCGCTCCCGGCACATTAACCCCTGGCACACCGCGATCAAACATGATCGCGCTGTACCAGGGGGCACAGGGGAGGATCGCGCAGGCAGGGGGCTCCCTGCGCGCTCCCCTGAGACCCTCAGAGCAGCGCGATGTGTCGCGCTGTTCGAGGGTCCGTCCTACCTCCAGGTCCCCGGATCCAAGATGGCGCCGGGGTCCTGCAGGGAGGCGGCTTCCTCAGTGCCTGCTGAGAGCAGGCACTGAGAAGCCTGCAGCACTGCCAGAGCGATCGCTGGTGTGACAGAGTGCTGTGCACACTGTCACACCAGCGATCTGCTAAAATACTGTGATGTCCCACCCTGGGACAAAGTAAAAAAGTTAAAAAAATGAAAATAAAAAGTGGTAAAAAAATCATAAAAAAAAAAAAAAATATTCCCCAATAAATTCATTTCTTCCTGTAAATAAAATAAACAAAACAATAAAAGTACACATATTTGGTATCGCCGCGTCCGTAACGACCCCCCCTAATAAAACTATCCCACTAGTTAACCCTTTAGTGAACCCCTTAAAAAAAAAAAAAAACTAAGCAAAAAATCAATGCTTTATCATCATACCGCCGAACATAAAGTGGAATAACACGCGATCAAAAAGACCGATATAAATAAACATGGTACCGCTGAAAACGTCATCTTGTCCTGCAAAAAACGAGCCATCATACAGCATCATCAGCGAAAAAATAAAAAGTTATAGCTCTCAGAATAAAGCGATGCAAAAATAATAATTTTTTAGATATAATTGCTTTTATTCTATAAAAGCCCCAAAACATAAAAAAATGATATAAATGAGGTATCACCGTAATCGTACTGACCCGAATAATAAAACTGCTTTATCAATTTTACCACACGCGAAACGGTATAAACGCCTCCCCAAAAGAAATTCATGAATTGCTGATTTTTGTTCATTCTAACCTCCCAAAAATCGAAATAAAAAGCGATCAAAAAACGTCACATGCTCAAAAATGGTACCAATAAAAACGTCACCTCGTCCCGCAAAAAATAAGACCTCACATGACTCTGTGGGCCAAAATATGCAAAAATTATAGCTCTCAAAATGTGGTGATGCAAAAAACTACTTTTTGCAATAAAAAGCGTCTTTTAGCGTGACAGCTGCCAATCACAAAAACCCGCTATAAATAGTAAATCAAACCCCCTTTATCACCCCCTTAGTTAGGGAAAAATAATAAAATTAAAAAAATTTATTTATTTCCATTTTCCCATTAGGGTTAGGGTTGCGGCTAAAGTTAGGGTTAGGGTTGGCGCTAACGTTAAGATTAGGGTTAGGGTTGAGATTAGGGTTAGGGTTGAGATTAGGGTTAGGGGTGTGTTAGGGTTAGGTTTGTGGTTAGGGTTGGGACTAGGGTTAGGGGTGTGTTGGGGTTAGGGTTGGAGTTAGAATTGGGGGGTTTCCGCTGTTTAGGCACATCAGGGGCTCTCCAAATGTGACATGGCGTCTGATTTCAATTCCAGCCAATTCTGTGTTGAAAAAGTCAAACGGTGCTCCTTCACTTCTGAGCTCTGCCATGCGCCCAAACAGTAGTTTACCCCCACATATGGGGTATCAGCGTACTCTGTACCCCAAGAGTTATTGTGCAATTTGTCCTATTTCTTCTGTTACCCTTGGGAAAATAAAAAACTGGGGGCGAAAATATCATTTTTGTAAAAAAAAAAATGATTTTTTTGTTTTTACGGCTGTATGTTATAAACTTCTGTGAAGCACTTGGGGCTTCATAGCGCTCACCACACATCTAGATAAGTTCCTTGTGGGGTCTATTTTCCAAAATGGGGTCACTTGTGGGGGGTTTCCACTGTTTAGGCGCATCAGGGGCTCTCCAAATGCGACATGACGCCCCCAGACCAATCCATCAAAGTCTGCAATCCAAAACGTCACTACTTCCCTTCCGAGCCCCGACGTGCGCCCATACAGTAGTTTACTCCCACATATTGGGTATCATCGTACTCAGGACAAATTGGAAAACAACTTTTTGGGTCCAATTTCTCCTGTTACCCTTGTAAAAATAAAATATTGGGGGCAAAAAAATCATTTTTGTAAAAAAAAAAAAAAGATTTTTTATTTTACGGCTGTACGTTATAAACTTCTGTGAAGCACTTTCGGGTTCAAAGTGCTCACCACACATCTAGATAAGTTCCTTGTGGGGTCTATTTTCCAAAATGGGGTCACTTGTGGGGGGTTTCCACTGTTTAGGCACATCAGGGGCTCCCCAAATGCAACATGACGCCCCCAGACCAATCCATCAAGTCTGCAATCCAAAACGTCACTACTTCCCTTCCGAGCCCCGACGTGCGCCCATACAGTAGTTTACTCCCACATATTGGGTATCAGCGTACTCAGGACAAATTGGACAACAACTTTTGGGGTCCAATTTCTCCTGTTACCCTTGTGAAAATAAAATATTGGGGGCAAAAAAATCATTTTTGTAAAAAAAAAAAAAGATTTTTTATTTTACTGCTGTACGTTATAAACTTCTGTGAAGCACTTGGGGGTTCAAAGTGCTCACCACACATCTAGATAAGTTCCTTGAGGGGTCTAGTTTCCAAAATGGTGTCATTTGTGGGGGGTTTCCACTGTTTAGGCAGATCAGGATCTCTCCAAACACGACATGGCATCCAGCCAATTCTGCGTTGAAAAAGTCAAACGGCGCTCCTTCCCTTCCAAACTCTGCCATGCACCCAAACAGTGGTTTACCCCCACATATGGGGTATCAGCGTACTCAGGACAAATTGCACAATAACTTTTGGAGTCTTGTTACCCTTGGGAAAATAAAAATTGGGGTGAAAAGATCAATTTTGTGGAAAAAATATGATTTTTTTAATTTTACGGCTCTACGTTATAAACTTGTGTGAAGCACTTGGGGGTTCAAATTGCTCACCAAAGATCTAGATAAGTTCCTTAGGGGGTCTAGTTTCCCAAATGGGGTAACTTGTGGGGGGTTTCCACTGTTTAGGCACATCAGGGACTCTCCAAATGCAACATGGCGTCTAATCTCAATTCCAGCCAATTTTGTTTGGAAAAAGTCAAATGGTGCTCCTTCCCTTCCGAGCTCTGCCGTGCGCCCAAACAGTGATTCCCCCCCACATATGGGGTATCAGCGTACTCAGGACAAATTGGACAACAACTTTTGAGGTCCAATTTTTCCTGTTACCTATGGGAAAATAAAAAATTAGTGACTAAGAGATAATTTTTGTGGGAAAAAAATAGGATTTTTTATTTTCATGCCCGGGCATTATAAACTTGTGGTGAGCACTTGGGGGTTCAAAGTGCTCACCAAAGATCTAGATAAGTTCCTTAGGGGGTCTAGCTTCCAAAATGGCATCACTTGTGGGGGGTTTCCACTGTTTAGGCTCATCTGGGGCACTACAAGCGGAACATGACCCCCATCAATGTTTGTATTCCAAAACGTTACTGCTTCCTTTCCAAGCCCTGCCATGCGCCCAAACAGTTTCCCCCCCCCCACATATGGGGTATCAGCGTACTCAGGACAAATTGGACAACAACTTTTGGGGTCCAATTTCCTTGGGAAAAATCAAAAATTTGGGACTAAAAAATCATTTTTGTGGAAAATTGTTTTTTTTTTTTTCACACCCTGGCATTATAAACTTTTGTGAAACACTTTGGGGTTCAAAGTGCTCACAACAAATCTAGATAAGTTCCTTAGGGGGTCTAGTTTCCAAAATGGTGTCACTTGTGGGGGTTTTCACTGTTTAGGCGCATCAGGGCTCTCCAAACACGACATGGCGTCCAATCTCAATTCCAGCCAATTTTAGTTTGAAAAAGTCAAACGGCGCTCCTTCCCTTACGAGCTCTGCCGTGTGCCCAAACAGTGGTTTTCCCCCACATATGGGGTATTGGCGTACTCAGGAGAAATTGCACAACAACTTTATCTGTCCATTTTCTCCTTTTACCCTTGTGAAAATAAAAAAAAGTTTGTAAAAGATCATTTTTGTGGCTAAAAAGTTAAATATTCATTTTTTCCTTCCACGTTGCTTCAGCTCCTGTGAAGCACCTGAAGGGTTAATAAAATTCTTGAATGTGGTTTTGAGTACCTTGAGGGGTGCAGTTTTTAGAATGGTGTCACTTTTGGGTATTTTCTGCTATATAGACCCGTCAAAGTGACTTCAAACGTGAGGTGGTCCCTAAAAAAATGGCTTTGTAAATTTTGTTGTAAAAATGAGAAATCACTGGTCAACTTTTAACCCTTATAATTTCCTAAAAAAAAAAATTTTGGTTACAAAATTGTGCTGATGTAAAGTAGACATGTGGGAAATGTTATTTCTTAACTATTTTGTGTGACCTATTTCTCTGTTTTAAGGGAAAAAAAATTCAAAGTTTGAAAATTGCAAAATTTTCAAAATTTTCGCCATATTTGCGTTTTTTTCAAAAATAAACGTAAGGTATATCGAAGAAATGTTACCACTAATGTGAAGTACAATATGTCACGAGAAAACAGGTCTCAGAATCGCGAAGATCCGTTGAAGCGTTCCAGAGTTATAACCTCATAAAGAGACAGTGGTCAGAATTGTAAAAATTGGCCCGGTCATTAACGTGCAAACCACCCTTGGGGGTGAAGGGGTTAATGTCAGTCACTCATTACACATCAGAGTAATGAGAGGATCCAGGCAAGCTTTATAATATTATAATATGAACCAGTGCTAAAGAGTTAGCACAAACCAAAAAATAAGGAAAGTGTAGATTCCTCATAGATTAATCATTTTCATTTAGGAATGAGCTAGGAATGCTGTTTCTCCTTTTCAATATACTGCACACATTTGGGTTATATAGTTTTTACCATACAGCTAACGTGCTTTTATTATTTACATATATATATAATATATGAATTAATATATTATACATTATGTTATATTTATATTATCAGTTCATGTACATTGCTATTTCTAGTAAATTAGACTATACATGTCATATCAATACATTTCCACAAGGTGTCACTGATTCAATACAAAATGCAAGGTGGCTTCTCATAAAACTACCTGCAAGAAATGTTTGGCCACTTTCAGTATTTGGTCAGTATTCCATATTAGTGTCTGTAAGCCAAAACCAGTAGTGCTGATAATACAAAAGTGGTGACGTGTTTCTATTATACTTTTCCTCTGATTGCGCCTCTCCTGGTTTTGGGTACAAATACTAACCAAATACCGAACAAGTGAACGTGGCCTTAGGACTCACTCACACAAGCGTATAATTCAGACGAGTGCCGTAAAATGTTTTATCGGATAGCACTCGGACCAATGTTACATTATGAGGCAGTGCAGATCTGCTTTTTTTCTTTCTACAGACCGATTCAGCATGAGAAAAAAAATCGCAGCAGGGTATGAGTGGCTCCGCAAATTGGATCACAAGCATCTATTCAAGTCTACAGGTGCGAGTAAAACATTGGACTGCACTCATATGTCATCCGAGTGCAGTCCAGTTACCCTGGAAACAGATAAAGGAGAAGATGCTAAAGTTTGAGGGGTGGCTGGGGCTTTATATGGTGCTCTGCTTAGGTACTCATACTAATGGCTTATGACAGGACACTGATCCCTCCAGTGACCTGCCCCCTATTTTACATACTGATTATTATATGTATTGAAAAAAAAAAAATTCTGTCTCAAAATGGCGCTGGCCGCACCTGCAATAGCATCTATCGGTAATCCGATAGATGCTACTGCGCAGGCGCCATTTTGCTAAAGGAAAAAAAATTCTCTCCACCAAGATGGCGCTGGCTGCACCTGAGCAGTATCATCTATCAGGCCGCTGACAGATGTTATCGCAGGTGCAGTTGGCACCATTCTGAGAATTTTTTTTTTTTATATATATATATTATATTCAGAATGTCAAATAGGGCTGGGTGATTGAGGGATCAGTGACCTGTCAGAAGCCATACAAATGAATATGTAAGCAGAGCACCACATGAAGACCCCTCACAGGCCACCCCGCCCCAGAGCACGAGAATCTCATTAAGTGAAAACTACGAATAAAGATTAAACAACTACCACATCATTGTAAGGGCTCATACTCACTTGAGCCGAAAACGGATGATTTTCAGCCGATAAAAAATCTGATTCAAATCGGACCAATGTTATTCAATAGGTGACATCTCATTTGCGATTTTTTTTCTCAGCCGAAATCGGTGTGAGAAAAAAATCGCAACATGCTGCGATTTGATGCGATTTTGGCATGATAATCGCTAATGCAATAGATGGTGCTATAAAAAATCGCATGCAAATCGCATGACAATTGCACATAATCGGACCGTCCTGAAAACTGACCGTTTTTTTCCAGCAAGTGAGTATGAGCCCTAATCAGTATAACGGCGCCGACCTGTGTCCGTCTATCCGTTCAATTTGTCCATGCAGCTTCAATAGCTGTTAGTTGAATGCTTATATTGCCATCAGCTATTTCTCCTGAATCCTCCATACATGTACTCATTTAGTTCAGTTGAGCATACATTTATTTTTAATGGGGAGATGAGATTATCCTCTTAGTGACTGGGCCACTTTTTCAAATCTGACATTTGTCACTTTATGTAACTTTATGTAGTAATGACTCTGGAATGCTTCAACATATCCTATTGATTTTGAGACTGTTTTTTCATGACACATAATACTTTACACTCCCTGACAGAAGTTATGTCACTTATCCATGTTATGTAAATAAAAGCTTATAACCTGACGTTAAATTCATCTATTGGTTGTATAAATTATTCTTCTGAAAGCTGAAACCCTCTGAAATGTGGTTAAGGTTAAGAAAATAAATTGGCATCAATGCAGAAATATTGATCATTTAATGGACACAGAATGGTCAGATTTTGGCAAGACAAAAGTTTTGTCGCCCACAGAAAGTAATGTGATATTCAAACAAATAATTAACTTAAAATACAAATATTTGTTGCATAACATTGGTGAATGAAGTTGTGGTGCTATTAGAGTCATATTTAATATTTTGTGTGACTTCCATGAGCTTGAAGGACTGCATCCATGCCGTTAAACAATGATTCATACACTTTATTAATGAAGTCATCAGGAATAGCAAAAAATGCAGTCTTACATGCCTCCCAGAGTTCATCTAGATTCTTTGGTTTTGTCTTCCAAGCTTCCGCTTTCATCCTACACCAAACATGCTCAATGATGTTCATGTCTGGTGACTGGGCTGGCCAGTCCTTGAGCACCTTGATCTTTTTTGCCTGGAGGAACTTTGTTGTAGAGATGGATGTATCAGATGGAGCATCATCCTGCTGCAGAATTTGACCCCTTTTATGATTTGGAATGTAAGAGGTAGCTAATACTTCTTGATATTTTAGGCTATTGATGTTGCCTTCCACCTTGCAAATGTTTCGCACACCCCCATACTGAATGTAACCCCAGATCATGATTTTTCCACCACCAAGTTTAACTATTTTCTGGGTGTATTTTGGATCCATACGGGCTCCAGTAGGTCTCCTGCAATATTTGCGGCGGCTGTGGTGTAATTCTACTGAAGATTCATCAGAGAAATCCACCTTCTGCCACTTTTCCAGCGTCCATCTGTTTACGAGGCTGTGGGACTTTGCAAATGCCACACGGTTTTTTATTTGCCTTTTGTTTAGTGCTGGCTTCTGGGCACTGATTTGACCATGGAGGCCATTTCGAGGCAGAATCCTACAAACTGTTCTAGTTGACACAGTGACTTGAGGTGACCAGGCCTGTTGGAGCTCTGCTGCAGTGGAAGAGGGGCTTGCTTTTGATTTTCTAACCAACAAACGTTCCTCCTGAGCAGTTGTCTTGCAGGGTCTGCGGGACCTGGGCTTGTCAAACACATCTCGAGTCTCTTCAAATCTTTTTTTAATTCTTTGTACTTGACGCTGAGACACATTAAAGGTGCCAGCCACCTCTGCAGTGGATCTGGTCTTCAGCCTCTTGATAATCCAGGCTTTGGTCGCAGGGTGGATTTTTGGCATGTTGTTAGAGCTCAAGTTGCAGTTCAAGTGAAGGTCTGGGGTGCTGGGTTTCTTTTTATACACACCCACTAATTAACCGATCATTTACTGAGCACAGGTGAGGATGTAAACTAGGATTGGGTGCATTATATGACCAGGCGACAAAACTTTTGTCTTGCCAAAATCTGACCATTCTGTGTCCATTAAATGATCAATAGTTCTGCATTGATGCAAATTTATTTTCTTAACCTAAACCACATTTCGGAGGGTTTCAGCTTTCAAAAGAATAATTTATACAACCAATGGATGAATTTAACATCAGGTTATAAGCTTTTATTTACATAACATGAATAAGCGACATAACTTCTGTCAGGGAGTGTATGATAACGGTAAATTTAGGTTGATATGTTTTGCATTCGACTAAAGTACCCGAATCCCATTAGATTCAATGGGAGGCAAAACCAAACACATAGACAACACCTTAAGGGGGGACAGAAAGCTTCTCAATCAGCTAAAATTAAGGACAGATACCATGAAAAGTGGCATCAATTGACCCACAGTAGAAATTTTCAGATGGCACAGCAGCAGTCAGCCATGGGCCATGCATGAGGTATTAGGGCCTGGCCCATCATTTACAGTTGGAATTGAAGTTTCAATGAGGACCTGGTGGTTAAGGGAGTGGTGTAAGCCTTCTTAGCTGTGAGACCTCACACCTCATGCAACATCTCCATTTTTTTTTATTCCAGCCACACTAAGATGGTACAAATCTAAGGAGGGTAAGGGCTTAGCCCTTTAAATGTTTATGTTGCTACTTGTATTCTCTCTTATAAGATTGTTATGTATCTCACTATGATGTATTTGTGTATATTGTGTAGGCTGTATGTATGTGTTTATTGCCTTTTGTATTGCATTTCAGGATCAAGATTAAGGAAATTTAGTGCATCATTTGGGAGCATCAGAGGAGGGCACTTGTAATATAGTATTCATAGATTGGGTAAGCGTAGTATTGCAAAGGGCCACTAGATGGGGGTATATTAGTGGGTCCAATTAGGAAGTTACAAGATTGTTGAGTACGGGCACATTTGTAGTACACCAAGGGGTTAAGTAGAAGAAGTGTCGGCCAGGAACTAGGTGGGGATTTCCTGGAGATAGTCACTGCTCGGATGTCCCTGGTCCTGAGCTGCGTAGCTGACACGAAGAGTGAAGTGTGAAAGGTTCCAGCAGTAGTGAAGCCGGTGAAGGAATTACCATGGGACAGTCAGCCAGAGTCTGAGGGCTTATAAAGTAGTATTGCCAGTGGACAAGCCACTGTGGGAACGTTCAGCAGAAGTGTGCGTGCTGAAGAAGTAGTCGAGTGGGCCACCAGTGAGTACACGGGCAGGATAACCAGAAAGGGGATGGACGACTTAGTAGATGTGTATTTCCGTGTCTGGACTGAAGTTGATTCCAGGAAAGAGATCAAAGTGCCATTTTCACCAGGCTCCTAGTCCTGCAGTTACTTTGAGGGCCATTCTGGTGTAGCAAAAAGAAGTGAAGTGAAGTGAAGAAGTTATTCTGCGCTCTGACTCCGATTCTTCGAACTCCGAATCCGATGAGGAATGCACCAGGGATGCAGCAGGTGCCAGCGCAGTGAGTATAGGTAGCACTGAAGAGTCCACCCCCCGACCATGGTTTTACACAAACATCAGTTTCATACAGTACTATTGGTAGAAAAATTAAAGGAAAGTAACACAGGTAGTTGACTGAAAGTAAGTGCAGACCTACCTGTCTGGGAGACCTACTTATACAGACTACCCACCAGATGGAGAGCGAACTTGGAGTCTCTACATTTAAAAAAGAAATTGTCATACAACACTAAAGTGGCATCAATTTCCACAGAGTAGAAACAGTATAATAGGCCTCTGACACATCTTCTACTACAGGCAACCCACCAGATGAAGACCTAACTTAAAGTGTCCACAATTCAAAAAATTGTTTGTAACATCAGCAGCAGTAGCAACAGCAGGCACAGAAGACACCACAAAGATGGCACACGCTGCAATAAGGCAAGATCAATGCATGACACTAAAACTACACCATTGCCTAGTCAGCCCAATCTGCGACTGGGCTACAAAAGTCCTTGGATATCCATGACTCGTTCATTTTAATAAAAGTTAGGTGGTCTATACTTTGAGGGGAAAGCTGGATGCACTTATCCATCAGGACACCACCAGCAGAGCTGAAGACAGGTTCTGAGAGAACGCTGGCCGCCGGGCATGACCTCCAAGGCATGTGGGGCGAGCACAGGCCACTCATCCATTTTTGAATACCAAAATGTAAAAGGGTCCAAATTCCCCCCCGATGGCATTGATATTAAGCTTCAGATACTCCGGCACCATCCTCTCCATTCGTTCACAACGTGACAGAATTGTACTCTGCTCTGCTGGTGCACGGCAGGTCTAAAAATATGGTAATCGACTCACAGAAATTGCTTATGCCACTTACACTATTGCTACTAATGTTTTGGCGATAACGCCTTGATGTTCCTGGGGTTGGATGTCTACAACTGGGATGCACACTGTGTGCCTCATTGCTTTCTTAAGGAAAACCACTCTTAAGATTGTCTACAAGCGTGTTTTGATACTTCAGCATGCGTGCATGCCTTTCCAGGGGGAGAAAGCATCTGGCAAAATTTACTCTTGTACCGTGGATCTAACAGAGTGGCAAACCAGTAGTCAGCACGATTTGTTACCCTAACCCTTCATCGTGTTGAAGATAGTACAGCAAGAAGGCGCTCATATGTTGGGTGCTTCAATGAGGTCCAAGTCCATGCTGTGTTGGTGGCGGGGTTGCTTTCTCCGTTCCCTCCTGCCAACCATGGAACCTGCCAACCAGCGTATCATTATCCTCTTCATCTCCTGACTGTTGCGCGTCCATCACCTTGTCCTCAGTTTGTTCCCTGGCTCCTGCATCTTAACTAACAGTTTGTCTGGCACCATGAGCCCCCCTTGATCGCAGTAATCTACCCTCCCATGACACCTGCCTGTGAGATGACAGTACGGAAATTTGAGATATTGTTATCCCTTTCGCATCCTCCTCTGCTTCCACCTCTTTCTCTGGAACCATCACCTCCTCACGCAGACTATGCAGAGTGCTCCAGCATGTAGATGACCGGAATAGTGATGCTGATGACAGCATCGTCAGCACTAACCATCTTAGTAGCCATTTCAAAACTGGGCAGAAGGGTGCAGAGGTTCTTTACCTCTGCCCACTCTGCAAACATGATTTGTACCACGTATGGACTGCGTTGGCCCAGGCTATGCAAAAGGACATACTGCACCAGGGATCGTCGTTGCTGCCACAGCCACTGCAACATGTGCAGAATGGAATTCCACTGTGTCAGAACATTGCAAATCAAATGGTTAAGCAGTAGCCTTGAAAGACCTCTGTAGCGATGCAAGTCGATGACCTGCTCTGTCCGTTCTTCGGAAGTGAGCACACGGCAACAATGCTTTCTACAGCAGTGCATCCAGGCCAGGATTGTGGCCTAGAAATTGCTGTACCACCAGGTTAAGGACGTCAGCCATGCAAGGCATGTATGTGAGGTTGCCACGGTGTAGGACCGCCACCAGGTCTGAACCATTATCGCACATGGCCTTTCCTGGCTCCAGGTTTAGTGGAAACAGCCATTGCTCTAACTCAGCCTGGATACCTGTCCACATATCTTGAGCTGTGTGTCTGCATTCTCCAAGTCATATTAATTCAAATATTGCCTGATTGCGGTGAGCCAGGGCAGCACAGTACGGAGGTGGGAGCGATTCTATCTGCACTGTTGGAATGTGTGTCTGATTATGGGAGAGGTTGAGGGCACACGTAAAGGCCATAAAGAAGGTGGAGGAGGCAGAAGCAGTGGAGGAATTGTTAGAAACAGAAGTTTGTCCCACAAACTTTGGAGATTCAAAGATTTGTGGAGCAGCCCCTTGACCGCCTTCCCCCACAGCCACCAGTCACCCAGTACTCAGTCAGGGAGATGTAATGTCCCTGATTATGTTTGCTCGTCCAGGTGTCAGTGGTGAAATGCACCCTGGCAGACATAGATTTTTTCATGGAACGGGTGATGTTGTCTGCGACATGCTGGGGTAGCGCAGGCACAGCTTTCTTTGAGAAGTAATAGCGACTGGGCAACTGGTACTGGAGGACTGCGACGGCCATCAACTTCCGGAAACCGTCTGTATTCACCAGTAGAGAAGGCAGCAGTTCCGTGGCTAACAGATTGGAGATGGTGCAGTTCAAGTTCTTAGCTTTGTCATGTGTAGGAGGAAATATTCTTTTATGTGACCACAACTGCTGGACCGAGAGCTGGCTGTTGTACTGAGAAATGGCCGAGTATGAAGAACAGGCAAACTGCTGGAATGTGAGTGAGGTAGAGGCAGAGATGTTATGGTGAATTGAGAAAGGTGTGTTGTACTAGGTGACGCAAAAGCAGCAGTCATGTCTACTTCCATAACAGCTGACTGGCTCTCACTCACCCTGACTGGGGTTGGGGCTGAGGATGCAGTGCTTGTCGTGGTTGGGTCACTTTGTTTGTGTGGGAAGCCACAACATAACCTCCTCATCTTCCTCCTCCTCCACCTCCTCTACTGAGCTACTAAGCTGCATTCCTCTGGGTTCACACCAAGTAGGTTCTACAACCTCATCGTCTCACACTCCTCACCCTGAGAGTCACCCTCCTCCTCTTCTTGCCCTGACACCACAGTACAGTCCACATGCGCCTCTGGTATCTGAGTCTCATCAGGATCACCTCCACCCTTGGTGGTTAACATCTGGTGATGAAGGTCTGGATTCTGCTCGGACCCTACTTCGTCAGGCCCTGAATCCAACTTGAAAATTTTGGGGCATCAGTAAAGATGCTTTTCTCCTCTGGATTCTGTGATTCTTCGGAGCAGACCTCTCATGCCCATGGAATACTGTGTGTGAACAGCTCTTCAAAATAACCTGAGGTTCCCACAGTTAGTTGTGCATTTGGAAATTTTTTTGACGTGGCGTAAGCAAGGGTGATTGAGGTGTAACCTCTGAGGTTTGTACTGTGTGTGATGTGAGGAAGAGGAGGAGAGGCCACTTGATGTACCGCTTGCCATGCACTCGAGCATATGCTCTGATCCTCACTGTGCGGCTGCCAAAGAAAGGGAGTCGAGTATGCTGTAAGTAACAGATGTTGTCAGTGGTATTTGGATAGGATGAGACGGTGTTTGTTCAGTTAAGCTTTCATTCACATTAACACCTAACTCATGTACATGTCGAACACCAAGCCTATTCCCCTTCCACCACGACCTCGCTTTTTCCCACTCATATTGTAAGTAGCCTTCACCTCTTGAACCCTGCTGTTTCACAACCTTAGGCCCACAGCTGTTAAGCCCTCGTCACACTAAGCGAGATTGCTAGCGAGATCGCTGAAGCGTCACTGATTTTGAGACGCAACAGCCATCTAGCCAGCGATCTCGCTTAGTGTGACACGCAGCGACGACCGGCCCCCCTGCTAGGTATTGCTGATCGTCGTCGATTGGCCTGGACCATTTTATCATCGTTGGTGTCCCGCTGGCCAGCGCGCATCGCTGTGTGTGACAACGGGAGACCAACGATCAGCGAGCTCCCAGCGCGTACAACAAAAGCTGGGAGCTGGTATCCAGGGTACATATCGGGTAACTAAGCACCGCGCGGTGCTTAGTTATCCAATGTTTAGCCTGGATACCAGCTCCCAGCGCATACAACAGAACCTGGGAGCTGGTATCCAGTGTACACATCGGGTAACTAAGCACCGCGCAGCGCTTAGTTACCCGATGTTTAGCCTGGATACCAGCGTGCTCGCTGGTCCTGATCGCTGGTGAGTCTGCCCATGTGACAGCTCACCAGCGATCAGCTAACGATGTCCCAGCGATCCCATCCACGTCGGATCGTTGGTGGGATCGACATTGAAGAGTGTGAAGGGGCCCTTTGTCACCTGTCACTAAATGAACAATCACTATTTATTTTCTTAGATAGTGTGCCTGAACAACACCGTTATGCCTAATGACTTTTAAGTGGAAATATAGCCTTCTGATTTGCCACTGAAACACAGTTTTCGTACAAACAATTTGGAGTAGCTAATTGGGCTTTGTGGCTGCACCACTATATTAGGCCTAACAATTTATATGTGTAAATTTGGCCTTCTGATTTGCCACTGAAACATAGTTTTAGCACAATTTGGAGTAGCAGATAGGGCTTCTGGAGACGGTCACACAGTATTTGCACAATCTGCTTCTATGCTGGAAGATCGATTTCACATAGGACAGGATCCTTTCTACTTCACTGACAAGTTCACTTTCAGCACCACCATCTCCAGCGCAGGAGCAACCTCTTTGCACTGTGACACTAAGCAAATGGCGCCAGGAAAACAAGATGTCAGCTTTTTATATAGCCAGGGACATGTGACTTCGGCAACCAATCACAGAAGACTTTGTGTCATGACGTTGTGGATGGTTTCTGCGCCCTGATTGGTTGTGGGAATCAACACACATAAAGTTACATTAAAAAGAAAGGGCGCGCCGCTCCTGTAATCTCTTCAGAACACTCCTTTAACCCTTCCACACCACCTCCCCTCATCAAACACGTCACCCACGCTCATCATACAGCACCACTATACAGCATTAGTGGAAACGCGATGATTTATCGAACCGTGACTGACTTTTGACGACTTTGAGAAAAAATGCTTGTGAAAGCGAACACGCATCTGAATGTGCTACGTTTGTGCTGAATTTGAGATTGGTGAACGTTTTCCCAACACGTTCGCTCAGTTCTAATCATAATGACCTTTTGACTGTGTTGCTGCAATGGTTATTTGTGTCCCCAAGAGGTGTACAATGGTAAATATAACTCACAACCTTTCCTCCTTTTGCAAGAATTTTCTTCT
Source organism: Oophaga sylvatica (assembly GCA_033576555.1). Classification (NCBI taxonomy): domain Eukaryota; kingdom Metazoa; phylum Chordata; class Amphibia; order Anura; family Dendrobatidae; genus Oophaga; species Oophaga sylvatica. The sequence continues at coordinate 380,726,014 of JARQOD010000001.1, read as the reverse complement.
GTCATCTAATTCCTGTAAGTGAAATTTACTGGTAACTTCTGTATCGGAATCAAAACTGATTAGGGGAAGCAGAGGCGAGTGCGAGGCGCACAGTACAGTGAGGTTTTGGCCAGCTGCTTTAGGGTCGGGGGTGACTCAGTTATTGAGTGACTCAGTCTGTGAATGGAACATGAATAAAACTTTGGGGTCTTAGTACTGGAACAGATGTGGGGTCTTATAACAGTCACACATCCTGTAATATGTACTGTGAAACATGAAACCTGCAGACAGATTCCTGTGCACTTCCAGTAAAGAGCATTCATGGCTGACCCTAGATCAGATCTCTCCGCCTTCATCGAATACAATATAACATTAGTCAGCAACTGTTATGAATGCAAAAATGGCTGCTGTGCATTCCTGGGTGTTATAGAAAAATGTGTCCAATACTACTTTTGAATGTAAGGAGATAACATCTGACATTTGTGGTGGTCTTGATGCTACTGATATAACCCACCTAATGAGGAAAAATAGCTTTGAGTGCTCAGAGTTGGAATACCTCTTTAAAAACCTCCCCTCTTCATTTGGGGGTGAAAAGATTAGTTGACCTTTCTATTGCTCTCTTAATTTTATCTTTCATCATGAACACCCATCGTCTATGCGTTTGCACAGTATTTGACTTGGTGGAACAGAAGTTTGTGCTGCAGAGCTGCTTTTCCTAGTGTATTTGGGATCAAACAGCTACAGCCATATTGGACTCTATGTAGAGCTGTCTGGTGTCACTCATTGCCACAGTTTCGTCTCTTTACTCCTATTGCCCATCTTGTGTCTGTCAAGATTGGAAGCCCAAATCATAGGAAAATTAGGATCTGAGCCAATACATCAGCAAATGCCTCAAAGTGCGGTGTGAAATGTAAAAGAGAGCATAAATCAAGTTATTTTTGAGATTTGGTTTATAGGACTGTCCGGATGGTGACAAGTATGGTGTACAAGTCACTTTAACTACAAAGTGGAACGCACATATACGTCGATGGAATCGTGGGAATATAATAAATAATAATAATAATAATCTTTATTTATATAGCGCCATCATATTCCGCAGCGCTTTACAGTTTGACAGTTTCAAAACACAAGTCATAAGTCACAACGTTAACAATACAGTAATTAAAGCAAGATAAGACGGCCCTGCTCGTGAGAGCTTACAATCTACAATATCCACAACAGCCCACAGAGTCTTGGGAAACAACCTGCGAAAACTCTCTGTCCAAATAGTAAAGCTAAGTCAGTTGAGCATGCTGATTCTGGTTGGGCTAGCTTCTGTATCGAGCACATGGTGATTATAACTTGACTATTTCCTGACATAGGAAAGATGTGTATCTTCGTACCGTGTTAGCCAGTAGATAGAAAAATATTTAGACTTGAGAGTCCTCAGTGGTTGATACCTTTTAATGGCTAACTGAAAAGATGGTAACAAATTGGTCACCTACAATCCAAATCTGGAGATGCTAAGGGGAGCTGCACGGAAACTACAACCTTTACTACAAAAAGATGCCCGATTACAATCCATATTTCCAGACCCCCCACTACTATGTTTTAGGCAGCCCCCAAATCTAAGAAGCGTCATTGTCAGAAGCTCCCTGTCCTCCCCAACAGCTGCAGGAACCTTTCCTTGCAAACAGAAGAAGTGTAAAACATGTGCATCTATAATGACCACGGACAAGATAAAGATACCCAACTCCCATCAGGACTACAAGATCCCAGGTACTTTCAGCTGCATCACATCTAATGTGGTGTACCTAATTATATGTACTAAATGTCCAACTGGAGGTCTGTATGTGGGGGAGACCGGGCAAAAACTGAGAACAAGGATGAATTCTCATCGCCACACGATAAGAGAAAAAAGAATGGATTTACCTGTGGCAAAACACTTTTGTATGCCCGGTCATAGCATAATGGATATGGAATTACTGGTATTAAAATCTAACTTCAAATCTGAGAAAGATAGAAAGGTTTGGGAATACAAACTTATGATGACCTTTGACACTCTTAGTGCTGGAATGAACGTGTCACATGGATTCATGTCATTCTATATCAATTGAGGAATCTGCGTCTCTGACCTTCTAGGGCATCAAAACACAACACCAGACCCCAATCAGAGGGTAATAAAACTCTCTCCTTATCTATGATCTGTTCCAATATTTATGTTCATTCCTCTGCCATAATGACAGTTCTGCTTCACGTCACTTGTCTTACCTATTGCACTATTCCTGTGTCCTCTTGTGTATATATATATATATATGTGATTCTTCAGTTTTTGTTTTAGTCTTTGCCTGATGAAGAGACCGGAGTAGTCTCGAAAGCTTGCAATTTGTTACCATCTTTTCAGTTAGCCATTAAAAGGTATCAACCACTGAGGACTCTCAAGTCTAAATATTTTTCTATTTCCTGACAGACGTCTGAGAGAGAATGGATGAGAACGTGGAAGTAGCTCTGACGCTCCATAGAGAAAGCCAGAAGTTCTGTAAAGAAAAGTAATGTGCGGCCACTGCTTAATCTCTTCCCTTCATAGAAAACACATGTATGCTTGATTTAACTGAGCGTGCACGTATATGGAGGGGCCAGGAGTAATAGCTGATGACCATAGAAGCATTCAACCAACAGAATTTTATAGATAGTTTACAGATGATAATAGATATGAAATAGATGACATTATCAGACTAATAATATCAGTGTTTTCAGCTGTAGCGATCCATGTACAGAATAACATTGCTTTTTGAAGGACAGGATTTGAGATATTTGTCACGTTGTAAAGCTTGAACGCCATGGCAACGTTATTCTGGATCCTTCAACAAAATCAAAAAAAGACAAAACCAAACCTTAGCAATCTGTACCCATTAATTACTTCAGGATAGGCTCCGCTATCTGCCTGCTTGCTGTGGGGGATGATTCTACATGGCCGTGTTTTGTGACAGGCAGAGTAATTTATATGGATGTGTTACTGGTTAATGTGATCTGTGTTACATAATTGTTATGTGACATGTTATTCAGGATCGATCAGAAAGTCATCTCTTATATCTCCGTGTTATGTGCCCCAATTATCCTGTGCTTATTTTCTTACTGTCTTCACCAGAACATTGATATTATAGAAACAATTACCGTAACTTCAGACGGAGAGGATGGGGTTTGGGCTCATGAATTGTGACCACCTGTAACGTTTCTCATAGTGTATGCTTACATTATTCAGTGTTTGTAGAATACCGCACACACGCAACACCACAATACAGTGTCCACATAATACCCAGCTGTCAGGCTCTGCAGGTGAGGTGAATCTGAGCCCCAGGTCCATGCGGGCACGGACCCTGGGCATTGAAGCAGCAAGCTGGAAGGTACTCGAGTAGTGAGGACTTGGCACATTCAGGAATGTCAGGAGCAACATGATGAATGAAGTGGAAGCCATCAGGGATGGAAGCAAGTAAAGCACAGTATGGACAAAAGGTAGAGCACATCAAACATGGAGGTCTGGAGACTCAGTCCCAAGACACAGGTGTGTGTCCTAACAAGCCTCAAATAGGTCTAGGGAGATGTTGTCCTTGATAAATGCTGGACAGCCTGCAAAACCCAATGTGGAGCACAACTGTAGTGATACGGGGACAGTGTCACTGGGGTTAAGCCTAAGGGAGCTAACAGGGGACGTGCGCCAATAGACAGGGTGTGTGGAGACCGAAGAGCACAGTGCGCACAGGACCTGAGCTTAGCCGGTCACGTGATCACAGGGGCAGAGCTAGCCAGTCACTTGACCACAGGGGGTGGAGCTACCCCATGCGAGGACAGGGAGCTGGCCGAGGGCACAGAATACAAAGGACAAAACTAATAACGTAGTCAGAGAGCAAAGCCGAGGGTCAGAAGACAGACGGGAACGAGGTAACCAGGGACAAGACAGACGAATAACCAGAGGCAAGCCAAGGGGTCAGATAACCAGGAGGGATGAATCAGTGCTGAGCAGAAAGACAGAGACAATAGTCAGGGGGCAAACTGGGTCATACACAGCAAACAAACACATGCAGAGGAACAACGATACAGAGAGTAACCTGGGTCAGCAACCTCAAATCGAGTAGACGGAAGTATCACCGACACTGGACCCAGGAACTACCAACATTAACCCCTTTCTGACATCAGACGTACTATCCCGTCCATGTACCTGGGCCCGTATGACCGTGGATGGGATAGTTCGTCATCGCGATCAGCTACGCTCTCGGGGGGAGCGCAGCTGATCGGGGCCGGGTGTCAGCTGTTTATCACAGCTGACACCCGGCACTATGTGCCAGGAGTGGTCACGGACCGCTCCCGGCACATTAACCCCTGGCACACTGCGATCAAACATGATCGCAGTGTACCGGGGCACAGGGAAGCATCGCGCAGGGAGGGGCTCCCTGCGTACTTCCCTGAGACCCTCAGAACAGCGCGATATGATCGCGCTGTTCTGAGGGCCTCCTCCCTGCAGGACCAGATCCAAGATGGCCGCAGGGTCCTTCCGGGTCCTGCAGGGAGGCGGCTTCCTCAGTGCCTGCTGAGAAAGCCACCTGCACTGCCTGTCAGATCAGCAATTTACTGTGCACACTGTCAGACCAGCGATCTGATATTATACAGTGATTTCCCACCCTAGGACAAAGTAAAAAAGTAAAAAAAAATTTAACATGTGTAAAAATAATTTAAAAAATTCCTAAATAAATTAAAAAAAAAAAAATTCCCCAATAAATTCATTTCTTTATGTAAATAACAGAAAAAAACAATAAAAGTACACATATTTAGTATTGCCGTGTCCGTAATGACACGCCCTATAAAATTGTCCCACTAGTTAACCCCTTTAGTGAACCCCTTCAAACAAAAACGAAAAAAACAAGGCAAAAAAACTGCTTCATCATCATACTGCCGAACAAAAAGTGGAATAACAGCGATCAAAAAGATGGATACAAATAATCATGGTACCACTGAAAGCGTCATCTTGTCCCGCAAAAACGAGCCACCATACAGCATCATTAGTGAAAAAATAAAAAAGTTATAGCTCGCAGAATAAAGCGATGCAAAAATAATTATTTTTTTTATAAAATTGTTTTTATTGTATAAAAGCGCCAAAACATAAAAAAATGATATAAATGAGGTATCGCTGTAATCATATTGACCCGAAGAATAAAACCGCTTTATCAATTTTACCACACGCGGAACCGTATAAAGGCCCCCCCAAAGAAATTCCTGAATGGCTGGTTTTTGTTCATTCTGCCTCCCAAAAATCGTAATAAAAAGCGATCAAAAAACGTCATGTGCCTGAAAATGGTATCAATAAAAACATCAACTCGTCCCGCAAAAAATAAGACCTCACATGACTCTGTAGGCCAAAATATGGAAAAATTATAGCTCTCAAAATGTGGCGATGCAAAAACTATTTTTTGCAATAAAAAGCGTCTTTTAGCGTGTGGCAGCAGCCAAACATAAAAACCCAATATAAAGACCCACTATAAATAGTAAATCAAACCCCCCTTTATCACCCCTTTAGTTAAGGAAAAATAATAAAATAAATAAAAATTATTTATTTCCATTTTCCCATTAGCGTTAGGGTTAGGGTTAGCATTAGGGTTAGGGTTGGGATTAGGGTTAGGGTTAGGATTAGGGTTAGGGATTAGGGTTAGGGGTCTGTTGGGGTTAGGGTTGGAGTTAGAATTGGGGGTTTCCACTGTTTAGGCCCATCAGGGACTCTCCAAACGCGATATGGCGTCCGATCTCAATTCCAGCCAATTTTAAGTTGAAAAAGTCAAAAGGCGCTCCTTCCCTTCTGAGCTCTTCCGTGTGCCGAAACAGTGGTTCCCCCCACATATTGGGTATCAGCGTACTCAGGACAAATGGCACAATAACTTTTGGGGTCCAATTTCTCCTGTTACCCTTGGGAAAATAAAAAAATTGGACCTGAAATAATTTTGTTTGTGAAAAAAAGTTATATGTTCATTTTTTTTAAACATTCAAAAAATTCCTGTGAAGCACCTGAAGGGTTAATATACTTCTTGAATGTGGTTTTGAGCACCTTGAGAGGTGCAGTTTTTAGAATTGTGTCACTTTTGGGTATAGACCCCTCAAAGTGACTTCAAATGTGATGTGGTCCCCCCAAAAAAATGGTGGTGTAAAAATGAGAAATCGCTGGTTAAATTTTAACCCTTATAACTTCGTAACAAAAAAGTTTTGGTTCCAAAATTGTGCTGATGTAAAGCAGACATGTGGGAAATGTTACTTATTAAGTATTTTGTGTGCCATATCTTTGTGATTTATGGGCATGAAAATTCAAATTTGAAAAATTGCGAAATTTTAAAATTTTTTGCCAAATTTCCATTTTTTTCACAAATAAACGCAAGTTATATCAAAGAAATTTTACCACTAGCATGAAGTACAATATGTCACGAGAAAACAGTGTCAGAATCACCGGGATCCATGGAAGCGTTCCAGAGTTATAACCTCATAAAGGGTCAGTGGTCAGAATTGTAAAAATTGGCCCGGTCATTAATGTGCAAACCACCCTTGGGTGTAAAGAGGTTAACCCCTTAGTGACAGAGCCATTTTGCAGCTTAATGACCGAGCCAATTTTTACAATTCTGACCACTGTCACTTTATGAGGTTATAACTCTGGAACGCTTTAACGCTTTAACGAATCCAGCTGATTCTGAGTTTTTTCGTGACATATTGTACTTCATGTTAGTGGTAAAAAATTTTTTATATGACTTGCTTTTATTTATGAAAAAAACGGAAATATGGCGAAAATTTTGAAAATTTCGCAATTTTCAAATTTGAAATTTTTATGCCGTTAAATCAGAGAGCTATGTCACACAAATTTCTTAATAAATAACATTTCCCACATGTCTACTTTACATCAGCACAATTTTGGGAACAAAATTTTCTTTTGTTACGAAGTTATAAGGGTTAAAAGTTGACCAGCGATTTCTCATTTTTACAACACCATTTTTTTTTAGGGACCACATCACATTTGAAGCCACTTTGAGGGGTCTATATGATAGAAAATACCCAAAAGTGACACCATTCTAAAAACTGCACCCCTCAAGGTGCTCAAAACCACATTCAAGAAGTTTATTAACCCTTCAGGTGCTTCACAGGAGCTGAAGCAATGTGGAAGGAAAAATTGACATTTAACTTTTTTTGCAAAAGCTTTACTTCAGAACCAATTTTTTTTATTTTCACAAGTGTTAAAAGAAAAAATCAACCACAAAATTTGTTGTGCAATTTCTCCTGAATACGCCGATACCCCATATGTGGGGGTAAACCACTTTTTGGGCGCACGGCAGAGGTCGCAAGGGAAGGAGCGCAGTTTGACTTTTTCAACGCAGAATTGGCTGGATGCCATGTCGCGTTTAGAGAGCCCCTGATGTGCCTAAACAGTGGAAACCCCCCACAAGTGACCCCAGTTTGGAAACAAGACCCCTTAAGGAACTTATCTAGATGTGTGGAGAGCACTTTGAACCTCCAAGTGCTTCACACAAGTTTATAATGTAGAGCTGTGAAAAAAAATAAATCATTTTTTTCCACAAAAATGATCTTTTCACCCCAATTTTTATTTTCCCAAGGGTAACAAGACCGCAAAAGTTTTTGTGCAATTTGTCCTGAGCATGCCGATACCCTATATGTGGGGGTAAACCACTTTTTGGGAGCACCGCAGAGGTCGAAAAAGAAGGAGCGCCGTTTGACTTTTTCAAAGCAGAATTGGCTGGATGCCATGTCGCATTTAGAGAGCCCCTGATGTGCCTAAACAGTGGAAACCCCCAACAAGTGACCCCATTTTGGAAACTAGACCCCTTAAGGAACTTATCTAGATGTGTGGTGAGCACTTTGAACCTCCAAGTGCTTCACACAAGTTTATAACGTAGAGCCGTGAAAATAAAAAATCATATTTTTTTCCACAATAATGATCTTCTCACCCCAATTTTTATTTTCCCAAGGGTAACAAGACCCCAAAAGTTTTTGTGCAATTTGTCCTGAGCATGCCGATACCCATATGTGGGGTTAAACCACTTATTTGGGCGCACGGCAGAGGTCGCAAGGGAAGGAGCGCCGTTTGACTTTTTCAACGCAGAATTGGCTGGATGCCATGTCGCGTTTAGAGAGCCCCTGATGTGCCTAAACAGTGGAAACCCCCCACAAGTGACCCCAGTTTGGAAACAGAACCCCTTAAGTAACTTATCTAGAAGTGTGGAGAGCACTTTGAACCTCCAAGTGCTTCACACAAGTTTATAACGTAGAGCTGTGAAAAAATAAATCATTTTTTTCCACAAAATGATCTTTTCACCCCAATTTTTATTTTCCCAAGGTAACAAGACCGCAAAAGTTTTTGTGCAATTTGTCCTGAGCATGCCGATACCCTATATGTGGGGGTAAACCACTTTTGGGAGCACCGCAGAGGTCGAAAAAGAAGAGCGCCGTTTGACTTTTTCAAAGCAGAATTGGCTGGATGCCATGTCGAAATTAGAGAGCCCCTGATGTGACTAAACAGTGGAACCCCCAACAAGTGACCCCATTTTGGAAACTAGACCCCTTAAGGAACTTATCTAGATGTGTGGTGAGCACTTTGAACCTCCAAGTGCTTCACACAAGTTTATAACGTAGAGCCGTGAAAATAAAAAATCATATTTTTTCCACAAAATGATCTTTTCGCCCCAATTTTTATTTTCCCAAGGGTAACAAGACCCCAAAAGTTTTTGTGCAATTTGTCCTGATCATGCCGATACCCCATATGTGGGGGTAAACCACTTTTTTGGGCGCACGGCAGAGTCGCAAGGGAAGGAGCGCCATTTGACTTTTTCAAAAGCAGAATTGGCTGGACGCCATGTCGCATTTGTAGAGGCCCTGATGTGTCTAAACAGTGGAAACCCCCCACAAGTGACCCTATTTTGGGAACTAGACCCCCTAAGGAACTTATCTAGATGTGTGGTGAGCACTTTGAACCCCAAGTGCTTCACAAAGTTTATAACGTAGAGCTGTGAAAAAAAAAATCATATTTTTTCCACAAACTGATCTTTATCCCCAATTTTTATTTTCCCAAGGGTAACAAGACCCAAAAGTTTTGTGCCAATTTGTCCTGAGCATGCCGATACCCTATATGTGGGGGTAAACCACTTTTTGGGGCACCGCAGAGGTCGAAAGAAGGAGCGCCGTTTGACTTTTTCAAAGCAAATTGGCTGGATGCCATGTCGAATTAGAGAGCCCCTGATGTGACTAAACAGTGGAAACCCCCAACAAGTGACCCATTTTGGAAACTAGACCCCTAAGGAACTTATCTAGATGTGTGGTGAGCACTTTGAACCCCAAGTGCTTCACAAAGTTTATAACGTGGGCGTGAAAATAAAAATCAATTTTTTCCACAAAAATGATTTTTAGTCCCCAATTTTTATTTTCCAAGGGTAAATGACCCAAAAGTTTTTGTCAATTTGTCCTGATAGCGATACCCATATGTGGGGGGGAAACACTTTTTGGGCGCACGGCAGGTCGCAAGGGAAGAGCGCCATTAACTTTTCAAACGCGAATTGGCTGGACGCCATGTCGCTTTGTAGAGCCCTGATGTGCCTAAACAGTGGAAACCCCCACAAGTAGACCCTATTTTGGAAACTAGACCCCCTAAGGAACTTATCTAGATTGTGGTGAGCACTTTGAACCCCAAGTGCTTCACAGAAGTTTATAACGGCCTGGCGTGAAAATAAAAAATCATATTTTTCCACAAACCTGATCGTTTTAGTCCCCAATTTTTTATTTTCCCAAGGGTAACAGGAGAAATTAGACCACAAAAGTTGTTGTCCAATATGTCCTGAGTACGCTGATACCCCATATATGGGGGGGACCACTGTTTGGGCGCACGGCAGGGCTTGGAAGGAAGCAGCGCGTTTGACTTTTTCAAACCAAAATTTGGGTGGAATTGAGATTGGACACCATGTCACGTTTGGAGAGCCCCGATGCGCCTAAACAGTGGAAATCCCCCACAAGTAACACCATTTTGGAAACTAGACCCCCTATGGAACTTATCTAGATCTGTTGTGAGCACTTTGAACCCCCAAGTGTTTCACAAAAGTTTATAATGCCTGGGTGTGAAAAAAAAAAATTTTTCCACAAAAATGATTTTTTAGTCCCAAATTTTTTATTTTTAACAAGGAAATTGGACCCTAAAAGTTGTTGTCCAATTTGTCTTGAGTACGCTGATACCAAATATGTGGGGGGGGAAACTGTTTGGGCGCACGGCAAGGCTTGGAAAGGAAGTAATAAAGTTTTGGAATGCAGACGTTGATGGGGTCATGTTCCGTTTGCAGTGCCTCGATGTGCCTAAACAGTGGAAAACCCCCACAAGTAACCCCATTTTGGAAACTAGACCCCCTAAGTAACTTATCTAGATCTGTGGT
>JARQOD010000001.1:380672984-380715502 GCA_033576555.1 Oophaga sylvatica | reverse complement strand
AAAGCCTATCTTTTCCCTTTTTTTCGTCGGTGCTGCATCCCAATGCTGACGTTCCTGCCGGTATTAGTCCTGATGCTACGCCAGTGTTTGTGACATCAATCACTGCAACGTAACATTACAAAAATTTGAGATACAAATATGTTTTTACACCATATAATATATTTTTAAAATTGTCATGTGGGCTGATAATTTGAAAGTTTTCACTCTGAAATATGCCACATATTCTACCAAAAAACATCACATATTATGAATTTGTACTCTGATGGTAACAAGTGTTACTTTGCTCAATAATATTATTGAAGGATTGTACTTACTAATTTGCTGCTGGCCTCACGACGTCTGTCCTCATAGTCTGGGAACATATGGACACATATCCTCCTCCGTGCTGCTCCTTTAGTGCCGGTCAGCATAATTGGAGTCCCTCTGATCCCACAGTTCTGGCCTCTCTTGGATCAGAACGATCAACATCTCAACATTGATGTATGTACTGTAGACATGTGGACTCCGTGGAGGCGTGCTTCCGGGATATTTGGAGCGCTTTCCAAGCTAATTAGCATGCCAAAGCTTCCTGATAATGGATGATTAAATTTCCTGTCACTGGAGAAGTCTTGCGCATTTCTCGCAAGTCACGCGCATGGTCCGTGTGTAATCCGTTTTTTTTCTCGCACCCATAGACTTGCATTGGCGATTCTCGACCGTAATACAGTGCAAATCGCAGCATGCTGCAATTTCACTCGCACATATAAAACGGCCGAGAAAAAAATGGATGATGGGAGCTCCCCCATTAACATTGGTCCGAGTGCTATGCAATTTTTTTCATTTATTTTTTTCTCGCTTAGCACTCATCCGTATTCATCTCTAGTGTGACTCCGGCCTTAGAGTTAATATTTGAGAACCTTTTTTTACTTGGCCCCATGTTCTTTACTACCAAATAATATGCATGTCACAACTTGAGCGGCTGCTCTGTGGCTCTTGTTCTAATTTATTTATTTTCTTAGCTGGTGTCTTATGGATATATCTTTTCACACTGTCCTCTGTCCAGGGAAGATCTCTTTTAACAAGTCTATGCCAATGAGACAGATATTTCATAAGGAGAGAGATTTTATTTTGGATCGGGGGAGATGTCATAGAGCACTTAGGAATCTATTTGATGTATATTAGAGCTCTAACACAATCCATATGCCTCTTTCCCAGGATCTCATTTTATGTCAACAATTCTCATTTGTATGCTTGTTCTTTTCTGTATGCAGTTTGAGACTTGGCGAGAGGGGATATGTTATTTATTAATCTTCTGACACGGAGCAATGAAGCATATACATTAACTGGACAATTCCATACATTAAAATAGGGTGCCAACACAAGCGCCTGGAGCCAAATGCAGCTCCTCAAGGTAACATACAGAAACGTTTGGATTGCCTGACACTGCAAATTTTATAGAGTAACTCAGGAAGCTGAGAACACTTAGTTTTAGTGCAGAAGCCTTATATTAAAAGTTTTAAGACCCTCAGCATGTGGACGTGTGTTTAAAACCGAAGCCACTTAGCTAATAATGAGGTCATTGGATGAGTTATGGTAAGAAATAAGAACATTGTCCTTTTAAAGGGAACCTGTCATCGGGATATTACACCCCTAACTAATGCCATGTGTGTAAAGGCTCTACAGTGCCTTGCGAAAGTATTTGACCCCCTGGAAGTTTTCAACCTTTTCCCACATATCATGCTTCAAACATAAAGATACCAAATGTAAATTTTTGGTGAAGAATCAACAACAAGTGGGACACAATTGTGACGTTGAACGAAATTTATTGGTTATTTTAAATTTTTGTGGAAATACAAAAACTGAAAAGTGGGGCTTCCTTTTTTTTTCGGCCCCTTTAACTTAATACTTTGTTATGCCACCTTTTACTGTAATTACAGCTGCAAGTCACTTGGGGTATGTCTCTATCAATTTTGTACATCGAGAGGCTGAAATTCTTGCCCATTCTTCCTTGGCAAACAGCTTGAGCTTAGTGAGGTTGGATGGAGATCGTTTGTGAACAGCAGTTTTCAGCTCTTTGCACAGATTCTCGATTGGATTCAGGTCTGGACTTTGACTTGGCCATTCTAACACCTGGATATGTTTATTTGTGAACCATTCCATTGTAGAGTTTGCTTTATGTTTGGGATCATTGTCTTGTTGGAAGACAAATCTCGGTCCCAGTCTCAGGTCTTTTGCAGACTCCAACAGGTTTTTTTCAAGAATGGTCCTGTATTTGGCTCCATCCATCTTCCCATCAATTTTAACCAACTTCCCTGTCCCTGCTGAAGAAAAGCAGGCCCAAACCATGATGCTGCCACAACCATGTTTGACAGTGGCGATGGTGTGCTCAGTTGTGATGAGCTGTGTTGCCTTTATGCCAAACATATCGTTTGGCATTGTTGCCAAAAAGTTTTATTTTGGTTTCATCTGACCAGAGCACCTTCTTCCACATGTTTGGTGTGTCTCCCAGGTGGCTTGTTGCAAACTTTAAACAACACTTTTTATGGATATCTGTGAGAAATGACTTTCTTCTTGCCACTCTTCCATAAAGGCCAGATTTGTGCAGTGTATGACTGATTGTTGTCCTATGGACAGACTGTCCCACCTCAGCTGTAGATCTCTGCAGTTCATCGAGAGTGATCATGGGCCTCTTGTCTGCATCTCTGATCAGTCTTTTCCTTGTTTGAGATGAAAGTTTAGAGGGATGGCCCGGTCTTGGTAGATTTGCAGTGGTAAGATACTCCTTCCATTTCAATATGATCGCTTGCTGTTATGATTTGGTAGCTGAGGAGAGCAGGCAAAAATGGCAATACACCAGAGAGGTTGGAATCTACTGGATTGCAGTACCCTGACTAACCACCACAACAAAAAGCCGTGGAGCGTTCCTAAGTTGGTCCTAGACGCCTCGTCATAGCCTGAGAGGTTAACCACACCTAAAGATAGAAAGAGGAAAGCTATCTGCTCCGGAGCAGATCCCCAAAGAACATAGGAAGCCCCCAAACATGTAATGGCAGTTAGACAAGAGGAAATACAGACACAGACAGAAAATAGTATGAGCAAACGTTGGGGCCCAATCTTCCTAGACAGAAAAGGATAGGAAAGACACTTACTGCAATCCAAAAAAACCCTAAAAAATACCAACTCTACTAATTACAAAAACACCTGAGATCACACGACCTCTACCACCTAAATTAGTTCTCTGGTGTAACAAAACTAAGCCGCAGCCACTGAAAAAACTGGAAAAGGCAAATGAACAAATAACAGAGGCTCCAGAAGAACTGAGAGGAGCCGAAGCCCCCCGGGGAGGGGAAACATGGCTAACCTCACAGAAATGCAGAGAAATATGCAAATGGCAAGCACAAAAACAAAAAACAGAGAATATCTTATCTGAGAGCAGGAGAAGAGGCAAGACCCAGCAAGCTTCCAAGTGAACCAGGAACCACAGTTGAGACAAGAACAATTGATCACCGGCAACCATGATGAGAGGGAACCTCCCTTATATAAGACCAGTCTGTAACTCCTGATTGCCAATCCTCATTGAATGGTTCAGTACTGTTTGTAACCACCAGAGGGAGCTTCTGCTCAGAATTAATTTCTAACACATTCACAACAGTACCCCCCCCTTGAGGAGGGGTCACCGAACCCTCATTTGGGCAACCAGGTCGGTCAGGATGAGCTCTTGTGATACGCACGGATCAGTCTCCTAGCATGGATGTCCGAAGCAAACACTCAAGAATTGTCCTCCTGACCATAACCTCTCCACTTAACCAAATACTGGAGTTTCCGTCTAGAAAAACGAGAATCCAATATTTTCTCAACCACATACTCCAGATTGCCCTCAACCAAAACAGGGTCAGGAGGCGCAGACATAGGAACCACTGGCTCGACAAACCTTTTCAATAAGGACTTGTGGAACACGTTATGGATCTTAAATGTCCCTGGAAGAAGTAAACGAAAGGAAACAGGATTAAGAATCTCCATGATCTTATAAGGTCCAATGAACCTAGGATTAAACTTAGGAGATGCAACTCTCATAGGGATATTTCTTGAGGACAACCAGACCAAGTCCCCCACTTCAAACCGAGGACCATCAGTCCTATGCCGGTTGGCAAACCGCTGGGCCCTCTCCTGAGAGAGGGACAACCTCTCCACTACCTGGTCCCAAATCTGCTGCATACGCTCCACAACAGAGTCAACACCTGGACAGACAGAAGCCTCCGTCTGTCCCGAAGAAAATCGAGGGTGAAACCCAAAATTGCAGAAAAATGGAGACATCCAGGTGGCAGAGCTAGCCCTATTATTAAGAGCAAACTCAGCCAAAGGCAAAAAAGAGACCCAGTCATCTTGATCAGCAGACACAAAGCATCTCAGATAAGTCTCCAATGTCTGGTTTGTTCTCTCAGTTTGTCCATTGGTCTGAGGATGAAAAGCCGAGGAGAAAGACAATTGAACACCAAGTTTAGAACAAAAAGTCCTCCAAAATCTGGCAACAAACTGGACTCCTCTGTCAGACACAATGTTCTCAGGAATGCCGTGTAACCGAACCACGTGCTGAAGGAACAAAGGCACCAATTCAGAGGAGGAAGGCAACTTAGGTAATGGCACAAGATGTATCATTTTGGAAAACCTATCACAAATCACCCAGATAACGGTCATTCTCTGAGAAACAGGGAGGTCGGAAATGAAATCCATAGAGATATGGGTTCATGGTCTCCTGGGCACAGGCAATGGCATCAACAAACCACTAGAGCGAGAGCAAGGCTTGGAGCGAGAGCAAGTCCTGCAGGACTGCACAAATTCCCTGACGTCACGAGACAAAGTAGGCCACCAAAAGGACCGACTAACCAAGTCTCTGGTACCAAAAATTCCGGGATGACCGGCCAACGCGGAACAATGAATCTCAGACATCTCACTCTTTTTTTCCACCGGTCTGGGACAAACAATTTCCCAATAGGGCAGCGCTCGGGTTTATCCTCCTGACACCCTTCCAGAGCCAGTCTCAAATTGGGCGAGATGGCGGAAAGAACTACAACCTCTTTCAAAATAACAGCAGGATCAGATAACTCAGGAGAGTCCGCAAGGAAACTCCTCGAGAGGGCATCCGCCTTAACATTCTTAGTGCCAGGAAGAAAGGAAACCACAAAATTAAAACGTGTGAAAAACAAGGCCCACCTGGCCTGTCTAGAATTAAGTCGCTTGGCTGATTCCAGATAAACCAGATTCTTATGGTCCGTGAGGACCACCACCTGATGTTTGGCTCCCTCCAGCCAATGTCTCCACTCTTCAAAAGCCCACTTCATGGCCAATAACTCCCGATTACCCACGTCATAATTACGTTCAGTTGGAGAAAATTTTCGAGAGAAAAAGGCACAAGGGTTACTTTTAGAGGTCTCTGGATCTCTTTGGGACAAAACGGCACCTGCCCCAATTTCAGAGGCATCAACCTCCACCTGAAATGGCAGAGAAACATCAGGCTGCCGTAGAACAGGAGCAGAAGTGAATCTCTGCTTAAGTTCCTGAAACACAGAGACTGCCTCAGGAGGCCAATTCACCACATCAGAACCCTTTTTGGTCAAATCAGTCAATGGTTTAACAATATCAGAGAAATTACCAATAAATTTACAATAAAAATTGGCAAAACCCAAGAATCTCTGAAGAGCCTTTAATGAAGTAGGTTGGACCCAATCACAGATGGCCTGAACCTTGACCGGGTCCATTTCAATAACAGATGGGGACAAAATGAATCCCAGAAATGAGATCCTCTGTACGCCAAAAAGACACTTTGATCCCTTCACATACAGAGCATTCTCTCTCAAAATCTGGAACACAGTCCGAACATGTTTCACATGAGAGTCCCAGTCATTGGAAAAAAATCAAGATATCATCCAAATAAACAATCAGAAATTTATCCACAAAATCCCTGAAAATGTCATTCATGAAGGACTGGAAGACGGAAGGAGCATTAGTGAGCCCAAAGGGCATCACTAGGTACTCAAATTGCCCCTCTGGGGTATTAAGCGCCGTCTTCCATTCATCCCCGTGCTTATTGCGAATAAGGTTATATGCCCCCCTGAGGTCAAGCTTGGTAAACCAAGTAGCACTTGTCACCCTGGAAAACAGGTCAGAAATCAAGGGTAACGGATATTGATATTTCACAGTGATATTGTTCAAGAGACGATAATCAATACACGGCCTTAATGAACCATCCTTTTTGGCCACAAAGAAAAAACCGGCACCCAAGGGTGAAGAGGATGGTCTGATATGACCCTTCTCAATGACTCCTTGATATAAGACCGCATAGCATCATGTTCAGGTACAGACAAGTTAAAAAGGCGACCTTTAGGGAATTTACTACCAGGCACTAATTCAATAGCGCAGTCATAGCTCCTATGGGGGGGCAAGGATGCAGATTTACTCTCGCTAAACACATCAGAAAAATCAGTCAAAAAGTCAGGAACATCCTGAGCCTGGGGAGAGGCAGAAAAAACAGGAGTGTTGGCATTAACACATTGGCAGCCCCAACTGGTTACAGACACAGATTTCCAATCCAAAACAGGATTATGTGACTGTAACCAAGGGAAACCTAGTACAATAATGTCATGCAGATTATACAGCACCAAAAATTTGCAACTCTCCTGATGATCAGGTTCAACCCTCATTATCACCTGAGTAGAGAACTGAGGTTTATTCTCATCCAAAGGGGTAGAATCAATCCCCAGTAGGGGAATAGACTTCCATAGGGGTATCAAGGGAAACCCACAACGTTTAGCAAAATCAAAATCCATCAGGTTAATAGCTGCTCCCGAATCAACAAAAGCCTGAGCAGAAAATGTGGACAGGGAGCAAATCAGGGTAACAGTCAACAGAAATTTAGTCTGAACACTACCCAAGACAACTGAGCGTGCAAAATGTCTTCCCCGCTTAGGGCAGACTGAAATAGCATGAGAGGCGTCACCACAGTAGAAACATAACCCATTGCGTTTTCGAAACTCATGACGCTGTGCCCCAGAAGCCACTCTATCACACTGCATGGGTTCAGAAGCTGGTTCACAAGGCAACACTATTCCACGCATACCTCTACGCTCACGCAAACGTCTGTCAAGTTGAATCGCTAATGACATAGAATCATTGAGACCAGAGGGAGCAGGGAAACCCACCATAACATCTTTTACATTCTCTGACAGACCCTTCCGAAAAAGGGCTGCCAAAGCATCATCATTCCATTTGGTCAGGACTGCCCACTTTCGGAATTTCTGACAGTACAACTCAGCGTCCTCAAGCCCCTGATTTAATGCCAACAAGGTTTTTTCAGCTTGATCAGTGACATTAGGTTCATCGTACAATAACCCCAGAGCCAGAAAAAATGCATCAACATTACTCAAAACAGGGTCCCCAGGTGTCAGGGAAAAAGCCCAATCCTGAGGATCGCCACGCAGGAGAGAGATGACAATTTGAACCTGCTGTGCTGCGTTCCCTGAGGACTTAGGTTTTAAGGCAAAAAACAACTTACAGTTATTTTTGAAATTCAGAAATTTAGCTCGATCCCCCAAAAACAAATCTGGCATGGGGATCCTAGGTTCCACAACCGGCAACCCAGCAAGATAGGAAGCAATACTCCGAACTTCAGTGGCAAGCTGATCCACACGGCCAGACAACTGTGCAAACTCCATTGAGAGAAGAACAAAAAAAATCCTCCTCAGCACCCAGAGAAAAAGAGGGAAAAAAATGCAACAAAAAGAGAAAAAAAAAAATTCTGACAACTTCCTTGTTGTGAATGTGCTAGAAATGAATTCTGAGCAGAAGCTCCCTCTGGTGGTTACAAACAGTACTGAACTATCCAATGAAGATTGGGAAGATTGGCGATCAGGTGTTACTGACTGGTCTTATATAAGGGAGGTTCCCTCCCATCAGGGTTGCCGGTGAACAATTGTTCTGGTCTCATCTTTGATTCCTGTTCACTTTGTAGCTTGCTGTTTCGTGCCTGCATCTTCTGCTAACAGATAAGACATTTTCTTCTTTTGTTTTTGTGCTTGCTTTTTGCATTTTGTCCTGCACTTCTGTGGGGGTCTGCCGGGTCCCCTCCGGGGGCTTGTGCTCCTCTCAGTTTAGTTCAGCCACTGTTGTTTGTTCTTTTGCCTTTTCCAGTTTTTTCAGTGGCTGCGTTTAGTTTTTGTTACACCAGAGAACTAATTTAGGTGGTAGAGGTCGTGTGATCTCAGATGTTTTTGTAATTAGTAGAGTTGGTACTTTTCAGGGTTTTTTTGGGTTTGCAGTAAGTGTCCTTTCTATCCTTTTCTATTTAGGGTTTGGGCAGTAGCTTTGGTGCCCAACTTTTGCTCATACTTTTTCTTCTGTGTCTGTATTTTCTCTCTTCTAACCGCCATTACATGTTTGGGGGCTTTCTATGTTCTTTGGGGATCTGCTCCGGGGCAGATAGTTTTCCTCTTTCTGTCTTTAGGTGTAGTTAGCTTCTCAGGCTGTGACGAGGCGTCTAGGACCAACGTAGGTACGCTCCACGGCTGCCTTTAGTTGTGGTGGTTAGTCAGGGTACTGCAATCCCATAGATTCCAACCTCTCTGGTGTATTTCCTTTTTTGCTTGCTCTCCTCAGCTACCAAATCATAACAGTATCACCGGCCCAAAAACTGATATTTGTATGGTACTCACAGAAGGGAAAAATAGTGTTAAAGAAAGAAGATTGTCAGAGTTGTCAGAGATTTTTTTTTTTTTTTTTTTCCCTCTGTATCTCTGAGTGCTGAGGAGGATTTTTTTTTCTCTCAATGGAGCTTGCACAGTTGTCTGGCCGTGTGGATCAGCTTGCCACTGAAGTTCGGAGTATTGCTATCTGTCTTGCAGGGTTGCCTGTTGTGGAACCTAGGATTCCCATGCCAGATTTGTTTTTAGGGGATCGAGCTAAATATCTGAATTTCAAAAATAACTGTAAGTTGTTTTTTGCCTTGAAATCTAAGTTCTCAGGGAACGCAGCACAGCAGGTTCAAATTGTCATCTCTCTCCTGCGCGGCGATCCTCAGGATTGGGCTTTTTCCCTGACACCTGGGGATCCTGTTTTGAGTAATGTTGATGCATTTTTTCAGGCTCTGGGGTTATTGTACGATGAGCCTAATGTCACTGATCAAGCTGAAAAAGCCTTGTTGGCATTAAATCAGGGGCTTGAGGACGCTGAGTTGTACTGTCAGAGATTCCGAAGGTGAGCAGTCCTGACCAAATGGAATGACGATGCTTTGGCAGCCCTTTTTCGGAAGGGTCTGTCAGAGAATGTAAAGGATGTTATGGTGGGATTCCCTGTCCCCTCTGGTCTCAATGATTCTATGTCATTAGCGATTCAAATTGACAGACGTTTGCGTGAGCGTAGAGGTATGCGTGGAATAGTGTTGCCTTGTGAACCAGCTTCTAAACCCATGCAGTGTGATAGAGTGGATTCTAGGGCACACATCGTTATGAGTTTCGAAAACGCAATGGGTTATGTTTCTACTGTGGTACGCCTCTCATGCTATTTCTGTCTGCCCTAAGCGGGGAAGACGTTTTGCACGCTCAGTTGTCTTGGGTAGTGTTCAGACTAAATTTTTGTTGACTGTTACCCTGATTTGCTCCCTGTCCACATTTTCTGCTCAGGCTTTCGTTGATTCGGGAGCAGCTATTAACCTGATGGATTTTGATTTTGCTAAACGTTGTGGGTTTCCCATGACACCCCTACGGAAGTCTATTCCCCTACTGGGGATCGATTCTACCCCTTTGGCTGAGAATAAACCTCAGTTCTCTACTCAGGTGATAATGAGGGTTGAACCTGATCATCAGGAGAGTTGCAAATTTTTGGTGCTGTATAATCTGCATGACATTATTGTACTGGGTTTCCCTTGGTTACAGACTCATAATCCTGTTTTGGATTGGAAATCTGTGTCTGTAACCAGTTGGGGCTGCCAATGTGTTAATACCAACACTCCTGTTTTTTCTGCCTCCCCACAGGCTCAGGATGTTCCTGACTTTTTGACTGATTTTTCTCATGTGTTTAGCGAAAGTAAATCTGCATCCTTGCCTCCCCATAGGAGCTATGACTGCGCTATTGAATTAGTGCCTGGTAGTAAATTCCCTAAAGGTCGCCTTTTTAACTTGTCTGTACCTGAACATGACGCTATGCGGTCTTATATCAAGGAGTCACTGGAGAAGGGTCATATCAGACCATCCTCTTCACCCTTGGGTGCCGGTTTTTTCTTTGTGGCCAAAAAGGATGGTTCATTAAGGCCGTGTATTGATTATCGTCTCTTGAACAATATCACTGTGAAATATCAATATCCGTTACCCTTGATTTCTGACCTGTTTTCCAGGGTGAAAAGTGCTACTTGGTTTACCAAGCTTGACCTCAGGGGGGCATATAACCTTATTCGCATTAAGCACGGGGATGAATGGAAGACGGCATTTAATACCCCAGAGGGGCATTTTGAGTACCTAGTGATGCCCTTTGGGCTCACTAATGCTCCTTCTGTCTTCCAGTCCTTCATGAATGACATTTTCAGGGATTTTGTGGATACATTTCTGATTGTTTATTTGGATGATATCTTGATTTTTTCCAATGACTGGGACTCTCATGTGAAACATGTTCGGACTGTGTTCCAGATTTTGAGAGAGAATGCTCTGTATGTGAAGGGATCAAAGTGTCTTTTTGGCGTACAGAGGATCTCATTTCTGGGATTCATTTTGTCCCCATCTGTTATTGAAATGGACCCGGTCAAGGTTCAGGCCATCTGTGATTGGGTCCAACCTACTTCATTAAAGGCTCTTCAAAGATTCTTGGCTTTTGCCAATTTTTATCGTAAATTTATTGGTAATTTCTCTGTTATTGTTAAACCATTGACTGATTTGACCAAAAAGGGTTCTGATGTGGTGAATTGGCCTCCTGAGGCAGTCTCTGCGTTTCGGGAACTTAAGCGGAGATTCACTTCTGCTCCTGTTCTACGGCAGCCTGATGTTTCTCTGCCATTTCAGGTGGAGGTTGATGCCTCTGAAATTGGGGCAGGTGCCGTTTTGTCCCAAAGAGATCCAGAGACCTCTAAAAGTAACCCTTGTGCCTTTTTCTCTCGAAAATTTTCTCCAACTGAACGTAATTATGACGTGGGTAATCGGGAGTTATTGGCCATGAAGTGGGCTTTTGAAGAGTGGAGACATTGGCTGGAGGGAGCCAAACATCAGGTGGTGGTCCTCACGGACCATAAGAATCTGGTTTATCTGGAATCAGCCAAGCGACTTAATCCTAGACAGGCCAGGTGGGCCTTGTTTTTCACACGTTTTAATTTTGTGGTTTCCTTTCTTCCTGGCACTAAGAATGTTAAGGCGGATGCCCTCTCGAGGAGTTTCCTTGCGGACTCTCCTGAGTTATCTGATCCTGCTGTTATTTTGAAAGAGGGTGTAGTTCTTTCCGCCATCTCGCCCAATTTGAGACTGGCTCTGGAAGGGTGTCAGGAGGATAAACCCGAGCGCTGCCCTATTGGGAAATTGTTTGTCCCAGACCGATGGAAAAAGAGTGTGATGTCTGAGATTCATTGTTCCGCGTTGGCCGGTCATCCCGGAATTTTTGGTACCACAGACTTGGTTAGTTGGTCCTTTTGGTGGCCTACTTTGTCTCGTGACGTCAGGGAGTTTGTGCAGTCCTGCGGGACTTGCTCTCGCTCCAAGCCTTGCTCTCGCTCTAGTGGTTTGTTGATGCCATTGCCTGTGCCCAAGAGACCATGGACCCATATCTCTATGGATTTCATTTCCGACCTCCCTGTTTCTCAGAGAATGACCGTTATCTGGGTGATTTGTGATAGGTTTTCCAAAATGATACATCTTGTGCCATTACCTAAGTTGCCTTCCTCCTCCGAATTGGTGCCTTTGTTCCTTCAGCACGTGGTTCGGTTACACGGCATTCCTGAGAACATTGTGTCTGACAGAGGAGTCCAGTTTGTTGCCAGATTTTGGAGGACTTTTTGTTCTAAACTTGGTGTTCAATTGTCTTTCTCCTCGGCTTTTCATCCTCAGACCAATGGACAAACTGAGAGAACAAACCAGACATTGGAGACTTATCTGAGATGCTTTGTGTCTGCTGATCAGGATGACTGGGTTTCTTTTTTGCCTTTGGCTGAGTTTGCTCTTATTAATAGGGCTAGCTCTGCCACTTTGATGTCTCCATTTTTCTGCAATTTTGGGTTTCACCCTCAATTTTCTTCAGGACAGACGGAGGCTTCTGTCTGTCCAGGTCTTGACTCTGTTGTGGAGCGTATGCAGCAGATTTGGGACCAGGTAGTGGAGAGGTTGTCCCTCTCTCAGGAGAGGGCCCAGCGGTTTGCCAACCGGCATAGGACTGATGGTCCTCGGTTTGAAGTGGGGGACTTGGTCTGGTTGTCCTCAAGAAATATCCCTATGAGAGTTTCATCTCCTAAATTTAAGCCTAGGTTCATTGGACCTTATAAGATCATGGAGATTCTTAATCCTGTTTCCTTTCGTTTACTTCTTCCGGGACATTTAAGATCCATAACGTGTTCCACAAGTCCTTATTGAAGAGGTTTGTCGAGCCAGTGGTTCCTATGGCTGTGCCTCCTGACCCTGTTTTGGTTGAGGGCAATCTGGAGTATGTGGTTGAGAAAATATTGAATTCTCGTTTTTCTAGACGGAAACTCCAGTATTTGGTTAAGTGGAGAGGTTATGGTCAGGAGGACAATTCTTGGGTGTTAGCTTCGGACATCCATGCTAGGAGACTCATCCGTGCGTATCACAGAGCTCATCCTGACCGACCTGGTTGCTCAAATGAGGGTTCGGTGACCCCTCCTCAATGGGGGGTACTGTTGTGAATGTGCTAGAAATGAATTCTGAGCAGAAGCTCCCTCTGGTGGTTACAAACAGTACTGAACTATCCAATGAAGATTGGGAAGATTGGCGATCAGGTGTTACTGACTGGTCTTATATAAGGGAGGTTCCCTCCCATCAGGGTTGCCGGTGATCAATTGTTCTGGTCTCATCTTTGATTCCTGTTCACTTTGTAGCCTGCTGTTTCATGCCTGCATCTTCTGCTAACAGATAAGACATTTTCTTCTTTTTGTTTTTTGTGCTTGCTTTTTGCATTTTGTCCTGCACTTCTGTGGGGGTATGCCGGGTCCCCTCCGGGGGCTTGTGCTCCTCTCAGTTTAGTTCAGCCACTGTTGTTTGTTCTTTTGCCTTTTCCAGTTTTTTCAGTGGCTGCTGTTTAGTTTTTGTTACACCAGAGAACTAATTTAGGTGGTAGAGGTCGTGTGATCTCAGGTGTTTTTGTAATTAGTAGAGTTGGTACTTTTCAGGGTTTTTTGGGGTTGCAGTAAGTGTCCTTACTATCCTTTTCTATATAGGAAGTTTGGGCCCCAACTTTTGCTCATACTGTTTTCTATCTGTGTCTGTATTTCCTCTCTTCTAACCGCCATTACATGTTTGGGGGCTTTCTATGTTCTTTGGGGATCTGCTCCGGGGCAGATAGTTTTCCTCTTTCTGTCTTTAGGTGTAGTTAGCTTCTCAGGCTGTGACGAGGCGTCTAGGACCAACGTAGGTACGCTCCACGGCTGCCTTTAGTTGTGGTGGTTAGTCAGGGTACTGCAGTCCCATAGATTCCAACCTCTCTGGTATATTTCCTTTTTTGCTTGCTCTCCTCAGCTACCAAATCATAACATTCCTTTTTTCTTTTTCCTTTTACTATTTTTCCCTTCTGTTGAGTACCATATAATTTTCAATTTGGCCGGTGATACTTTTATGATTTGGTAGCTGAGGAGAGCAGGCAAAAACGGCAATACACCAGAGAGGTTGGAATCTACTGGATTGCAGTACCCTGACTAACCACCACAACTAAAGGCAGCCGTGGACCATTCCTAAGTTGGTCCTAGACGCCTCGTCACAGCCTGAGAGGTTAACTACACCTAAAGATAGAGGAAAGCTATCTGCCCCGGAGCAGATCCCCAAAGAACATAGGAAGCCCCCAAACATGTAATGGCAGTTAGACAAGAGGAAATACAGACACAGACAGAAAATAGTATGAGCAAACGTTGGGGCCCAATCTTCCTAGACAGAAAAGGATAGGAAGGATACTTACTGCAATCAAAAAAAAACCCTAAAAAATTCCAACTCTACTAATTACAAAAACAGAAAAATCGCAGAAACAACAGCCATGAAGTCTCAAAAATGTATACTTTTATTAAGGAAAAATACAAAGCATGTTAAAACCTGGACAGGGATGGGTACAGGACAAACGTGATCCAAAGGTGGTAATCACAAAATTGTGGATACAACAAAGGCCAAACAGCAAAAACTGCTCAAATGAGTAGCTATAAATAACAAAACAAGATCAAAGTGGAGGTAACACCAGGGTCTCAGTATATAATAAGTGCTGCAGATATGACACGATGGCATAAAGGAAAAACAGCATGCATGTGGTGGTATGATAGAGAACAGTGTCTTAGCAAGATTTATGCAGTGCACAGTAAAAGACACGATCCCTATTAATAAAATGACCCACGCCCCCTGAGGAAGGAGCCTTCTAGCTCCGAAACGCGCGTCGGGGAGGGCCAGACGGCGTCTGCTGCTCCTTTAGTAGGTAACACATTGTCTGCCATGTCACCATTAACATGTTTCTATATTGTGGGTTAACACCAGCGTTGCACCATTTGCTATATCCGGATATGCATTACATGTGATTTCTCTACAGCTGCATGGGTCATTTTATTAATAGGGATCGTGTCTTTTACTGTGCACTGCATAAATCTTGCTAAGACACTGTTCTCTATCATACCACCACATGCATGCTGTTTTTCCTTTATGCCATCGTGTCATATCTGCAGCACTTATTATATACTGAGACCCTGGTGTTACCTCCACTTTGATCTTGTTTTGTTATTTATAGCTACTCATTTGAGCAGTTTTTGCTGTTTGGCCTTTGTTGTATCCACAATTTTGTGATTACCACCTTTGGATCACATTTGTCCTGTACCCATCCCTGTCCAGGTTTTAACATGCTTTGTATTTTTCCTTAATAAAAGTATACATTTTTGAGACTTCATGGCTGTTGTTTCTGCGATTTTTCTGTATTTTGTACAGCTTTTTCTCTCTATTATGTCCATCATGCACATGTCTTATAGATAGATTATTTCTTCTATACATCTTTATTAAGCTGTGACATGTCAGCCACTAGTAATTTGTAATTACAAAAACAACCTGAGATCACACGACCTCTACCACCTAAATTAGTTCTCTGGTGTATCAAAACTAAGCCACAGCCACTGAAAAAACTGGAAAAGGCAAATGAACAAATAACAGAGGCTCCAGAAGAACTGAGAGGAGCCGAAGCCCCCTGGGGGGTGAATACCTGGCTAACCTCACAGAAATGCAGAGAAATATGCAAATGGTAAGCACAAAAACAAAAAACAGAAAATATCTTATCTGAGAGCAGGAGAAGAGGCAAGACCCAGCAAGCTTCCAAGTGAACCAGGAACCACAGTTGAGACAAGAACAATTGATCACCGGCAACCATGATGGGAGGGAACCTCCCTTATATAAGACTAGTCTGTAACTCCTGATTGCCAATCCTCATTGAATGGTTCAGTACTGTTTGTAACCACCAAAGGGAGCTTCTGCTCAGAATTCATTTCTAACACATTGTAATGTATGGTGTACAGTTCATATAGCGTCTTGTGCTTGGGTGCGAGGAAAACACATGAGACACAGGTTTGATATAGAAGGACTTGTATTACTTCATACAAGTGGCAAAAATAGTCACACAGTTTGCAGGTACAGAAGCAGGAGACACAGCAGGCCAGAGTAACTTAAGCTCAGCAATAACTCTCCACAACAGGTTCAGGATCTCTTCTCTGTTACCGTAATTCCATGCAAACGTGGATTTATCAAATAGCAGGTTTCCAGAGTCCACAAGTGTTCCAAAGTTCCTCAGTAGGAAATAGCTGGAGTACAAAGTCCAAGGTTTTCCAGGAGTCAGGTCACAGGTTCACTGCAGGCTTGATTCTGAAGCACTGATTGCTCAGCTGAGGCTGCTTAAGAAGCAAGAGGGAGAGAATCAGGGCGGGAACATGAAAGCTGGAAACTCCATATTGACTGAGGGCAAGATAGCTGCAGCAAGACAGAAAGCAAAATGGCTGACGGAAAAACTGAGTTTCAAGAAACATGTACAAAGAACCTTACATTACTCCCCCCTTAGGGACAACCTCCGGATGACCTCAGACCAGGCTTGTCTGGGTACCTCTGATGAAACTGGCGGAGCAAGCGAGGAGCATTAACGTTATTGACTGGTTCCCATGAGTTGTCCTCCACTGGGTAGCCCTGCCATTTAATCAAATATTGTAACTGATTTTTGTACAACCTGGAATCTAGAATCCTTTCCACCACAAATTCTTCCTGACCATCGACTAGCACTGGGTCAGGGCAAGGAGAAGAATGTCCAGGAAACGTATTGGGTGTTGCAGCCTTTAGTAGGGATACATGAAAGACAGGGTGGATTCTCATAGTTCTGGGCAGTTGAAGACGACAAGCAACGGCACTTATAATTTTACTGATTTTATAGGGTCCAATGTACTTATGTCCCAACTTAGACGATGGAATCCTTAACTTAAGATTTTTGGTTGACAGCCAGACCAAGTCTCCTACCTTGAAAGCTGGTGCAGGTTTACGAAATTTATCTGCTGCTTTCTTGTACCTTTCCTGAGCCAATTCCAGATTTTCCTTTAGAAGATCCATATTCTTTTGTAAAGACGTGATTCTTTCAGCCACTGCTGGCAAGGGCGTTTCTATGGGAAATCGAGGAAGAATGTTAGGATGATAACCTAGATTGGAGTAAAAAGGAGACTGCTTAGTGGAGGCGCTCTGAGAGTTGTTATAAGAGAACTCAGCCAGTGGAAGTAGATCCACCCAATCATCCTGTAGGTGGCAGATAAAGCAGCGGAGATACTGCTCCAGGGTCTGATTGGTTCGTTCTGTCTGTCCATTAGTCTGGGGATGAAAAGCAGAAGAAAGGTTTACTTTAATGTCCAATGCGGCACAGAAATTTTGCCAAAACCTTGAAGTGAATTGCACCCCTCGATCCGAAATAACCTCATCCGGTACTCCATGTAAGCGAAACACATTCTTAATCATCAAATCTGATGTCTGTTTTGCAGTGGGTAAGCCGACACAAGGGATAAAATGAGCTGCCTTTGTTAAACGATCAACCACCACTAGAATGGTGTTCTTCCCTTGAGAGGTTGGTAACTCCACAATGAAGTCCATAGAAATGGATCCCCACGGGCGGGACGAGGTGGGAAGGGGTTGCAACAGACCAGTTGGTGAGGAGCGAGGTGTTTTGCATCTTGCACAGACTTCACATGAAGTGACATAGTTTAAAACATCTTTCCTGTAAGTGGGCCACCAAAAGAAACGAGAAAGAAATTCCTGTGTCTTTAGAATTCCTCTATGCCCAGCTATCTTGGAATCGTGGATGAGTTGCAATACTCTCAATCTGACTGTTTCAGGTATATACAGACGTTGTCCCTGAATCCACACACCATTCTTAAAGACAAGACTTACGTCCCTTGGGGGTTGTGCCAACAAGGAATCCGCATGGTATGCTTCCTTGATGTCCTTAAGTAGGTCTTGATTATGAATCACTCCCAGGAATCTAGAGTCAGGAAGAATAGTCTTAGGAGGAGTAAGTGGACGGGTCTCTGCTGAATGAATCCTAGAGAGTGCATCAGCCTTTCCATTGCGCGATCCTGGTCTATAAGAAATGACAAAATTAAATTGGTTTAAGAAAAGATTCCAGCGAGCCTGGCGAGGAGTCAGGCACTTAGCCGACCTGATAAATTCAAGGTTACGATGGTCTGTCAGGATGACTATTTGCTGTGCAACTCCCTGAAGAAGGTGTCTCCATTCTTTGAAGGCGGCAATAATGGCCAACAACTCTCTATTGCCCACATCGTAGTTCCTCTCAGCCGAAGACAACTGCTGGGAAAAGAAGGCACAGGGATGCAAGACATTCTTCTCACCTGTTCTCTGAGAGAGTATAGCTCCAACGGCACAGTCTGAAGCATCCACCTCTATTACGAAGGCAAGTTCGGGGTTGGGATGTACTAAGATAGGTGCGGTGGTAAATTTATCCTTTAGACGGGAAAATGCTTCCTGGGCTTGGGGGGTCCAGGAGAACCTAGACTCTTTCTGGGTAAGTTGGGTGATAGGTGACACTACCTCAGAGAAATTCCTAATGAAACGTCTATAGAAGTTGGCAAACCCGATGAAGCGCTGCACCTCCTTCACATTTCTAGGAATTGGCCAATCCTTGATGGCTTGGGTCTTGCTTCCATCCATACTAATTCCTTGTGTAGACAGTACATACCCCAGAAATTGAATTTCGGTCCTATGGAATTCACACTTTTCAAGTTTGATGTAAAGATGGTTTTGTCTTAGACGTTCTAAGACCATTCTCACATGTCCATGATGTTCCTCTGTGGAGTTAGAAAAAATTAGAATATCATCCAAATAAATCACCACGAATGTATCTAGGAGATCCCTGAAGATGTCATTCACCAAGTGTTGGAAAGTGGCTGGGGCGGTACTCAGACCAAAAGGCATAACTAGATATTCAAAGTGTCCATAGCGTGACCTGAATGCAGTCTTCCATTCATCCCCAGGTCTAATACGGACCAAGTTATAGGCCCCACGGAGATCCAGTTTAGAGAAAATTTTGGCATGCCGCACTCTCTCCAATAACTCAGGGATTAAAGGCAATGGATAACGGTTTCTAATAGTAACCTTATTGAGTTCCCTATAGTCTACGCAGGGTCTCAGAGATCCATCTTTCTTCTTCACAAAGAAGATGGGTGCACCTGCAGGAGATGAAGAGGGGCGTATGAAGCCCTTGGCTAGATTTTCGTCTATGTAATCCTTTAAAGCCTTTAGCTCGGGCCCCGCCAGGGGGTAGATCTTACCAAAAGGTATCTCTGCTCCAGGCAATAATTCAATTGGACAATCATATGGACGGTGAGGGGGAAGCTGGTCAGCGTTCTTCTTGTCACATAAATCCACATAGTCCTGGTATACAGCTGGTAGTTCAGGGACTGACATGGTTCCTTTAGGAACAGAGCAAGCTGAAACTTCTGGACTCGTCTGTTTCTCTGGAAAGTGTAATTCCTTGGTCTCCCAGTTAATGGTAGGGTTCTGAGCCTGCAGCCATGGTAGCCCTAGAATAATGGGAAAGTGGGGAGAAGAGATAAGCATAAAGGACAGTTTCTCTTGATGATCTTTACCCATAAGGACCCTCAAAGGCTCCGTTTCCTGATTCACTGGTCCAGAGGTCAGCAGGGAGCCATCCACAGTCTCCATCTGTACTGGAGTAGCCTTCTTCACTGAACGTATCCCCTGTTTCAGAGCAAAGGAGATATCCATAAAATTTCCACTTGCCCCTGAGTCGATCATAGCAGAGCTAGACACCCAGACTGAGTCAACCCAGAGTTTGATGGAAAGGAAGCAATGAGAATTGTTTTTCTTACAACTCAGCTGGGACACCGCTGAGGAAACTTGAAAAATTGCAGCGTTCACACAGTCATCGTCCTCAGAAGTGACGGAGTTTAAGTCCGAGAAATCAATATCTGTTGCTGCAGATCTCTCTGGAGCCTGAGGCTCGGACCTGACAGATCTCCTCTCGCAACACTCACAGTGAATGACTGCTGCAGTAGTCTTACGAGAACGGCTGGGGCAGTTTATAATGAAGTGCCCTGACTTACCACAGTAGAAACATAGATTTTCCTTTAAACGATGTTCTTTGCGTGCATCACTAACCCGTCTTTGTAAAGAGTCCACCTGCATGGGTTCAGGTTCAGGTTCCCGTGTGATCCTACTCAAAGGTTCCTTAGCTGGGGAGGAAGGTAGGAAAAGGTTAGTGCGATTGCTTTCGAACCATCTCTCTTGCCTGCGTTCAGTCAGACGAGCATCAATACGGATACAGTAGTTAATAAAGTCACCTAACGCAGTGGGAGGGTCGGCACGAGCAAGTTCATCCTTAATCAGTGGAGACAACCCTTTTCGAAAAATAGATTTTTTTGGCGGAACTGTCCCAAGTGGTATCGAGGGCCCATCTCCTGAAATCCAAGGCATATTCGGCTACTGAGCGCTTACCTTGGCGCAAAGTTAACATGGCTGCTTCAGCTGTTGCACCTCGATTGGGGATCATCAAACACCTGCCCCATGGCTGAAATGAAAGCATCAAGATGATCCAAACATTCATCCTCAGTCTCAATCAGAGGGTTTGCCCACATCAAAGCCTTGTTGGTAAGCAACATGATTATAGTACGCACTTTAGATCGTTCAGTGGGAAATTGTGAAGCATGTGCAGAAAAAAAAAGATTGCATTGGTTAATAAATCCCCTGAATTTCTCACGTTCACCGCCAAAATGAAAAGGGGGTAACTTGGGAATCCCAGAACTCGGGGTTATGGCAGGAGCCTGGACTCGTTCCTCTAGAACCTCAATCCTGGCTCGTAAATCCTGGGTAGTTTGTCCAAACACTTGCAAATTGTGATTAGTGAGGTCCTGTAGGTTTGCAAAACGGGTCTTTATAGTCTGTATATCTGCAAGGATTGTATCAGTCACTCCGCAAAGCTCCTTTATGCGAGCCTCCATCTTCCAGATCTTTTAAGACAGGAGTACTGGAAGGAGAAGAGAAAAAAAAAAAACAATAGTGTTTACCTGTGGTAACACTGCAGAGTAAAATTAAGGGAATTGCTCACCTGGAATGGTTGTGAGAAGTCACAACCACTGTCATCACAGAAAGTATAACCGGACATCTGATATCCACAGTCACAGCAGACACAGCCTTCCCAGACCCAGCAGACACTAACGTTTGGCTTCAGAATCTTGTAATGTATGGTGTACAGTTCATATAGCGTCTTGTGCTTGGGTGCGAGGAAAACACATGAGACACAGGTTTGATATAGAAGGACTTGTATTACTTCATACAAGTGGCAAAAATAGTCACACAGTTTGCAGGTACAGAAGCAGGAGACACAGCAGGCCAGAGTAACTTAAGCTCAGCAATAACTCTCCACAACAGGTTCAGGATCTCTTCTCTGTTACCGTAATTCCATGCAAACGTGGATTTATCAAATAGCAGGTTTCCAGAGTCCACAAGTATTCCAAAGTTCCTCAGTAGGAAATAGCTGGAGTACAAAGTCCAAGGTTTTCCAGGAGTCAGGTCACAGGCTCACTGCAGGCTTGATTCTGAAGCACTGATTGCTCAGCTGAGGCTGCTTAAGAAGCAAGAGGGAGAGAATCAGGGCGGGAACATGAAAGCTGGAAACTCCATATTGACTGAGGGCAAGATAGCTGCAGCAAGACAGAAAGCAAAATGGCTGACGGAAAAACTGAGTTTCAAGAAACATGTACAAAGAACCTTACACACATTCACAACAGCTTGAACAGTGCTCCTTGGGATGTTTAAAGTTTTGGAAATCATTTTGTATCCAAATCCAGCATTAAACTTTTCCACAACAGTATCACGGACCTGGCTGTTGTGTTCCTTGGTCTTCATGATACTCTCTGTGCTTCAAACAGAACCCTAAGACTATCACAGAGCTGGTGCATTTATACGGAGACTTGATTACACACAGGTGGATTATATTTATCATCAGTAGTCATTTAGGACAACACTGGATCATTCAGAGATCCACAATGAACTTCTGGAGTGAGTTTGCTGTACTGAAAGTAAAGGGGCTGAATAATATTGCACGCCCCATTTTTCATTTTTTTCCACAAGAATTTAAAATAACCAATAAATTTCGTTCAACTTCACAATTGTGTCCCACTTGTTGTTGATTCTTCACCAAAAATTTACGTTTGGTATCTTTATGTTTGAAGCATGATATGTATGAAAAGGTTGAAAAGTTCCAGGGGGCCAAATACGTTTGCAAGGCACTGTATAATGCCTATTAAATGCTTACCTTTCTTGAATAAGTTTATTTGGATGTTTCAGCGAAATTTCCACAGACCTCTGGTGTTTGACTGACAGGTCACTCTTGTCTAACTGACCATCATTGCCCACGGTTGTCTTCTCTCAGGAGGGAAGACGTGCATACAGAGAACAATAGTCCATCTCTTCCAATGTCATCAGGAGCTTACTGTGCATACGTTGCCCCGTCTGAGGAGATAACCCCAGGAAATTATGGTGCCAGTGCAAAATCTCGTGCATGGGAGGCAGATTACAGAGCCAAGAGTGACCTGTCAGTCAAACACCAGAGGTCTGAGAAGGTGGGGAATAGAGAGAGACACACAAAAGCTGTAAGTGTAGTGCCTACTCCACTGCACTTCTGGCTACAACTTGAATGCTGGATTTCTCAAAAAATCATAATGAATTTCTAGAAACAAGGCAAGCATTTAAGCCCTTCATGACAGAGTCCTTTTTTTTAGTTTTTACGTTTCTGTTTTTCGCTCCCCTTCTTCCCAGAGCAATAACTTTTTAATTTTTCCATCAATATGGCCATGTGAGAGCTTGTTTTTAGTGGGACAAGTTGTACTTTTGAATGACAGTGTACTGAAAAATGGGAAAAAAATTGCAAAAAAAGTGCAATTCCACAACTATTTTTGGATTTTTTTTTACCATGTTCACCAAATGCTAAAACTGGCCTGTTATTATGATTCTCAAGGTCATTATGAGTTCATAGACACCAAACATGTCTAGGTTCTTTTTATTTAAGTGGTGAAAAATAATCCAAAGTTTGTTAAAAAAAAATGGCACTATTTTCAGAGACCCGTAGCATCTCCAATTTTCATGATCTCAGGTTGGGGGAGGGCTTATTTTTTGCATGCTGAGCTGACATTTTAATGATACCATTTTGGTGCAGATAAGATCTTTTGATCACCCCGTTATTGCATTTTAATGCAATGTTGCAGCGACCAAAAAAAAAAACGTAATTCAGGCATTTTGACTTTTTTCTCGTTACGCCATTTAGCGATCTGCTTAATTTTTATTTGTATTGATAGATCAGGCAATTCCGAACGCGGTGATACCAAATATGTGTATGTTTGATTTTTTTTTAATTGTTTTATTTGGAATGGGGCGATTGGGGGGTGATTTAAACTTTTTTTTAATTTTTTTATATTTTTAAAAACATTTTTTTTAGCATGCTTCAAAAGTCCCCACGGGAGACTAGAAGCTGCCATAACCAGATCGGCTCTGCTACATACAGGCGATCATCAGATCAGATGTAAGTAGCAGAATTACTCACTTACTATGACATAACAATCCGGCATTGACAACCTTAGAGGTCTCCAGGAGACCTCTGGTTGTCATGCCAACCCATCGGTGACCTGCCGATGGGCGGATTTATGGCACAATTGCCAGAATCGCATGTTAAAAACAGCGGCGTTTAACAGGTTAATAGACATGGGTGGATTGCGATTCCATCCGCGGCTGTTCCGGGCACATGTCAGCTGTTCAAAACATCTGACGTGCTGGGAAAGATGTGGGCTCACCGCTGGAGCCCACATCAAAGGGGGAGACACAACATGCGCCGTACTATTATGGCACATGTCGTTAAGGGGTTAATAAGCATTAAAGTGTTTATATACACATGGCGTTTGTTAGGGGTATAATATTCTTATTAGAGATTGACACAATGAGCTACGTAATTTACTGAGTTTTCGGGTTCTCCAGTGGTGTATTTGATTTGCTGCCTGGGCGGAATGTCATCTATGCAGTGCACAAGTTTTTTTACGACAGCCGGGGTAAGCACTAGACGAGCTTGGGATCTAGGAGGCTAAAGAAATTTGTGCAGTTCCAGTCTATGGCCAGAGACCACCGACCTGGACCATGGACTATGGTTGCTCAAAGCAATCTGCTCAAGTATCTCTAATCTTGATGACAGGTTCACTTTTAAAATGAAGAATTCTTTATAAATTGTATACAGGGCACTAATGATGCATCATAGCCAATTTGAAAGTATATATAGAAACTGTAGGAAAACCGAGTGCACCAGACTACAGGGTGATATTCTTTTAAAAGATAGAATCCAGGTAATATGCACACCTGAGCGAGTTCTATAGTTGCTTTTCCTGTAAAATTCTGCTTCCCCATGACTGGAGGATGAACTCCGCCAGGATGCTTGATAAGAAGATATAAATCACAGTTTTAGGTTTCACGTTCGAAATGAAGATCCAGAAATATAATAAGTAGTTTTCATTCCTCAGTGCGTTTCGACGCTAGACCATCTGTGGGTTTTTACTCTTGATAAAGATTCTAGTCCATGGTCGAAACACGTCATTGCTTATAATATTTATAAAATTTCTGGATCAATGATCTTCATTTCGATAGTGCAGCCTAAAACCTTGAGTTGTCTATTCTTATTAATGAGCAAGTATAGTCAGCTGCTGTCTGTATGTATCTAATATACAGGTGCTTCTCACAAAATTAGAATATCATCCAAAAGTTTATTTATTTCAGTTCTGCAATACAAAAAGTGAAACTCATATTATATAGAGTCATTACAAACAGAGTGATCTATTTCAAGTGTTTATATCTGTTAATGTTGATGATTATGGCTTACAGCCAATGAAAACCCAAAAGTCATTATCGCAGTAAATTAGAATAATTAACAAAAAACAACTGCAAAGGCTTCCTTGAATTTTAAAAAGGTCCCTTGGGTATGTGCACACGTTGCTGATTTGCCTGTGGAATTTTCCGCTCAGAGTCTGCCTCTCTTGGCAGAAAACGCAGGCAAAAATCCGTTCGGATTTGATGCGAAATTGATGAGCTTGAGAAGCTTGAGAAAGGTCCGTATTGTTAGGACTGAAACGTCGCCACTATGGGATTAATAAATTAGCTCTATCTTTCACAAGAAACGGTGTGCTGTTCCTGCTTTTTGATTACTACATTAAGGTTTGGTATTTGCCTTTGGGAGCGATTTTGCACCCGGACTCTCTGTCTGTTGTTTTTTGTGCTACTCTAAGTCTATTTTTTGATATATATATATATATATACTATATATATATTTATAGTTCATACACTTCTACATAGCATAATAGCCGCTAATTCAATTGCAGGCTTCTGAAAAATCATTACAGAACCCGACATGAAATGACACATGGTTTACATAAAGTAAACAATTTCATTTCATTTAGTTTGATATATGGTTTTCACTAATAATTAGATGAGTTTATGTGTGCAAAATTTTGGACATGAACG
Source organism: Oophaga sylvatica (assembly GCA_033576555.1). Lineage (NCBI taxonomy): Eukaryota > Metazoa > Chordata > Amphibia > Anura > Dendrobatidae > Oophaga > Oophaga sylvatica. The sequence continues at coordinate 380,690,264 of JARQOD010000001.1, read as the reverse complement.
TGTTAATTTAACGTGTAAATTCATTGTAAAAAAAAAATGCGTGGGCTCCCGCGGTATTTTCTCCACCAGAGAGGTAAAGCCAGTGACTAAGGACAGATATCAATAGCCTTGAGAGGGACTATTGTTTTTGGGCCCCCCTGGCTACTAACATCTGCCCCCAGCCACCCCAGAAAAGGCACATCTATTAATACTTGCGCCTTTTCTGGCACTTTGCCCCTTTTAGTCCCATTGCCTTTAGCGGTGGCTAATGGGTTAATAAGGGGTTTCTGTCACCTTGCTATTGAAAGGTGACATTAATCCGGGTTAATAATGGAGAGTTGTCAATTAGACAATTATTCATTATTAATCCTAAAGTATTAAAGGGTTAAAAAACCCACAATCATTAATTAGAAATTATTTTAATGACATAATGACACATAGTTTTTTACCAAATTTTATTGTACTGGTAATCCATCTGAATTCCTTGTTCTCCTGTAATAAAAATAAAATGAAAAAGCAACAATATCCATACCTCTCTGCCATTCAGTCAGGTCCCCCGCTGCAATCCATCACAAGGAGTTAACTAGTTTACAGCAGGGACCGGTGCTATTGCTACCAGCCCTGCTGTAAACTCCCGCAGAATGAATGAGTTCATCTCTGCGCAGCCTCCCCGGCTGACAGGAGATGATCTGATTAGCGTGGGAAACTTAATTTTTTCCTTCGCTGTCAGTTCACTTCAGGTTAGCCAGGGACTCCGCATAGCCTCAGTGACATCAGCGGTAATCAGTGAGGCTGCGCAGAGTCCCTGGCTGACCTGAAGCGAACTCGATAGCGTGACAATCGCATGTCAATTGCATAGATTCGGACAGTTTTTTCCATCCAGAAAACAGACCGTTTTTTTTCGCAAATGGGTATGAGCCCTTAGATTGAGCACGCGCGAATATGCTCAGAGGTATCCCACGCCATCTTGGTGTAGGGAATATCGTCTGTGAAAGCTTCAAGACGTCATTACAGTGTCACATGGCACACATCTCTGCTCATGCACTATTACTTCAATATGTTTATGGATGCCATCTCAGTTAGGGGAAAATCAAGTCGCTTACCTCATCCACACTACAGTATATAGATACACAAAGGTATTTTAAAGAGCACATCCCACATATATTAATAAAGGACTTTAATGCCAAACTGGTTAGTATTAGATGTATATAATTTTTTAATAAAATGATTAACTAACTTCATAGTAAGAGGTATATAACTTCTTTTCAGATAACTGCAAAAGGGACTGGATTTTAGTTACAGAACTGATATTGGCTACCGATTCACACCAGTTGGTACAGGAACACCCCCCATTAGCTGAGGATGGTAACCTGTAAACCATGGAAACAGTGGGAGACATGCACCATGAGGGGACACAATTCTCAACCTCCGCTTAGAAATGGATACACATACCATACATTGCCATTGCATATCAAATACAGGTCCTTCTCAAAAAATTAGCATATAGTGCTAAATTTCATTATTTTCCATAATGTAATGATTACAATTAAACTTTCATATATTTTAGATTCATTACACACCAACTGAAATTTGTCAGGTCTTTTATTGTTTTAATACTGATGATTTTGGCATACAACTCCTGATAACCCAAAAAACCTGTCTCAAAAAATTAACATATTTCAACCATCCAATAAAATAAAAGTGTTTTTTAAAAACAAACAAAAAAAACATCAAATAATAAAGTTCAATTATGCACTCAATACTTGGTCGGGAATCCTTTTGCAGAAATGACTGCTTCAATGCGGTGTGGCATGGAGGCAATCAGCCTGTGACACTGCTGAGGTGTTATGGAGGCCCAGGATGCTTCGATAGCGGCCTTAAACTCATCCAGAGTGTTGGGTCTTGCGTCTCTCAACTTTCTCTTCACAATATCCCACAGATTCTCTATGGGGTTCAGGTCAGGAGAGTTGGCAGGCCAATTGAGCACAGTAATACCATGGTCAGTAAACCATTTACCAGTGGTTTTGGCACTGTGAGCAGGTGCCAGGTCGTGCTGAAAAATGAAATCTTCATCTCCATAAAGCATTTCAGCCGATGGAAGCATGAAGTGCTCCAAAATCTCCTGATAGCTAGCTGCATTGACCCTGCCCTTGATGAAACACAGTGGACCAACACCAGCAGCTGACATGGCACCCCACACCATCACTGACTGTGGGTACTTGACACTGGACTTCAGGCATTTTGGCATTTCCTTCTCCCCAGTCTTCCTCCAGACTCTGGCACCTTGATTTCCGAATGACATGCAAAATTTGCTTTCATCAGAAAAAAGTACTTGGGACCACTTAGCAACAGTCCAGTGCTGCTTCTCTGTAGCCCAGGTCAGGCGCTTCTGCCGCTGTTTATGGTTCAAAAGTGGCTTTACCTGGGGAATGCGGCACCTGTAGCCCATTTCCTGCACACGCCTGTGCACGGTGGCTCTGGATGTTTCTACACCAGACTCAGTCCACTGCTTTCTCAGGTCCCCCAAGGTCTGGAATCGGTCCTTCTCCACAATCTTCCTCAGGGTCTGGTCACCTCTTCTCGTTGTACAGCGTTTTCTGCCACATTGTTTCCTTCCAACAGACTTCCCATTGAGGTGCCTTGATACAGCACTCTGGGAACAGCCTATTTGTTGAGAAATTTCTTTCTGGGTCTTACCCTCTTGCTTGAGGGTGTCAATGATGGCCTTCTTGACATCAGTCAGGTCGCTAGTCTTACCCATGATGGGGGTTTTGAGTAATGAACCAGGCAGGGAGTTTTTAAAAGCCTCAGGAATCTTTTGCATGTGTTTAGAGTTAATTAGTTGATTCAGAAGATTAGGGTAATAGGTCGTTTAGAGAACCTTTTCTTGATATGCTAATTTTTTGAGACAGGTTTTTTGGGTTATCAGGAGTTGTATGCCAAAATCATCAGTATTAAAACAATAAAAGACCTGACAAATTTCAGTTGGTGTGTAATGAATCTAAAATATATGAAAGTTTAATTGTAATCATTACATTATGGAAAATAATGAAATTTAGCACTATATGCTAATTTTTTGAGAAGGACCTGTATATTCTTAAAAAATCCATCTTCCCTTTGCATATTCCATCAAACGGAGTATTACTAAGGGCCTTATTATTTATCAAAGAAAAAAACAAAAGTGATGAAAAATATAAGAAAATAAAAAAAAATGTGCAAAATACGGTAATTAAAAAAAAAAACCATAAGACATTATCTTTAGATCTTCATTAATGGGATGAGTCATGTGTCCCAGCAGCTCCACAGCAATTATATAATCTACAAAAAAAAAAGAAACAAGAGGAAAACTATATAACTGGGAGACCTTGCACACAAATTTTGCTGATGCTGTTCTTTTTTCTTTTTCTTCATCTTATTTTATGGCTAATAGCACCTCAAACAACTACCTGAATTATAACAGCCTAACTAAGATGTTAGGGGTGACAACAAGTTTGCTCACTATTTCCAGTGACTATCAGCAGAATAGTGAGTGCAGCTCTGGAGTTTAATAGAGGATGTGCCTTAGTATCAGTACAGGATTAGTAATGTAATGTATGTACACAGTGACTCCAGAGCAGAATAGTGAGTGCAGCTCTGGAGTGTCATACAGGAAAAGGCGGAGCCTGCTTGCCGTGCTGAGTGTGTGCTGCCTAGAGAGAGCTCCTGGGAAGGGAGGTAAAGTTTTCCATCCAGGACTTTTTGTCTGCCCCCTTCCTAGTAAAGAAGGCTCATTTTGGGACTGGCCTCCGGGGCTGGGCCCCCGGCTCCCACCTCCCGGTCCAAGCCGGTGGGGGGTGGGAGAACTCCCAATCCAGCTAGGATCACAAAATCTGGCCAAGGATCAGGCAAGAGATCCAGCATGATGACCCGTATTAACCCTGAGGCCATGGCCGCGGCGGCTCCTTCCCCCGGAGGTAGGCCGAGTATGAGCAGGGGTGCTGCACCAAGGTGGTGAAAGAATCCACTGTGCGCTATGGTTCCCGAATCCATGCGCACCTCTGTGAGTATGAGGACGCCTCAAGCAAGCTATGATCCCTCTGGGGGGAGTTGAGGGTAGCTAAGGAGAGGTCCGACAGGGCCTCCGGCAATAAGAAGGCCGAGCTATCCGCCGCGGTCAGAAAAATTCAGAAATCTATCCAAGACCTGGAAAACCGGAGGTGCGAGATCTTGGCCGGCAGGCCCTTCCGTGAAAAGCTGGAGAATGACCGGTTCAGAGCCATGACCGGTGGGGCTTCGGAGGGGCCACGGAGCTCCGGCAAGGCAGTGGAGAAAGATGAGGAAGAGGAATGCGAGGAGGAGGTCGTGCCCTACCCACCGCCTGGTGGCCTGGTAAGAAATCTCCAGGCGTCGGCATAGCGGGATAGCCCACAACAAATGGCTCTCCCGTCAGATTCTGGCCCTTCAGAGGGCAGCGGGTGCTAGGGGGAGGATGAGGATGGTGGTAGTAGTAGCAGTGAGGGGGCTGCCTCGTCATGCAGCAGATCCGGCAGATCGAGTTCCCGGTCCGTTTTAACCAGCTGAGGTTCGGGGATGAGATCTGCGAGGACGAGGCAACCAGGAGGGGGACGAAGAGAAAGGCTAAGAAGAAGGTAAAGAAGAAAACATCTGTTGTGCAGAAATTTGTGTATGTCCCCCTCTCTGGGGCCCCCCGGACCCACTATGCGGAACCCGCTACCCACCCTGCTATGATTTGGTAACTGAGGAGGACAGGAGCAAAACAGCCGAACACCTGAGAGGTTGGGAACTAATGGGTTGCAGATCCCTAAACTAACCGCACAACTAGAAGCAGCCGTGGAGCGTACCTACGGTGATCCTAGATGCCTCGGCACAGCCGGAGAGCTAGCTACACCTAAAGATAGAAGCAGGAAAGCTAACTGCCCCGGAGTAGAGCCCCAAAGAAATAGGCAGCCCCAAACATATAATGGCGGTTAGACAAGATGAAACACAAACGCAGGCAAAAAATAGAGTGAGCAAACGCAGGGGCCAAACACTGACTAAATAGGACAGGAAAGAACAGAATACTATCTGCAACCCAGCAAAACCCTAGCATAACTTCCAACACATCTGATTACAAAAATGCTGAGATCACACGATCTTGCCACCCACTAAATCAGATCTCAGAGTGAACAAGGCTAACCGCAGCCACTCAAAAAGCAGGGAAAGAGCAATCAAACAAATAACAGTGGCTACAGAAAACAGAGAGAAGCACAGGCCCCAGGAGGGGACCCAGCTAACCTACACAAAGGTGAAGACAAAAATGCAAATAGCAAACACAATAGAAATAAGCAGAAAATATCTTATCTGAAAGTAGCAGACGCAGGCAAAACACCAGCAGACTTTCAAATGAACCAGGAAACAACAATTGATCACCGGTGAGGATCATGGGAAGGCAGCTCCCTTATATCAGTCCAGTCAGTGACTCCTGATTGCCAGATATCGCTGCCAGCTGAGGAGGCCCAGTCATTCGATACAGCTTCAGTACCGACAGCAACCACCAGAGGGAGCCTCCGCTCAGAAATTGTCTCCAATACGTTCACAACACCACCCCGGCTCGGGCTCTGTTGTGGGTCCGCAGCATGGGAGCCGGGAGATTACAGGACATAACATGCAGGGCGCTGCCTCTATTTGTGGTAATGGAGGGGATAGTGATGTGTCTGATATGGAGCATGGTGTGGAGGGTGGCCCAGTGGTGGGCAATAGAGTGACAGCCAGGACCACATCTCCGGCGGTGAGCGTTGTGGTGTCTGGGTCCCCCACTTGCGGATCCCAAAGCAGCTCCCACAATCCCACTTTCCTGACCCTGTAGTGTGGGCTATATATTTAGGAGTAGTCTAAGGGGCGCACTCAGTAAGGGGGCACACGCATCACAGAAAGCAAAGCATCACAGAAGACAAGCATCGTGTAAACGGCAGTTATCCATGGCAGTTAATCAGGGCAGGAATCAGGTAGCCCACACTTTGCTTTCTTTTTAATTATGTACATTACCTTTCTCCTCCTGTGTTCTCTTGCCATCCACATTCACCGCCCCATCCCCCTCCATCACGACTCATACACATCAGCCCCTCCATACTTCCCTCTCCCATGTACAGCTCCCATGCACTCCTCACCTTCCTGAGAAACCTCAGCCCATCTTGCCCAAACACATCACAGAAAAAACCGACTTACAACTCCAACAACTACCTGCTCTTTATCTTCCTTCTCCTACTGATTTCAGGGGACATCTCCCCCAACCCTGGTCCACCATCCCCCAACCTCAATCCCTACCCTACCTCATATCGAAACCATAATAATCTTGTTAATATTACTTGCACTCCCTCATCTCCTTCTTTCAATTGTGCCCTCTGGAATCCATGGTCTGCATGCAACAAACTATCTTTCCTGCACAACTACTTTCTGAACAACTCTCTTCATCTGTTGGCCCTCACTGAAACCTGGATTCAGGATTCTGACACGGTCTCCCCTGCTGCCATTTCCTACGGTGGCTTACAGTTCTCCCATTCCCCGAGACCCACAAACAGACATGGTGGTGGAGTTGGCATGTACTCTTGTCCCCACAATGCAGTTTCCAGGTCATCCCCCCAATTCCATCACTCTCATTCCCTTCTTTTGAGGTCCACACCATAAGGCTCTTCCGTCCCCTCTCCCTCAGAGTAGCGGTCATATATCAGCCCCCAGGCTCGCCCACCCAGTTCCTTGACCATTTCTCAGCCTGGCTGCCGCACTTCATGTTCTCAGAACTACCAACCCTTATCCTTGGAGACTTCAACGTCCCCATTAACAGCCCTACTTCCACATCTGCATCTCAGCTTCTATCACTAACCACTTCTCTAGGCCTCTCACAGCTTTCAACCTCTGAGACACACAAGGATGGTAACACCCTTGACCTGGTCTTTGTCCGCCTCTGTTAAATCTCCCACCTAAATAACTCACCGCTTCCACTCTCTGACCACAACATTCTCTCCTTCATCCTCACAAATCCTCGACCACCCCATCGCACTCCTACCTACCACACATTCAGAAATCTACATGCCATTAACCCTCAGACACTTTCAGACTCCCTACACTCATCGCTGTCCCCAATCTCCTCTTTTTCTTGTCCTAATCTGGCTGTTCAGCACTGCAATAACACTCTTAGAAGCACCCTTGACCAAGTAGCACCGCTCACCCTCAGAACTTCCAAACACACAGTAAAACAGCCCTGGCTCACATCGCAAACTCACCTTCTCCAGCGATGCTCTAGGAGTGCTGAACGCCTTTGGAGAAAAACCCACACACCAGAAGACTTCATCCACTTTAAATTCATATTAAGAACTTATAATGCTGCCCTTCACCTCGCCAAACAGACCTACTTCACCACCCTGATCTCCTCACTAACCAACAACCCCAAGAAACTTTTTGACACTTTTCACTCCCTCCTCAGGCCAAAAGCACAAGCCCCTATCACAGACATTTGTGCTGACGACCTGGCCTCCCACTTTATAGAAAAAATAGATACTATCCGTCAGGAAATCTGCTCTCAACCACCAAGTGCTGTGACTCCCATCCCTCCCTGCATTTCCCCTGGCTCAATTTCCACATTTGATCCCATCACAGAAGAAGAAGTCTCCAGACTCCTCTCTTCCTCTCGTCCGACTACATGCACTACCGACCCCATTCCCTCACACCTCCTCCAGTCTCTCTCTCCAGTTGTCACAACTCACCTATCTACAATCTTTAATCTCTCACTCTCCTCTGGCATTTTCCCATCCTCCTTCAAACACTCCATCATTACTCCATTACTAAAGAAACCCGCTCTCGACCCTTCCTGCACAAACAACTACAGACCGGTCTCCAATCTCCCCTTCATCTCTAAACTTTTGGAGCGCCTAGTCTACTCCCGCCTCACCCGTTATCTCTCCACTCACTCCCTCCTAGACCCTTCACAGTCCGGCTTCCGACCCCTACATTCGACTGAAACTGCACTCATCAAAGTGACCAATGACCTTCTGACAGCAAAACGTAACGGTGACCACTCTCTGCTCATTCTTCTCGACCTTTCTGCAGCTTTCGACACGGTTGACCACCGTCTTCTACTGTCTAGGCTCCAGTCACTAGGTATTAAGGACACTGTTCTCTCCTGGTTCTCCTCCTATCTTTCTGACCGCTCCTTCAGTGTTTCGTTCTCTGGCTCCACGTCATCTCCTCTTCCTCTCACTGTCGGTGTACCCCAGGGCTCAGTCCTTGGCCCCCTTCTCTTCTCTCTCTACACGGCCCCAATTGGACAGACCATCAGCAGATTTGGCTTTCAGTACCATCTTTATGCTGATGACACACAATTATACACGTCATCCCCTGACCTTACCCCCGCTGTACTACAGAACACCACCGACTGTCTGTCCGCAGTCTCCAACATCATGTCTGTGTGTAGCCCAGCTGCGCTTGGTGCCACATGTTACCCTGGAGGATGCATGAAAGGTAATTCACAATCACCCGATATTCATTCACACTTCACATTTTCCTGGTGCCACCAGAGGGAGCCCTTTAGATTACGCAGGTATATAAGGGTGTGGAGAGACGCAGCAGTAGACATTCTGGACATTGCAGCCCAGAGCTCAGAGCTCAGATAGAGCAGTAGCTGAGATCTCCTCAGAACACCGGAGTGAGATGAGTCAGTGTTTACCTCGGAGGGAGATTCCTGTCAGATTAGCCTGAGGGCTGAGGAAGTCTGAACGAGAAGCTGACACCTACTGCTGCCGGTGCTTATGTTAAAGGAGGTGTGAGTAGGACGACAGGCAAGTGGAAAAGGGAAAGAGAGAGTGACTGAGGATGAATAGCAATGATGGCTTACCTCCACTCTACACTACCGGACACCGGGTCCGAGCTTGCTAGTACCTTCACGGCTAGTGGGAAAAACCGGAGACCCTGCTGGACTTCAGGTCACAGAGGGGCCCAATAGTGCTGATACGTAACCGGGGTCAGGAGAACAAGAGTCTAGCAGGGCCCTGCACATAGAGACTTAGTTCTGTCCAAAAAGAAGGCTCCACCACAAGATCAGCCGGGCGTAGCAAAGAGAACGGAGTTAAACTTTGTTTCATGCAAGTTAGAAACTCACACATATAAAGACGTAAGGAGGCCCTACACCTTCTCAGTGGATTACTGGACGTGCATCCTCCACCCTGAACAGCTTCCCGGGACGTGCCTGAATCTACCACCAGTAAAGGTACAGAAAGAGACTCTTTGTGTGTGTCTGCCTTATTGCCCTGCACCTCTACACCGCCATATACTCTGAGGAATCAGTCTCGCCTGTGGGAGACTTAACACCTTGCTGCCCCAAACCCTCAGAGGATCTACATTGCAGCGCTGGTCACCCTGACCAGGAACCACAGGTGGCATCACGAACATTTGTATCATCCCCTGTAAATATCCCCCTTTTAGTGAGTGCCCAGGGCAACGGACCGAGCTGTGCTACCCGTGACATCCCCCAGTGAAGTGAACGGGCTCGGTGCCGAGTACCCCAAAGCCCTGGTGCGTGCGACTCATCTACTTGGCGTCACGAACAGGATCCGAAGCTCGCAATATGTGAGTCCTGTGTGCCTGGAATGGACTGTTTTGTGCAAAAAGACTGTGTTACGTTTTTGTGATTTTTGGCGCCATTTTCCGCCATTTTGCCGCCATATTTGCGCCCTGAGGCGCTGGTGAAGAAGAGGGGCGTGGATTCGTGGGCGTACCCCCCCTTTGGCGTGAAAGTGATGGGCGCCCTATCTAAGTGCTATTATAATGTCCGAGCCTGCCCCACTGCAAGAGAGATCCGCCTCCTCTTCATCCTCTATGCTAAGAAGAGAAAGCGAAAGTCCCGCCTCCACGGAAAAGACCAGATTGTTCCAGATGGGAAGCACAGTCTGGCCTGGCGTGAGATGGCAGAAGGACAGGAGTCGCTGTGTGGAGGAATGGCGGTGCGCAGACCCCGTTCCCCTGAAGAGCTGCAGCCTGTGCCTGAACCGTCCCCAGGTCGGGAGAACGACCCGGGAATGCAGAGAGTGGATGAATTGGATGAGGCGCTGAGGGATATGGCCCGACACCGTGCAGAGATGGAGGCGATGGAGCAAAGCTGGCGTGCCCTGAAACATCGGCTGCTGTGGGATCGGCTGCTCTCCCCCCTGGATGCACAACCGTCACCTGCGCCACCACTGGAACCAGCGGCTGAGGAAGAATCGGAGCCCGGCCCCAAAAGATCTGATCCTGACTCCGCCGAGGACGCGGCGGGAGGGAAGGAGGCTGAGGAGGCCCTGCCCGGACCGAAATGCCAGCCAGGCCTGGAACCAGCGGCAGCAGCGGAATGCAGTCCCCCGGAAGGGACGACGACGGATGAAACCCAGCCGCAAGCGATGGAGATCGACTGGGAGGAGATGGAGCTCCTGGACGACGTGGAATACGCCGCCCAGAAGGAGAACGAGTGGCGACGCCGGGAGCATGAGGAGCGGCAGCAGCGGGAGCAGCGAGAGGCGCAGAAGCTTCGCCAGAGGTACCATGAGAAGGATCTTGCTGACAAGGAGATCGTCAGGCGAGACAAAGGTACGCTCCGGGAACCGCGGCGCCAGGGGGCCATTAGAGACTTCAAACTCCAGGGAGGCTGGGGGTTCATCCACGAACCAGGCCTGTACCAGGAGGTTTTTGTAAATCGCAGAGATGTAGAGTCTCACCTGCCAGAGGGGCACCCGGGAAGGGATCTGCTTATTGGGGATATTGTCACCTACACGCGGCATTGGGGTCTTAAGGGGTGGTATGCCCTGAATGTCTCCCGAGTCAGCGACCCTGTCCCTGAAGCCGTAAACGCACCCCGCGTCTCAGCGTCCCAGGCCCCAGTCACATCAGCACCCGGCCGCGCACCTGCATCTTATCCTGCGTCCTATTCTGCAACGCAACAGAGCGCAACGATTGCTAGTGCGTCCCCAACTGAGCCACTGCATGCACCTGCGTCCCAATTGGAAACGCTGCAGAGTGTAGCGACTGCAACAGCGACCCCTATTGAGCCAAGCCTGTACTTAGAAGAGGCACCTGTCAGGCCTCAAGGAAGTCACAAAGTAAAAATTGAAAAGAGGACTGTAGCTACTCAGACACTGGTAGCAGGACACGATCTCTTAGTGATGCGTACCAGAGCGCACCGTTTACTTCCAGCCCCAGGTGTGGAAGGTGCTACCATATTCGAAGAAGACCAGTAGGACCCAGACAGGGTTTACTGAACTGTAAAAAGTTTAAAGAAGAATTGCACTTTTTATTGTGATTGTTGATAATGTCTGAAGTATTGTACCCCAGTTGGGTAAAGTGTTAATGTGATATGTGAAATGCTCTTTTAAAGGACTGCGTGGCTGAGGACTATGCCAGCCCAAAAACTGTGTTGTAAATAGTTGGCATTCAGTGCCCCATCTTGGTTTTACGTAAACCATCCTACCTCTGAAGCAAAACCCGTATGGTGTGGCCTTGAGTGAGGTTTGCAGCAGAGAAGTCCTGCAGCCCACCCAGGACCACCGTGGGAGGTTTGGTGCGGGTCCTCCACAAGAATCCTGTATTTATTGTGTGAAAGCATTTGATATTTTTCTATTTGCTAATTTGTACACATTGTAACGTTTGAAGTATCCTTACCTCCCGCAAGGGATGAGTTATGTTATTGTTGATGTTATAAAAATTGTTTTCTTTTTCAGCCCGGGAGTGCTGATATTAACTAGGGGGGGATGTGTAGCCCAGCTGCGCTTGGTGCCACATGTTACCCTGGAGGATGCATGAAAGGTAATTCACAATCACCCGATATTCATTCACACTTCACATTTTCCTGGTGCCACCAGAGGGAGCCCTTTAGATTACGCAGGTATATAAGGGTGTGGAGAGACGCAGCAGTAGACATTCTGGACATTGCAGCCCAGAGCTCAGAGCTCAGATAGAGCAGTAGCTGAGATCTCCTCAGAACACCGGAGTGAGATGAGTCAGTGTTTACCTCGGAGGGAGATTCCTGTCAGATTAGCCTGAGGGCTGAGGAAGTCTGAACGAGAAGCTGACACCTACTGCTGCCTGTGCTTATGTTAAAGGTGTGAGTAGGACGACAGGCAAGTGGAAAAGGGAAAGAGAGAGTGACTGAGGATGAATAGCAATGATGGCTTACCTCCACTCTACACTACCGGACACCGGGTCCGAGCTTGCTAGTACCTTCACGGCTAGTGGGAAAAACCGGAGACCCTGCTGGACTTCAGGTCACAGAGGGGCCCAATAGTGCTGATACGTAACCGGGGTCAGGAGAACAAGAGTCTAGCAGGGCCCTGCACATAGAGACTTAGTTTTGTCCAAAAAGAAGGCTCCACCACAAGATCAGCCGGGCGTAGCAAAGAGAACGGAGTTAAACTTTGTTTCATGCAAGTTAGAAACTCACACACATAAAGACGTAAGGAGGCCCTACACCTACTCAGTGGATTACTGGACGTGCATCCTCCACCCTGAACAGCTTCCCGGGACGTGCCTGAATCTACCACCAGTAAAGGTACAGAAAGAGACTCTTTGTGTGTGTCTGCCTTATTGCCCTGCACCTCTACACCGCCATATACTCTGAGGAATCAGTCTCGCCTGTGGGAGACTTAACACCTTGCTGCCCCAAACCCTCAGAGGATCTACATTGCAGCGCTGGTCACCCTGACCAGGAACCACAGGTGGCGTCACGAACATTTCTATCATCCCCTGTAAATATCCCCCTTTTAGTGAGTGCACAGGGCAACGGACCGAGCTGTGCTACCCGTGACATCCCCCAGTTAAGTGAACGGGCTCGGTGCCGAGTACCCCAAAGCCCTGGTACGTGCGACTCATCTGCTCTCTATCTGAAACTCAACCTCTCCAAAACTGAACTTCTTCTGCTCCCGCCGTCTACTAACCTCCCTAAATCTGACATTTCCCTCTCCGTGGGCGGCACCATAATAACACCCCGGCAGCAGGCTCGCTGTCTGGGTGTTATGTTTGACACCAATCTCTCCTTCACCTACCATATACAATCTCTTGCCCGCTCTTGCCGCCTACACCTAAAGAACATCTCTAGAATCCGCCCTTTTCTCACCATGGAAACAACAAAAACACTCACTGTAGCATTGATCCACTCCCGCCTGGACTACTGCAACGCTCTATTACTTGGCCTCCCCATTACTCGACTATCCCCTCTCCAGTCCATCCTTAATGCAGCAGCCAGGGTCATCCATCTGGCTAATCGGTACTCGGACGCGTCCGCTCTTTGCCAGTCCTTACACTGGCTGCCCATTCATTATAGGATCCAATTCAAAGTACTGGTTCTCACCCACAAAGCTCTCCACAGTGCAGCACCCCCCTACATCTCCTCCCTCATTTCTGTTTATCGACCTAACCAAATGCTGCGCTCTGCAAACGACTTTCGACTAACCTCTGCACTAATCCGTACCTCCCACTCCCGACTCCAAGACTTCTCCCGTGCTGCGCCAATCCTCTGGAATGCTCTACCCCAAGAAATTAGGACTATCCACAATTTGCATGGTTTCAGGCGCTCCCTCAAAACACATCTGTTCAGAGCGGCCTATCACATTCACTAATCGAAGTCATTCTCTGTGTAAGTGTGTGTGTGTGTGTAGCCCATTCACTATCTCCATCCATCCCTCACTCCCTCAAGATGGCTGGACCATCATTGTAAATGCACCATTGTATATACATACCTGTACTTTGTATCTCCCCCACCTCATTGTAGATTGTAAGCTCTCACGAGCAGGGTCGTCTTATTTTGCTTTAATTATTGTATTGTTAACGTTGTTACTTATGACTTGTGTTTTGAAACTTTTAAACTGTAAATCGCTGCGGAATATGATGGGGCTATATAAATAAAGATTATTATTATCCGTTAATGCTGGATCGCTTCTGGGGACACAGGCACCTAGTAAAGTGAAGGGGGAAGGGCCTGCGGCTCCAGCAGAGCCGGCTCATAAAAAACAACTGGTGGGGTTGGCTCCCCTGGCGGGGTCTGCTGTGAAGTCGGGGCTGGGGGCTCCGCCGCCGGTGGATGCTGAGGGGGTGTGGCCTAGCCTTGGGCCGGCTGCCAGAGTTTCTGTGGTCAGGCTGTTTGTGGCCCAGGGTGTGGTGCTTGGGGGCACTGTGCCCCAGGAGACTGGTACCGCCGGGGAGGCCCCTGGGGATGGACCCGGCTCCGAGTCGGCTCTGGGGGTCCCGGTGCGGCCTCGGCACCCGCTGATCATGTGGGTGCAGCTTTGGGTAGCTGTGCTGTGCGGCTGGAGGCTGGGGCGTGACTTCCAAAGAAAAGGAAAAAAATACAAACTAGACCTACTGGTAGGTTTGTTTCCAGGAGTCCATCATGACAGCACGGTGGGAGGAACGTCCCGTATATCCTCTAGAGACAGGAAGCACACAAGAGGTTAAAAGCCCCCCCCGTCTGGCTCAACCCCAGTGTCTTTACTAATCACTAGACCAGGATGGATGCAACTCGACTTTATTGAACTCTCATACATAAATGTTAACTCACATTAGTTTCAGAATTCAGGGGAGAGAATGTAATGGTGCTGTCATGATGGACTCCTGGAAACAAAACTACCCGTAGGTCTAGTTTGTATTTTCCCCAGGACGTCCCTCATGACTGCACGGTAGGAAAAATACCAAATAAATAACTTTTCTAGGGTGGGACCACTGCCTGAAGGACCTTGCGTCCGTAGGCCAATTGTTGACCTGACATTACGTCTAATTTATAATGCTTGCAGAAGGTAGTTATATTAGACCATGTTGCCGCCCTGCAAATTTGGCCTATGGTAGCCCCTGCTTTTTCAGCCCAGGACGCGGATATTGCTCTTGTGGAGTGGGCTTTAATTCTAAGCGGGGGATATTTTTTCTCTGATTCGTATGCTAGAGCTATTGTTGACTTGATCCATCTAGCCAAAGCTAGTTTTGAAGCTTTTTTACCCCTATTTTTCCCCCAAACTGTATGAATAGGTTGGAATCCTGTCTCCAGGGAGCTGAAACCTCTACGTAATGCATTGCTGAGGTAAGATCTAAGTGACCCTTCACGGTTGATCTAGTGATTTCCAAATTAATTCACAGAACGTTGCTAGCAACATAAATAACCAAATGGAGACTGTTTTGATTCTCCCAGACAGTAACACGATTCTACCCCATGTGTTACATCATCATCTTTTATAGTATTTAGTAAGTTTGTACTTCAACCAATAGTATAAAACCACACCTACAACATTTAACCTATGAAAATACAGGAAAACTGGAAACTACATATATGGTCATATCCACGTGACCATAGAATAGAACAATAGCGTACTTATTCTTCAGAGTATTCTACAGTGATACACCCCAAGGCCTCATATCTTGTCCAAACTGGAGCAGTCTAGTTTTTATTACAGCCCATGACCTTTACTCCAGTAGAAAAACTATTTGGCTTTATAACAGCTATGAGCCACAGCCCAGTAACAGAATTTATCTCATAAGCGACAAAATGGAATTACAAGCACAAAATGGAGCATTCAGTTTTGATCTTTCTTAATTTAGTCCTTCACATTCCCCCCTAGATAAATTTTGTTAACTTATATCCAGCATCAGAGATACTATCCCAAGCTATAAGCTCGAGGGGTACTGGTTTCACAATATCTGATGCCATGTTATCAGACATGGCTGTTGCGGTGTACCCATCCCCCCTGTATACTACAATTTACAAATAACTATTTTTGATAACGGTGGTGGAGATCTTTTGAAGATAATTATATATTTGGCTTCAACATCTTCATCAGATAACTTCTTAAAATCGGTGTAGAGAAGAGCAGGGGTGAGAACGCCTTTGGTATCATCATTAGCTGTCCAAGTACAGAATTTCCTAATACATACAGAAATACATCAAAAAACAAGTTTTAGTATTACATACATAACAAGAATAAAGGCAGTGATATGTAACAAACTTTACAAGATTCCAGCCATCTAGCCCCCAATTCCTTTAAACCAATTGGCTGGATTAAAAAAGAAATATCTGCCAGAGACTGGGAATTATTCAACAAATCTCTCAGTAATTTTTCATAATATTATATAAACTTATTATTTAAAAACATTGGGGAATTTAGGCTATCCCATATAATTACCAATAATAACATAGAAAATACGAAAAACCAAACATTATGTCCCCTTTATTTGCTATTGGCTTGTTTAACCAGCTTGCAGTGCGATACGTGGATCCAAGTCAGTCTTCCTTCCAGTTTCACTGACATAGGAATAATAAGGAGAATTTGATATTCGGTTTCTGCTGAATCTGGAAGAGAAAAAAAAAACTAAAGCATAGGTGTTAGCAAGATTTTCACTAAACTGAATAACATGTTGAACAGTACAGTCAGTTTCTTCTAATAACTGCTGAGGCTGGAAATTTGCAACTGGGGGCCTAGCACCAAACAATATCTCATATAGGGACAGGCCATATTTTGCAATAGGGGTAATACAAATATGGTACAGTACAATGGGTAGGAGCTCTGGCCATGGAGCAGTAGTCTCCTGCATCATTTTGGTCAATTATCCCTTCAGTGTATCGTTCAACCTCTCAACTTTCCCCCTGGATTGTAGATAGTACGGAGTATAGAGAGCTACAGTGGATCCAAACATTGTCAGAACCTCCTGATACACATGAGAAGAAAAAGCCGGACCTTGGTCACTTTCAACGACTTCTGGAACTCTGCATATAACTTCCATCACCAGTTTCTTTGCTGTGGTCTTTGCAGTCATGTTGGTAACAGGGAATACTTCTGGCCAACTGGAGATCATATCGACAACCACCAGACAATATTCATACCTTCCAGACTTAGGCAACATGATATGGTCCACCTGGAGCCTTTGGAAAGGATAGTCGGGCTTAGCAAAATGCTTCGGAGGTACACGTTAAAGTTAACCGGGATTGCAGGTCTGACAGATATTACATGCACGGTTGAGTGCTGTCAGGACTGTAGAAATACCTGGAGCCCAGTAGAATTTTTGTACCAGGGCCAGGGCCTGGTTTTTTCCTTGATCTATAGGTCCATGTGCCCATATGGCAATAGCAGGATACATCCGCTTAGGGAAACACACAAGTTGGTCCTTTTTCCAGAGACCATTGTCCATACGTGCCCCATCAGCCTTCCACTGCTTCACCTCTTCTTTTGGAGACATTCTCTGCATCGTCATTAAGCGGTCTCGCGGGGTCCGACAGAAAACCTCAGTCTGTTGTAGATCATCAGGTTCTTGTAGAGTCAGGATCTCTTG
>JARQOD010000001.1:380619806-380672884 GCA_033576555.1 Oophaga sylvatica | reverse complement strand
GCAGCACGGGAGCAGCGAGAGGCGCAGAAGCTTCGCCAGAGGTACCATGAGAAGGATCTTGCTGACAAGGAGATCGTCAGGCGAGACAAAGGTACGCTCCGGGAACCGCGGCGCCAGGGGGCCATTAGAGACTTCAAACTCCAGGGAGGCTGGGGGTTCATCCACGAACCAGGCCTGTACCAGGAGGTTTTTGTAAATCGCAGAGATGTAGAGTCTCACCTGCCAGAGGGGCACCCGGGAAGGGATCTGCTTATTGGGGATATTGTCACCTACACGCGGCATTGGGGTCTTAAGGGGTGGTATGCCCTGAATGTCTCCCGAGTCAGCGACCCTGTCCCTGAAGCCGTAAACGCACCCCGCGTCTCAGCGTCCCAGGCCCCAGTCACATCAGCACCCGGCCGCGCACCTGCATCTTATCCTGCGTCCTATTCTGCAACGCAACAGAGCGCAACGATTGCTAGTGCGTCCCCAACTGAGCCACTGCATGCACCTGCGTCCCAATTGGAAACGCTGCAGAGTGTAGCGACTGCAACAGCGACCCCTATTGAGCCAAGCCTGTACTTAGAAGAGGCACCTGTCAGGCCTCAAGGAAGTCACAAAGTAAAAATTGAAAAGAGGACTGTAGCTACTCAGACACTGGTAGCAGGACACGATCTCTTAGTGATGCGTACCAGAGCGCACCGTTTACTTCCAGCCCCAGGTGTGGAAGGTGCTACCATATTCGAAGAAGACCAGTAGGACCCAGACAGGGTTTACTGAACTGTAAAAAGTTTAAAGAAGAATTGCACTTTTTATTGTGATTGTTGATAATGTCTGAAGTATTGTACCCCAGTTGGGTAAAGTGTTAATGTGATATGTGAAATGCTCTTTTAAAGGACTGCGTGGCTGAGGACTATGCCAGCCCAAAAACTGTGTTGTAAATAGTTGGCATTCAGTGCCCCATCTTGGTTTTACGTAAACCATCCTACCTCTGAAGCAAAACCCGTATGGTGTGGCCTTGAGTGAGGTTTGCAGCAGAGAAGTCCTGCAGCCCACCCAGGACCACCGTGGGAGGTTTGGTGCGGGTCCTCCACAAGAATCCTGTATTTATTGTGTGAAAGCATTTGATATTTTTCTATTTGCTAATTTGTACACATTGTAACGTTTGAAGTATCCTTACCTCCCGCAAGGGATGAGTTATGTTATTGTTGATGTTATAAAAATTGTTTTCTTTTTCAGCCCGGGAGTGCTGATATTAACTAGGGGGGGATGTGTAGCCCAGCTGCGCTTGGTGCCACATGTTACCCTGGAGGATGCATGAAAGGTAATTCACAATCACCCGATATTCATTCACACTTCACATTTTCCTGGTGCCACCAGAGGGAGCCCTTTAGATTACGCAGGTATATAAGGGTGTGGAGAGACGCAGCAGTAGACATTCTGGACATTGCAGCCCAGAGCTCAGAGCTCAGATAGAGCAGTAGCTGAGATCTCCTCAGAACACCGGAGTGAGATGAGTCAGTGTTTACCTCGGAGGGAGATTCCTGTCAGATTAGCCTGAGGGCTGAGGAAGTCTGAACGAGAAGCTGACACCTACTGCTGCCTGTGCTTATGTTAAAGGTGTGAGTAGGACGACAGGCAAGTGGAAAAGGGAAAGAGAGAGTGACTGAGGATGAATAGCAATGATGGCTTACCTCCACTCTACACTACCGGACACCGGGTCCGAGCTTGCTAGTACCTTCACGGCTAGTGGGAAAAACCGGAGACCCTGCTGGACTTCAGGTCACAGAGGGGCCCAATAGTGCTGATACGTAACCGGGGTCAGGAGAACAAGAGTCTAGCAGGGCCCTGCACATAGAGACTTAGTTTTGTCCAAAAAGAAGGCTCCACCACAAGATCAGCCGGGCGTAGCAAAGAGAACGGAGTTAAACTTTGTTTCATGCAAGTTAGAAACTCACACACATAAAGACGTAAGGAGGCCCTACACCTACTCAGTGGATTACTGGACGTGCATCCTCCACCCTGAACAGCTTCCGGGACGTGCCTGAATCTACCACCAGTAAAGGTACAGAAAGAGACTCTTTGTGTGTGTCTGCCTTATTGCCCTGCACCTCTACACCGCCATATACTCTGAGGAATCAGTCTCGCCTGTGGGAGACTTAACACCTTGCTGCCCCAAACCCTCAGAGGATCTACATTGCAGCGCTGGTCACCCTGACCAGGAACCACAGGTGGCGTCACGAACATTTCTATCATCCCCTGTAAATATCCCCCTTTTAGTGAGTGCACAGGGCAACGGACCGAGCTGTGCTACCCGTGACATCCCCCAGTTAAGTGAACGGGCTCGGTGCCGAGTACCCCAAAGCCCTGGTACGTGCGACTCATCTGCTCTCTATCTGAAACTCAACCTCTCCAAAACTGAACTTCTTCTGCTCCCGCCGTCTACTAACCTCCCTAAATCTGACATTTCCCTCTCCGTGGGCGGCACCATAATAACACCCCGGCAGCAGGCTCGCTGTCTGGGTGTTATGTTTGACACCAATCTCTCCTTCACCTACCATATACAATCTCTTGCCCGCTCTTGCCGCCTACACCTAAAGAACATCTCTAGAATCCGCCCTTTTCTCACCATGGAAACAACAAAAACACTCACTGTAGCATTGATCCACTCCCGCCTGGACTACTGCAACGCTCTATTACTTGGCCTCCCCATTACTCGACTATCCCCTCTCCAGTCCATCCTTAATGCAGCAGCCAGGGTCATCCATCTGGCTAATCGGTACTCGGACGCGTCCGCTCTTTGCCAGTCCTTACACTGGCTGCCCATTCATTATAGGATCCAATTCAAAGTACTGGTTCTCACCCACAAAGCTCTCCACAGTGCAGCACCCCCCTACATCTCCTCCCTCATTTCTGTTTATCGACCTAACCAAATGCTGCGCTCTGCAAACGACTTTCGACTAACCTCTGCACTAATCCGTACCTCCCACTCCCGACTCCAAGACTTCTCCCGTGCTGCGCCAATCCTCTGGAATGCTCTACCCCAAGAAATTAGGACTATCCACAATTTGCATGGTTTCAGGCGCTCCCTCAAAACACATCTGTTCAGAGCGGCCTATCACATTCACTAATCGAAGTCATTCTCTGTGTAAGTGTGTGTGTGTGTGTAGCCCATTCACTATCTCCATCCATCCCTCACTCCCTCAAGATGGCTGGACCATCATTGTAAATGCACCATTGTATATACATACCTGTACTTTGTATCTCCCCCACCTCATTGTAGATTGTAAGCTCTCACGAGCAGGGTCGTCTTATTTTGCTTTAATTATTGTATTGTTAACGTTGTTACTTATGACTTGTGTTTTGAAACTTTTAAACTGTAAATCGCTGCGGAATATGATGGGGCTATATAAATAAAGATTATTATTATCCGTTAATGCTGGATCGCTTCTGGGGACACAGGCACCTAGTAAAGTGAAGGGGGAAGGGCCTGCGGCTCCAGCAGAGCCGGCTCATAAAAAACAACTGGTGGGGTTGGCTCCCCTGGCGGGGTCTGCTGTGAAGTCGGGGCTGGGGGCTCCGCCGCCGGTGGATGCTGAGGGGGTGTGGCCTAGCCTTGGGCCGGCTGCCAGAGTTTCTGTGGTCAGGCTGTTTGTGGCCCAGGGTGTGGTGCTTGGGGGCACTGTGCCCCAGGAGACTGGTACCGCCGGGGAGGCCCCTGGGGATGGACCCGGCTCCGAGTCGGCTCTGGGGGTCCCGGTGCGGCCTCGGCACCCGCTGATCATGTGGGTGCAGCTTTGGGTAGCTGTGCTGTGCGGCTGGAGGCTGGGGGCGTGACTTCCAAAGAAAAGGAAAAAAATACAAACTAGACCTACTGGTAGGTTTGTTTCCAGGAGTCCATCATGACAGCACGGTGGGAGGAACGTCCCGTATATCCTCTAGAGACAGGAAGCACACAAGAGGTTAAAAGCCCCCCCCGTCTGGCTCAACCCCAGTGTCTTTACTAATCACTAGACCAGGATGGATGCAACTCGACTTTATTGAACTCTCATACATAAATGTTAACTCACATTAGTTTCAGAATTCAGGGGAGAGAATGTAATGGTGCTGTCATGATGGACTCCTGGAAACAAAACTACCCGTAGGTCTAGTTTGTATTTTCCCAGGACGTCCCTCATGACTGCACGGTAGGAAAAATACCAAATAAATAACTTTTCTAGGGTGGGACCACTGCCTGAAGGACCTTGCGTCCGTAGGCCAATTGTTGACCTGACATTACGTCTAATTTATAATGCTTGCAGAAGGTAGTTATATTAGACCATGTTGCCGCCCTGCAAATTTGGCCTATGGTAGCCCCTGCTTTTTCAGCCCAGGACGCGGATATTGCTCTTGTGGAGTGGGCTTTAATTCTAAGCGGGGGATATTTTTTCTCTGATTCGTATGCTAGAGCTATTGTTGACTTGATCCATCTAGCCAAAGCTAGTTTTGAAGCTTTTTTACCCCTATTTTTCCCCCAAACTGTATGAATAGGTTGGAATCCTGTCTCCAGGGAGCTGAAACCTCTACGTAATGCATTGCTGAGGTAAGATCTAAGTGACCCTTCACGGTTGATCTAGTGATTTCCAAATTAATTCACAGAACGTTGCTAGCAACATAAATAACCAAATGGAGACTGTTTTGATTCTCCCAGACAGTAACACGATTCTACCCATGTGTTACATCATCATCTTTTATAGTATTTAGTAAGTTTGTACTTCAACCAATAGTATAAAACCACACCTACAACATTTAACCTATGAAAATACAGGAAAACTGGAAACTACATATATGGTCATATCCACGTGACCATAGAATAGAACAATAGCGTACTTATTCTTCAGAGTATTCTACAGTGATACACCCCAAGGCCTCATATCTTGTCCAAACTGGAGCAGTCTAGTTTTTATTACAGCCCATGACCTTTACTCCAGTAGAAAAACTATTTGGCTTTATAACAGCTATGAGCCACAGCCCAGTAACAGAATTTATCTCATAAGCGACAAAATGGAATTACAAGCACAAAATGGAGCATTCAGTTTTGATCTTTCTTAATTTAGTCCTTCACATTCCCCCTAGATAAATTTTGTTAACTTATATCCAGCATCAGAGATACTATCCCAAGCTATAAGCTCGAGGGGTACTGGTTTCACATATCTGATGCCATGTTATCAGACATGGCTGTTGCGGTGTACCCATCCCCCCTGTATACTACAATTTACAAATAACTATTTTTGATAACGGTGGTGGAGATCTTTTGAAGATAATTATATATTTGGCTTCAACATCTTCATCAGATAACTTCTTAAAATCGGTGTAGAGAAGAGCAGGGGTGAGAACGCCTTTGGTATCATCATTAGCTGTCCAAGTACAGAATTTCCTAATACATACAGAAATACATCAAAAAACAAGTTTTAGTATTACATACATAACAAGAATAAAGGCAGTGATATGTAACAAACTTTACAAGATTCCAGCCATCTAGCCCCCAATTCCTTTAAACCAATTGGCTGGATTAAAAAGAAAATATCTGCCAGAGACTGGGAATTATTCAACAAATCTCTCAGTAATTTTTCATAATATTATATAAACTTATTATTTAAAAACATTGGGGAATTTAGGCTATCCCATATAATTACCAATAATAACATAGAAAATACGAAAAACCAAACATTATGTCCCCTTTATTTGCTATTGGCTTGTTTAACCAGCTTGCAGTGCGATACGTGGATCCAAGTCAGTCTTCCTTCCAGTTTCACTGACATAGGAATAATAAGGAGAATTTGATATTCGGTTTCTGCTGAATCTGGAAGAGAAAAAAAAACTAAAGCATAGGTGTTAGCAAGATTTTCACTAAACTGAATAACATGTTGAACAGTACAGTCAGTTTCTTCTAATAACTGCTGAGGCTGGAAATTTGCAACTGGGGGCCTAGCACCAAACAATATCTCATATAGGGACAGGCCATATTTTGCAATAGGGGTAATACAAATATGGTACAGTACAATGGGTAGGAGCTCTGGCCATGGAGCAGTAGTCTCCTGCATCATTTTGGTCAATTATCCCTTCAGTGTATCGTTCAACCTCTCAACTTTCCCCTGGATTGTAGATAGTACGGAGTATAGAGAGCTACAGTGGATCCAAACATTGTCAGAACCTCCTGATACACATGAGAAGAAAAAGCCGGACCTTGGTCACTTTCAACGACTTCTGGAACTCTGCATATAACTTCCATCACCAGTTTCTTTGCTGTGGTCTTTGCAGTCATGTTGGTAACAGGGAATACTTCTGGCCAACTGGAGATCATATCGACAACCACCAGACAATATTCATACCTTCCAGACTTAGGCAACATGATATGGTCCACCTGGAGCCTTTGGAAAGGATAGTCGGGCTTAGCAAAATGCTTCGGAGGTACACGTTAAAGTTAACCGGATTGCAGGTCTGACAGATATTACATGCACGGTTGAGTGCTGTCAGGACTGTAGAAATACCTGGAGCCCAGTAGAATTTTTGTACCAGGGCCAGGGCCTGGTTTTTTCCTTGATCTATAGGTCCATGTGCCCATATGGCAATAGCAGGATACATCCGCTTAGGGAAACACACAAGTTGGTCCTTTTTCCAGAGACCATTGTCCATACGTGCCCCATCAGCCTTCCACTGCTTCACCTCTTCTTTTGGAGACATTCTCTGCATCGTCATTAAGCGGTCTCGCGGGGTCCGACAGAAAACCTCAGTCTGTTGTAGATCATCAGGTTCTTGTAGAGTCAGGATCTCTTGCAACTGTTTACGCTGAGAGCGTGTGGTCACCATAATTGGTATGGTTAGTTCAACGGGCAAAAGAGCAACGGCCTTTGCTTGCATATCCGCAAATGCGTTGCCAATAGTTTGTGGACTGTTCCTAGGACTGTGCACCTTGACTTTGATAATGGCCACCTGAGTAGGCAATTTGATCGCATCCATGAGGGTTTTAACAGCTTCAGCATTTTTTCACTGGAGTTCCGGCAATAATAATAAACCCTCGATTGGCCCATAGAGCTCCAAATTAGTGAGCAATACCAAATACATATTGTGTGTCCGTGTATATATTAGTCCGTCTGTCTTTGGCCAAAGTACATGCAGTAGACAGAGCCTGAAATTCTACTTCTTGTGCTGACTGTGATGGCGGGAGCGCAGCTGCGTGCACCACAATGTCCTCTGTGGTAACAGCATATCCCATGTGGAATCTTCCAAACTCATCAGCATATCTTGAACCATCCGTGTACAACACCAGATCGGGATTTGGAAGTGGATTCTCATTGACATTTAGCGGAGTAGCTGTTTCTTCAGTCAGAAGTTGGAGACAATCATGTTGGAGATAATCCTCATCACTGCCATCTTTCTTGGAGACCGGCAGTAAAGTAGCGGGGTTGATTGTAGTATAGCGATGCAACTTGGTGATACTCGGGCCACAGGGTCGAGGCAGGCTGAATAATAGTCCACTGGTCGTTGCCTATTGCCATGTGATTGTATAAGTACACCTGCAGCGTGTCCTTCATTCTCAGACACATACAAATAGAACGGTCAAGTATAGTCTGGGATACCCAATGCAGGGGCGGAAACAATAAGCCACTTTAACACTAGGACTACTGGACTCGTGACCCCGCCTAGAACTACTGAAAGGAGTCATTTTGACTCCTTGCTTGTTTTCGTTTATTTTTAGAGTTTCATTTGTGGTTATTTATTAATAATTATATTTTTTGTAATGTATTATTATTGTGAGATCCAACAGTAATGCTTTTGATTGTTTTTTTTCTGCTTTTCTTATTTTTCTACAGAAAATAACAATAATTATAATAGACGTTTTTCAAACATTTTTTTTTATTCAAGTGCACACATATAAACAACAACTGAAGAACAAAAAGCAGAGAAAATGTAGGTGGAGGAGCATAAAAATGAAAATATGGCGCAGAATTCACCTTCTAAACATTTGGTGTTTCGCATTTTAGGCATTGCCTTTGATTTATGGCAGTACATTGCCCACACAAAGACTTACCACAAGTCTTACAATTGCCGACAGATCTATTTTTCTTGCACTTTTCTTTGATCTGGCAAAATTTTGTTTGAACCATCACTTCTGAGCATGTAGAAACTTGGGACGTGGAACCCTTTTCCCTATCTGTGACATAAGGACCACTCAACTCTCTCACAAGCGTTTGCAAAAATGCCTTGCGTGACATTTTTTGGTGGGTTATCTCATTGAATATTATCCATGCATTTATACCCGCAAAGTCTAAGGCATTTTCAAATGCATGAACAGGCCATCTCCTTGTGCATGTTCGTGTGGTATATTTTCGTGCCATCTGATCCACTACATCTACTCCATATTTTGTTTCATTGTAAAACTTTACCGTTTCTGGAGTTTTTTTAGCGGAATCAGACGCAACAACAACATCTGGATGGACGGAACTCAAAATGACAACATTTTTGTTGGGCTTTCCTTGATATACTGTAAGTGTAAAATTGTCTTCATTTCTAAACACTTTAGTGTTGTACAATTCCTCTTTCATGGATTTTATTTCTTTAGGCACTTCTCGCCTTATCTTGTTCAGTGTTCCCACGATGGTTGTACCTTTGCTTTTTAGCTGTTTAGCTAATTTTACTGAAGTAAAATAATTATCGGTTGTAACATTGCGACCTTTTTTCAAAAACGGGTCCAATAACTTCATTACCACATGATCAGCTAAACGGTCCTCAGCACGGCGTGTGTCATCTTTGCCTAGATAAGGGAAGCCATTTGCCAGATATTTGCTCTCCTTATCAACAGCTAGCCAATATTTGTGGCCATATTTATCTGGTTTGGAAGGCATGTACTGCGTGAATGGACACCTAGTTTTGCTTGGGAAAAGTTGCTCATCCACCGTTATGTATGGGCCAGGTTTGTAACACGCAATACAATTTTCAATAAACCTGTCCCACACAGTAGAAAATAGAGCAAACTTGTCCGTTTGCAGTCTCTCCGATCGAGTAGATTTCTCATCAAATCTGAGAAACCTCATAATTTCAACAAAGCGGTCCCTAGACATTGTCGCTTTGCAAAACGGTAAAACACAAGGAAAATGTGAAAAGTTGACATCTAAATTGAACTACATCTATATGAACATCAGGGTAAATAAGACAGAGTGAAAAAATTATGCACAAAACTTTATAGCAACATTTAGTGACAAAAGGACCTCAAAATATAGTAGTTCTTGGTAAATTTTGAAAAAAACGCGCAAATTTTTCACCAAAATTATTTATTCTCACAAAATCTTTTTTCACATCATATTTGAGGAAAAGTCACCGAGTTTCAAGCCGGAATTCTGAAAAATGTAGTCACAGAAGAGAAATAAAAAACGAAAGGAGTCATCAAAATGACTCCATCAGTAGTTCTAGTGTTAATTCAGAGAAGGCACGATAAAGGCTTTCCATACGAACCGGTGATCTTTCCTTATAGTTCATTTTACCGTCTCAAAGCATTGTAAAGGGGTTGTATTATGCGGGATGCATCCGGTATCCACTAACAACAATAAGTAAATAGTTCATTTTCATCCTTTGGGAAAGGAAGGGAGCTAACAGCTATTTTTCTTTCTTCTGTGAGGTATCTGACACCCTGAAGGAGACAGTGACCCAAAAATATCACTTGACCAAGACAGAACTGTAGTTTCGAGGCCGAAACCCGACAGTTCAGATCTGCCAGATACTTCAGAAAACTAACAGTAGCAGCATAGCTTCCTGCTCCGTCCACAGTACAAAGATATACATCTTTCCTGCTCCGTCCACATACACAACAAAAATCATCCACATACTGAAACAGCGTGACATGTGTTGGTCCGATTGCCAGAGTAAAGGGTATGCCACACTAAACAGCGTCGCTAACGAGATCGCTAAAAAACGTCACTATTTAGCGATCTCGTTAGTGACGCCGGTGTGTGTGGCATGTAGCAACGACGTGGCCCCTGCTGTGCCCCTGCTGTGATCTCGTTCATCGTTCACATCGTTCTGGACCCTATTTTTATCGTTGGCGTCCCGCTGGTGAGCATATATCGCTGAGTGTGGCACCTTTTGTGAGCGATGTGCGGTGTTTTTGTACCGCCAAAGTCGTTAAGGAGATCGCTAACCGCGATAGCGTCCTTAACGACATCGCTAAATTAGGCAGCTACTAGCGATATTATAACAATCACGCTAGCGATCTCATTAGTATGCGACGTTAACGAGATCGCTAGCGGGATTGTTTAGTGTGGCAGTACCTTAAAAGACACCCGCCCATAATTTTTCCAAACTGATTGGGACTGTTTTGGGCCCCTTGTGACAGAACTGTCCACATCAATTGTCCTCCCTGATAAATAAAACCAAACAGCATCCTAAGATATCTGGAACAAAAGAGTATATAGATCTTGTACCAGCCGATACACAGAAGATTAAATTTGTGTAATTGAAAAGGGGGGGCTGGAGTCTGCTATGTGGGCACTGATAAGAACTGTGTCCTTGCAGCTGGGGTGGGGTTGGAGCTGTTCCTGGCTGGCTTTTTTTTGCTGATACAGAACAAGCTGAATTCTTCTTTTTTACTTTTAATACATTGTCCGGAGTGGAATTCTCGACATCAGGTCTAACTGACATTATCGCCTCCTTCAATTCAGGACATCAAAGCTGCCTCAAGAAAAACGTGAGTGGGCTTTATTATATAATGAGAATCCTAGATCTTTAAATACTACCATAAGACTGACCAGGTGAATAAAGTAGGAGGGGGTGGATAGCAGAGACTGGTGCTGGCGGTGGCTGATAATAAGTGCAGTCAGCATTTACCAAGGGAAAAGTTGAGACTACAACTCCGGGTCTCCTAGCTCCACAACTGTAACAGGTCTCTCTCCACTGAGGATTAGTAACCCTGCATACATCACAAATCCACCCGGCTTAATTTCCTGGGAAAAGATCTTATTATCTAGCAGAGAAACACCTTGTGCCAAAATCATCATTTTTAATTATTTGTTTTTCTGGTACTTTCAGTCACTTTCTCAGTTCCTTCCACAAAACATCCAATCTCTGTTATAGTAATAGACAGCTTTCCTTTTTTCATTATAGCCATAACACAAACAATCAGAATTCACTTTCTGTTTTCTACCTCCATATCAACCTGCCTTTCTCTCTAACACCTTCGTTCCATAGCGTAGGCTTTATCCTCCCACCCTCACGAATTCCTCTGCATTTCTGATAGATTTCTTTCAACGTTTCTGACTAACAGTATCCTATCTATCACACAAATCCAAATCTTTCTTTTTCTTCTTTCTTCCACGGAAAATATGAATCTCTTTTAATTAAATATCCTTACTTAAATTGTGCCCAGTCCTACAGCGTTCGTATAGTCTGTTGCACCGGGCCTATTTATCCCCCACAGGGATAGCCCCACAACACGATACTCAGTGAAAGGAGGAGGGCATCTTAGACTATCCCTCCGGACACCTCTGGTTATATATATATATATATATATATATATATATATATATATATATATATATATAAAAATATATTTCCGGTACCCTACCCATCTTCGATCACTTCATCGTGCCTGATTCTAACAGTGATCAGGATTTCAGGATATTTTAACTAAAAAGAGAGTTACAATCACTGGTCAATCCGGGGTGCCCGTCCCTTATGAGGTACGGTTCGAACACTGGGCCCCCAACGGAACGACATCTCTATATGATTCCATCCGAGAATCATCCCACCATCGGGGACAAACCTCAGATCCTCTTTCCAGCAACAAACACAGGAAAACCACACCAAAATGGTCAGTCTGAGCAGTACAACTGCCAACTTACCGTGGTTTGTGGGGGGTGATCAGTCCCAATTTTCCAGTGTCTGTGTCCGGTCCTAGGGTCCTTTGTCTTATTGTCCTCCGGGGGGCAGAGGCGTCCCTATATGGGGGCCCCACGTTTGGCGCCATCTGTTGAGGTAGGATCTAAGTGACCCTTCACGGTTGACCTAGTGATTTCCAAATTAATTCACAGAACGTTGCTAGCAACATAAATAACCAAACGGAGACGTGTTTCTGTCTGGGAGAATCGAAACAGATTCTACCCCATGTATTACATTATCATCTTTTATAGTATTTAGTAAGTTTGTACTTCAACCAATAGTATAAAACCACACCTACAACATTTAACCTATGAAAATACAGGAAAACTGGAAACTACATATACAGTATGGTCATATCCACGTGACCATAGAATAGAACAATAGCGTACTTATTCTTCAGAGTATTCTACAGTGATACACCCCAAGGCCTCATATCTTGTCCAAACTGGAGCAGTCTAGTTTTTATTACAGCCCATGACCTTTACTCCAGTAGAAAAACTATTTGGCTTTATAACAGCTATGAGCCACAGCCCAGTAACAGAATTTATCTCATAAATGACAAAATGGAATTACAAGCACAAAATGGAGCATTCAGCTTTGATCTTTCTTAATTTAGTCCTTCACATTCCCCCCTAGATAAATTTTGTTAACTTATATCCAGCATCAGAGATACTACTCCAAGCTATAAGCTCAAGGGGTACTGGTCTTCACATATCTGATGCCATGTTATCAGACATGGCTGTTACGGTGTACCCATCCCCCCTGTATACTACAATTTACAAATAACTATTTTTGATAATGATGGTGGAGATCTTTTGAAGATAATTATATATTTAGCTTCAACATCTTCATCAGATAACTTCTTAAAATCGGTGTAGAGAAGAGCAGGGGTGAGAACGCCTTTGGTATCATCATTAGCTGTCCAAGTACAGAATTTCCTAATACATACAGAAATACATCAAAAAACAAGTTTTAGTATTACATACATAACAAGAATAAAGGCAGTGATATGTAACAAACTTTACAAGATTCCAGCTATCTAGTCCCCAATTCCTTTAAACCAATTGGCTGGATTAAAAAGAAAATATCTGCCAGAGACTGGGAATTATTCAACAAATCTCTCAGTAATTTTTAACCTATGAAAATACAGGAAAACTGGAAACTACATATATGGTCATATCCACGTGACCATAGAATAGAACAACAGCGTACTTATTCTTCAGAGTATTCTACAGTGATACACCCCAAGGACTCATATCTTGTCCAAACTGGAGCAGTCTAGTTTTTATTACAGCCCATGACCTTTACTCCAGTAGAAAAACTATTTGGCTTTATAACAACCATGAGCCACAGCCCAGTAACAGAATTTATCTCATAAACGACAAAATGGAATTACAAGCACAAAATGGAGCATTCAGTTTTGATCTTTCTTAATTTAGTCCTTTACAGCATTACTGCCCTTTTAGCGTCAAGAGTATGGAACAGTTTCTCTTCTCATTCTTTGGGGAGTGACAGAAGGATGCAAGAACAATCTCTTGGTTTAAGTTTGATTCTGAGACTACTTTTGGTAAAAAAGATGGGTCAAGTCTAAGTATTAATTGGTCTTCTATGATTTGCAAGTAGGGATCTCTGACTTATAGTGCTTGTAATTCACCCAGACTCTTCGCCGAGGTGATTGCCACCAGAAATGCAGTCTTCATAGAGAGGTAGTTGATGCCGGACTCTTCCTGGTGTTCATATGGTGGTCTACACAATGTTCTTAGTATGAGGTTTAGGTCCCAAGGAGGCACGGTTTCCCTGATTGTAGGTCTTAGGCTGGAGTCACACACACCGTCTAAAAAAATCGGACCGTTTTAGACGGCTGATAATCGCACAAATGTTTCCTGAACATTGATCCGTCTGTCATCCGATTTGAATGCGAGGATGCGATTTTGTCGCATCTGAGCGTGCGTTTGACATCCGTTTGACATCCGTCTGGCGAGATTTTGTCGGTGGCTAGCAAAACCGACATATAATGGATCCAAATTATAGTTTTTAAATCACAAAAGAAATAATAGATAAATACACATAGAATATATATATATATATATATATAAAATGTCATTGAGACATATATATATATATATACATATATTTATAGTTCATACACTTCTACATAGTATAATAGCTGCTGATTCAATATTTCTTTAAAATTACAGAACCCGACATGAATTGTTTGCGTGGGTTTTCTCCCGGTACTCCGGTTTCCTCCCACATTCCAAAAACATACAGATAGGAAATCTAGATTGTGAGCCCCTTCGGGGACAGCGACGATAATGTGTGCAAACTGTAAAGCGCTGCGAAATATGTTAGCGCTATATAAAAATAAAGATTATTATTTATTATTATTAAATGACACATGGTTTACATACAGTTAACCATGTCATTTCATGTAGTTTGATATATGGTTTTCACTAACAATTACATGAGTGTATGTGTGCAAAATTTCATACATGTAGGGGTTAATTGAATGTGCAAATTCGTTGAAAAAAATGCGTGGGCTCCCGCTGTATTTTCTCCACCAGACAGGAAAAGCCAGCGACTGAAGACAGATATTAGTAGCCCTGAGAGAGACCATTTTTTTTGTGCCCCCCCTGGCTACTAACATCTGCCCCCAGCCACCCCAGAAAACGCACATCTATAATCAAATGCGCCTTTTCTGGCACTTAGCCCGTGTTACACCCGGTCCCAGCGCTGCCTCTGCACTCCGTCCTGCTCACTCACCTGTCCCATCTGTTTCTCGGCGTCCTGTGTCCTCCTCCACTTCCTGGCACGCTGCTGGCAGGCCTCCCAGATACTCTGCTTAGGACGCGAGGCCGCGCCCACTGTCTCTCTTAAAGGGGCAGCGTGCATTTTTTGAAATAGCTAATTAACCAATGGCTGCGCACTGAGTACTATATCTGGTCACTCCACCATTAGGGGAGTGCCGGAGCAACGTGTTCTATCATTGCTACATCCGGTTCTGTGCCTGTTCTGTCTGCGCTGCGTCTGCAGTCTCTGTGCTTCGCTGATACTGTTTGTCTCCTCAGATCATTGCTAACCCGTATCTGGCTAATCTGGACAATCTCGGCTATTACTGGCGCAAATGTCATCCCGTTCCGCCATCAGCAATCCGTACCCGTGGACCGTGACAAGGTCACTGAAGCCAGCCTTCTACCATCTGTTCTGGACCAGGACCTTACCCTTCTCCGTCAAGAACTTTCCACGGACTCTGTAAATACCTGTTACCCTTTTGGTCCCTCTGGGACAGCTGCCACGTGTCCGGGGTCTAACTGGAGGTAGCACCTGTGTCCTCCGGGTATTCCATTCTGGTCCTGTTCGAGGGGCCTTACTACGGGTACCCGGGGCTCACTAGTTACGCCCCCTTCGGAGCCCCCCGGACCGCGGTCTCGAGGTTCCACATTAAAAAATAAAAACGAATGTGAACTTCACCACCTCTGCCTCCGCTTCCATTCGTTACAGCCCGTCTATTCCCATTGCCCTGTAGTGGTGGCTAATGGGTTAATAATGGGTCAAGGCCTCCTTGCTACTGGAAGGTGACTTTAAGCCAGGTTAATAATTGAGAGTTGTCAATTAGACAACTCTCAATTATTAATCCTATTGTATGAAATGAAAAAAAAAACACACACACATGAATTAAAAATCATTTTAATGAAATAAATACACAGTTTTTGACCATATTTTTATTGTACTGGTACTCCTTGTGAAGCCCTTGTTCTCCTGTAATAAAAAAAAAAATAATAAAACAACCATATTCTTACCTATCCGGCGCATAGTCAGGCCCCACGCTGTAATCCTTCACAAAGGGTTAACAGGTTTACTGCAGGGACCGGAGCTAATGCTGCCAGCCCCCGAATGAATGAGCTCATCTCCCGGCTGACAGGAGAGGAAGTGATTAGCTGGGAAGCTTAATTGATTGTTTCCCAGTCTAATCAGTTCAGTTCAGGTTAGCCGGGGACTCCCTCTGACGTCACTGATGCTGAAATATCGCATTGCACTCGTCCGTTTTTGCTGCCAGCGTGACCCCGGCCTTGGCCGGGAGATGGCTCGAGAAAATCTTGCTAACCATGCATGATCCGCCAGGGGGAAGTCCATGAAGGCACTGAGGGCAGAAATTTGCACCCTCAAGGTACTGGGTTTTAGGCCCATGTCGAATCCTCCGTGGAGGAAATCCAATATTCTGGAGATATATGGCTGTAGTCGAGGTGGATTCTCCGACGTACCAACAGAATTTTTTCCAAAAATTTGCCATAGATTGCTGATGTTACAGGTTTTCTACTAGCTTGCATAGTAGTAATTACTCTGTTTGACAACCCCCTGAAACATAAGAATTTCCCGCTGAGGATCCAGGCCGTCAGGTGCTGAAAACCTGGGTCTTGATGCCACAGGGGCCCTGGGATAAAAGGTCGGGTCTGTTTGGTAGTGTCACCGGATCTTCTAGGGCCATGTGGTTCTATACCGGGAACCAGGACCTCTTCGGCCAGAGGGAGCTATTAATACCACTGTGGCCTGGTCTTCTCTGATTTTTTTCAGGACTCTTTGTATGAGGGGAACAGGGGGGAATGAATACAGAAGCCCCCACTTCCAACTTTGAGATAGGGCGCCTATACCCTGTGGTTTGTTGGATGTATTTAAGGAGAACAACTTTTCTACCTTCGCGTTTTTTCGGGTTGCGAACAGGTCGATCTGTGGTGCTTCCCATCTCCGGGTCAGCTGGTGGAAAACATCTGGATTTAACTCCCACTCCGAGGACCATAGTTTCTCCCTGCTGAGGAAATCTGCTCTTATGTTCTCGGAACCCTTCATTTGCACAGCGGAGATGGATCACACATTTCTTTCTGCCCAAAGGAAGATTTTTGCTGCTAGGATTTGCAGAGCTTGACCTCTTGGGCCTCCCTGGCATCGAAGAATGGAAACTGTTGTGATATTGTCCGAAAATACTTTTACATGTTGACCTTTGACCCTCTGTTGACAATGTTGGAATGTCATCCATACGGCGTTTAGTTCTCTGTAGTTGGAGGATTTTTTCTTCTCTTCCGAGCTCCATGTGCCTTGTAGGAAGTGACCTTCTACCTCCGCACCCCAACCGCTCAAACTTGCATCTGTGGTAACTATAATGCAGGGGGAAAAAGTCCATGATACCCCTTTCCCCAGATTGTCCTTGGACATCCACCAACTCAGGGAGTGTCTTAACACGGTCGGAAGCGCCATCTTCTTGTCCAGCCCTGAATGACGTCTGTTCCAGGATGTAAGAATTGCCTTTTGAAGATCCCTTGAATGGGCTTGGCTCCAACACACGCTTGGGATACAGGATGTCATGAGACCTAAAATTCTCATGGCATTCCTGACAGAAGTTGTATTTTTCTTTTGAAACGTCTTGATTTTGTTTCTGATTTCCTCTTTTTTTGCGAGGGGTAGGTAGGACATTTCTTGATGGGAATCGAGGAGGACTCCTAAGAATATTTTCTGGGTACCTGGACATAAGTCGGATTTCTCCCAATTTATTTGCCACCCCAGGTCCTGTAGAACCTTCACGGTTTGGGCCAGCTGTTGGTTGAGAAGGAAAGCTGAGTCTGCCAACAGGATATCGTCCAGATATGGGACCACCATAATCCCTTGTCTCCTTAGAAAGGCTGCCACCTCCGTCATCAGCTTCGTGAATATACGCGGGGCTGAGGATAGACCGAATGGGAGACATGTGAACTGGAAGTGATAGTTTATACCCTGCTGGGATACTGCAAACCTGAGGTATTGGCGATGGTCTGGGTGAATCGGCACATGGTAATATGCATCTCTTAAGTCTAGGATGCACATAG
Source organism: Oophaga sylvatica (assembly GCA_033576555.1). Lineage (NCBI taxonomy): Eukaryota > Metazoa > Chordata > Amphibia > Anura > Dendrobatidae > Oophaga > Oophaga sylvatica. The sequence continues at coordinate 380,655,140 of JARQOD010000001.1, read as the reverse complement.
TATTGTCCTCTATTAGCTGGATGGCCGACCTGATCGTCTCCATTTTGAACTTTCTGTATTTTACCCACTGATTCAGGGGTCTTAGGTTTATAATGGTGCGGTAATTGCCCGAGGGCTTTTTTACGGAGAACAGATGTGAGCAATGGCCCTGATTTATTTCTGAGATGGGTACTGTCTCGATTGCTTCTAATGTTAAGAGATTTTTTACCTCCATCCACAACCTGTTCTGTGCCGAATGGGAGTGGTGGTTGGAGGCACAAAATCGAGAGGGAGGGAGATGAGAGAAATCTATCCTGTAACCTTAACAAATGGTTCGCAGGATCCTTTTGTTGTCTGTTATGGTTCTCCAGATTTCCTGAAAGAACCGTAGTCTCCCCCCCTACCTTCCTGGTGTCAAGACTTTCTATGTGCGGGGAAAGACGATTGGGTGGCACTGCCCCTTCCTCCTTTGGGGTAACCCCACCTGCCTGACTTCCCTTTCCCCTTATAGTCCTGTCTAAATTGATGATGGGGTCTATGAAAGGGCCGCAATTTTTTGGTTTTATCCTCTGGGAACCCCTTTTTATCATCGGCGGCTCTCTCTAACATATCATCTAGAACCGGACCGAAGACCTGAGTACTGGAGAAGGGGATGGAACAGAGTTTACATTTGGATTGGCTATCCCCAGACCAGGTTTTAAGCCATATGGCCCGCTGAGCTGTATTAGACAGTACGTTACTTCTAGCCGCGAATCTTACAGATTGGGCCAAAACATCTGCCATAAATTGCGTTGCCATTTTTAGCATTGGGATAGAATCCAATATGACCTCTCTAGGGGTATTGGTTTTAATCTGGTTAGACAGCTCGTCAATCCAGACACACATAGATCTAGCTACCGAGGTAGCTGCTATATTAGTGTTGATAATCGCCGCTGTTGAGTCCCAACTCCTCAATAGACCTTCCGCTTTTCTGTCCATGGCGTCTCGTAGACAGGAAGAGTCCTCGAAGAGTATGGCAGTCTTTTTCGCCACAGCTTGGTCTCTGAAGGATCAAAGAGGGAAGGCGAGCCCTAAAGTCTTTAGGGACGATCAGGCGCTTCTCCGTATCTTCCTATTCCTCCAGAATCATGGCTCGGATATGCTGATTGACTGGGAACACTCTGTTTCTCTGTGTCTTGAGACCCCCAAACATCTCGTCCTGGATTGTGCGAGGGACCTCCGTGTCTTCGATCTTCATGGTTGCTCTTACTGCTTTTAGTAAATCGTCATATTCTCGGATGAGAAAAAAAACTTTTTCCCCTCTTCCGATGGTCTATGGGAAACCCTTTCCTCCTTGTTTTCTTCATTTTCCCCCGAGTCATATGAGTAGGGGTACGCTTCTTCCGAGGATTCCTCTAGTAGGAGTACGCTTCTTCCAAGAAATCCTCTAACTCCCATCGGGCCCTTTTATGCCCAGAGGTACTTGGGTCTGGCTGATGAGGTACGAGACCCGCCACTGTGCTCAGGACCTCTTCTCTAATAATGGCCCACATATCTGTCAGGAAGGACGCCTGTTCTTCCTTCAGGACTTTCGCTACACATTCTGGACATAGCCTTTTTTTGTATGAATCCGCTAGTTTGCACTTGCATGACGGACATTTTCGTGGGTTTTTACGGGAAGAGGAGCTGGACCCCGCAGGAGTATCTTTATCCTAATATACGAAAAAGAAAAGGCGAAATTCCTATTTTTTTTTGCTCTGACACACGGCAGATGCTATGGGGTCACTTACGCTAGCCAGAGAATGTCCGGCTGGTGCCTCTGATCGGCCTGGATTAGATTCCATGGTCCAAATTATGCACGCTATCTGGTGTGTTAGTACACTTTTTAACCCCTTCACCCCAAGGGTGGTTTGCACGTTAATGACCGGGACAATTTTTACAATTCTGACCACTGTCTCTTTATGAGGTTATAACTCTAGAACGCTTCAACGGATCTTCGCGATTCTGAGATTATTTTCTCGTGACATATTATACTTCTTGTTAGTGGTAAAATTTCTTCGATACAACTTGCATTTATTTTTGAAAAAAATGGAAATATGTCAAAAAATTTTGAAAATTTTGCAATTTTCAAACTTTGAAATTTTATTCCCTTAAAACAGAGAAATTTGTCTCACAAAATAGTTAAGAAATAACATTTCCCACATATCTACTTTACATCAGCACAATTTAGGAACCAAAATTTTTTTTTGTTAGGAAATTATAAGGGTTAAAAGTTGACCAGCGATTTCTCATTTTTACAACAAAATTTACAAAGCCATTTTTTTAGGGACCACCTCACATTTGAAGTCACTTTGAGGGGTCTATATGGCAGAAAATACCCAAAAGTGACACCATTCTAAAAACTGCACCCCTCAAGGTACTCAAAACCACATTCAAGAAGTTTATTAACCCTTCAGGTGCTTCACAGGAGCTGAAGCAACGTGGAAGGAAAAAATGAATATTTAACTTTTTAGTCACAAAAATTAACTTTTACAAACTTTTTTTTATTTTCACAAGGGTAAAAGGAGAAAATGGACAGATAAAGTTGTTGTGCAATTTCTCCTGAGTATGTCAATACCCCATATGTTGTTGAAAACCACTGTTTGGGCACACGGCAGAGCTCGTAAGGGAAGGAGCGCCGTTTGACTTTTTCAAACCAAAATTGGCTGGAATTGAGATTAGATGCCATGTCGCGTTTGGAGAGCCTCTGATGCGCCTAAACAGTGGAAACCCCGAGAAGTGACACCATTTTGGAAACTAGACCCCCTATGGAACTTAGCTAGATCTGTTGTGAGCACTTTGAACCCCCAAGTGTTTCACAAAAGTTTATGCCTGGGTGTGAATAAAAAAAAATATTTTCCACAAAAATGATTTTTAGTCCCAAACTTTTGATTTTTCCCAAGGAAATTGGACCCCAAAAGTTGTCAAATTTGTCCTGAGTACGCTGATACCCCATATGTGTGTGGGGGGGAACTGTTTGGGTAGCGTTTTGGAAAGCAGACGTTGATGGGGGTCATGTTCCATTTGCAGTGCCCCAGATGAGCCTAAACAGTGTAAACCCCCCACAAGTGACCCCATTTTGGAAACTAGACCCCCTAAGGAACTTATCTAGATCTGTGGTGAGCACTTTGAACCCCAAGTGCTTCACACAAGTTTATAATGCCCGGACATGAAAATAAAAAATCCTATTTTTTTCGCACAAAAATTATCTATAGTCACCAATTTTTTATTTTCCCAAGGGTAACAGGAGAAATTGGACCATAAAGTTGTTGTCCAATTTGTACTGAGTACGCTGATACCCCATATGTGGGGAGGAACCACTGTTTGGGCACACGGCAGAGCTCTGAATGGAAGGAGCACCATTTGACTTTTTCCAACCAAAATTGGCTGGAATTAAGATTGGACGCCATGTTGCATTTGGAGAGCCCCTGATGTGCCTAAACAGTGGAAACCCCCCATAAGTGACCCCATTTTGGAAACTAGACTCCCTAAGGAACTTATCTAGATCTGTGGTGAACCCCCAAGTGCTTCACATAAGTTTATAACGTAGAGCCGTAAAATTAAAAAATCATATTTTTTCCACAAAAATGATCATTTCACCCCAACTTTTATTTTCCCAAGGGTAACAAGACTCCAAAAGTTATTGTGCAATTTGTCCTGAGTACACTGATACCCCATATGTGGGGGTAAAACACTGTTTGGTTGCATGGCAGAGCTTGGAAGGAAAGGAGCGCCGTTTGACTTTTTCAACGCAGAATTGGCTGGACGCCATGTCGTGTTTGTAGAGCTCCTGATCTGCCTAAACAGTGGAAACCCCCAACAAATGACACCATTTTGGAAACTAGACCCCTCAAGGAACTTATCTAGATGTGTGGTGAGAACTTTGAACCCTCAGGTGTTTCACTAAAGTTTATAACGCCCGAGCATGAAAATAAAAAAATCATATTTTTTTCCACAAACATGATATTTTAGTCCCCAACTTTTTATTTTCCCAAGGGTAACAGGAGAAACTGGACCCCAAAAGTTGTTGTCCAATTTATCCTGAGTACGCTGATACCCAATATGTGGGAGAAAACTACTGTATGGGCACACGTCGGGGCTCGGAAGGGAAGTAGTGACGTTTTGGATTGCAGACTTTGATGGAATTTTCTGCGAGCGTCATGTCGCATTTGGAGAGCCCCTGATGTGCCTAAACAGTGGAAACCCCCCACAAGTGACCCCATTTTGGAAAATAGACCCCACAAGGAATTTATCTAGATGTGTGGTGAGCGCTACGAAGCCCCAAGTGCTTCACAGAAGTTTATAACGTACAGCTGTAAAAACAAAAAAAATCATTTTTTTTAACAAAAATGATATTTTCGCCCCCAATTTTTTATTTTCCCAAGTGTAACTGAAGATATTGGATCCCAAGAGTTATTGTGCAATAAACTACTGTTTGGGCGCATGGCAGAGCTCAGAAGTGAAGGAGCACTGTTTGACTTTTTCAACGCAGAATTGGCTGGAATTGAGATCAGACGCCATGTCACATTTGGAGAGCCCCTGATGTGCCTAAACAGCGGAAACCCCCCAATTCTAACTCCAACCCTAACCCAAACACACCCCTAACCCTAGTCCCAACCCTAGCCATAACCCTAACCACAAACCTAACCCTAACACACCCCTAACCCTAATCCCAACCCTAATCCTAACTTTAGGCGCAACCCTAACCCTAACTTTAGGCGCAACCCTAACCCTAATGGGAAAATGGAAATAAATACATTTTTTTAAATTTTATTATTTTTCCCTAACTAGGGGGGTGATAAAGGGGGGTTTCATTTACTATTTATAGTGGGTTTTTATGATTGGCAGCTGTCACGCTAAAAGACGCTTTTTATTGCAAAAAATAATTTTTGCATCACCACATTTTGAGAGCTATAATTTTTGCAAATTTTGGCCCACAGAGTCATATGAGGTCTTATTTTTTGCTGTACGAGTTGACGTTATTATTGGTACCATTTTTGAGCACGTGACATTTTTTGATCGCTTTTTATTTCGATTTTTGAGAGGTTAGAATGACCAAAAATCAGCAATTCATGAATTTCTTTTGGGGGGGGGGGCGTTTATACCGTTCCGCGTTTGGTAAAATTGATAAAGCAGTTTTATTCTTCCGGTCAGTACAATTACGGTGATACCTCATTTATATCTTTTTTTTAGGTTTTGGCGCTTTTATACAATAAAAACAATTTTATATAAAAAATAATTATTTTTGCATCGCTTTATTCTGCGAGCTATAGCTTTTTTATTTTTTCATTGATGATGCTGTATGGTGGCTCATTTTTTGCGGGACAAGATGACGTTTTCAGCGGTACCATGTTTATTTATATCGGTCTTTTTGATCGCGTGTTATTCCACTTTTTGTTCGGCGGTATAATGATAAAGCATTGATTTTTTGCTTTGTTTTTTTTTTAAGGGGTTCACTAAAGGGGTTAACTAGTGGGACAGTTTTATAGGGTTTTTTTTATGGATGCGGCGATACCAAATATGTGTACTTTTATTGTTTTGTTTTTTTTTATTTACTGGAAGAAATGAATTTATTGGGGAATATTTTTTTTTTCTTTATTTTGAAATTTTTTTTTACACTTGTGATTTTGATTTTTTTTTAAACTTTTTTACTTTGTCCCAGGGTGGGACATCACTGTATTTTATCAGATCGCTGGTCTCACAGTGTGCATAGCACTCTGTGAGACCAGCGATCTCACAGGCAGTGCAGAACGCTTCCTCAGCGCCTGCTCTCAGCAGGCGCTGAGGAAGCCGCCTCCCTGCAGGACCCGGCTGCCATCTTTGATCCGGGGTCCTGCAGGGAAGAGGCCTTCAGAACAGCATGGTCACATCGCGCTGTTCTGAGGGCCTCAGGAGAGCACGCAGTGAGCCCCCTCCTTGCGCGATGCTCACCTGTGCCCCTGGTACAACCGCGATCATGTCTGATCGCGGTGTGCCAGGGGTTAATGTGCCAGGAGCGGTCCGTGACCACTCCTGGCACATAGTGCCGGGTGTCAGCTGTGATAATCCCTCCGGGAGCGCAGCTGATCGCCTTGGACGTACTTTCAGCAGCAGAATGGAAGGAAAGGAGACACACTAGTAATGACTAGTGGGTAGGCGGAGCCCAGATAGGATTGACACCTCAGATTAAAAAGAGAGTGTTGACCGGCCCCTCCAGCTTGGGCTCCTCCTACTCCTGCTTCTTCAGTCTAAAATTTGAGGTCCAGAGGATAGGTCGCTGCTGGAAGCAGCCCCTCAGAAGACTTTATTATTTTTATCGGACAAGAGACTTGGATCACCAGAAGTGGTCTAGAGGTCTCAGGGGTCTCAGCGCTGCTGGACCCCCACCTCTCCCTTGGCGATCTGTAATTACCCTGTATGGTGGTCCCTGCAGTTTCACGCCGGCCCTGGGGGATGAGGATTGCTTCCCTGGCGGGACGCAAACCGCACATCGGGGGTCACTGCGTTCCCCGCCCGGGGGGGGAAGCGATGGGCACAGCGCCACAAACCCCTGGGGGTCCCTGTGGCGCTCGGCTGGTGAGTACCGCATTTTTATGTGAATGTGTGTGTGCTCTCAGCGGCTGCTGCGGCAGCCGCTGGTACATGTATTAGGTGACATGTTTGTTGACTGTATTTTATGTCCGCAGGCAGATGCCTGCAGGACAGAGGAGAAAGAGAGCGAGGAGTTCGCGCTCTCTTTTTGAAGCCGGCGGGGGGCGTGGCCTCACGTTTCCCGGTCTCCTTGTGCAGAAGCGCGCGATTATGCCCTTCTCTTCCGGCTTCTCTCAGCGCGGCGGCCATTACACCGGGCTCCTCATGCTCCGCTCCTGCTGTTAAAGGTATACTTTCACCGAGGTCAGCTGGGTGAGTGAATATCATCACCCCACAGCGCAGAACCTATCTGTGTTCCAAGTGACAGATAGCGTTTATCTGCAGCTGCGTTCTCTTATAGAGACCTGGGACTCGCACACCCCTTTTATTTTATATAGGGAGTTGTGGGGAGTTTGCGGCATTAACCCCTATGAAGGGTTAACCCTTTCAGCAATAACCGCTGCAGGTTCCACCCGGTAGGGATCAGAACGCAGGAGGTTATTTATATACTGATTCTCTAAAGTGAGATAGCTGGGGTAACTCTCTTCTTTAAGAGCTTTAACCCTTCAGCGTACTTGCTCAGTCTGTTTAGTAACCACACTGTTTCTAGTTACTAACAGGGTTTTGACCTGCCAATACTGCTGACATATCGGTTCAGGGTCCGGAAGGTGCGGACCATCTGCCAGATCCGCTACAGGATCAGTCGCAAGTATCTGATACGCAGACTTCGACGGCATCAAGCGCTGCGATTTACAGCGATACCAAATTAGATGCCATCGCTCAGTCAATTAATGGCTTGTCTGACCTTTTAGGTCAGTGGGTGTCAGCGAAATCCTCTCATGACAGGAAGCGGCGCAGGCCGGTGCCATCTTTTCCGCGTAGCGAATCAGAGGTATCTGATATGGAATGCGGACAGGGTTCTCCTTCAAACTCAGAAGGGGAGTTATCCGATTCGGATAAGGAGGATCGGCAGAGACATTCTTCCTCTCTTGTGAGCCGAACAGAGGCTTTAATTGAAGCTATGAGGGAGGCGTTACAGTTACCGGAGGAGGTAACTACACGGCCTGGTAAGTCGGCCCGCATGTACCAGGAGTACCATAAGTCGCTGTCAGCATTACCGACTCTGGAAGAGCTTAATACGGTAGTGGAGAAGGAACGTCTGTGTCCAGATAAACGTTTTCAAGGGACACGGTTCTTTGAAGCATTATATCCGTGTTCAACGGAATTGACGGATAATTGGATTCCTTCTCCTGAAGTGGATGTTCCTTTATCCCAGCTTAGTAAATCCTCATTGCTTCCGGTTAAAGGGAAAGCGAGTCTGCAAGAGCCGCTGGACAGAAAAACGGAGATGGGGGCAAAATCCATCTATGAAGCTGCAGGTCATGGATTCAGAGCAGTACTAGGATCCATGTGCGCTTCTAAGGCTTCCCTGTGCTGGTTGTTCCGTTTACGGAAGGCGTTGCAAAATAGATCTCCATTATCCGAGATAGATGGACTTCTCGAGTTATTGGAGACTGCAGCCCGATATAGCTGTGATTCAGGTCTGGATACTGCGTCATTATTATCCAGGACGCAATCCTCAGCGGTCACAGTCAGAAGAGCACTGTGGCTTAGACAGTGGACCGGGGACGCGGTTTCCAAGCAAAGTTTACTGTCTTTAGCCTACAAGGGTGGTCAGCTATTTGGATCTGATCTCACAGAGCTGATTGCCAAGGCAAAGGCTAAAGAAGCGGCTTTACCACAGCGAAGGGCTATGGCTTCTACGTCTGGCAGACCTAGTGCCGGTAATGGTCGGCGGTACTTTCGGTCTAGGGGACGATCCGGTCAGTCTTCTTGGGGATCGGGTCGTCCCTCTTTTTCGGGAAAGAAGTCTTCTCAGAAATCCCGCACCCCTTGGAAACAAAGTTTCCGTCAAGACAAGCAGGGAACTGACAAGAAGTCCGCCAAGGCAGACTGACGCCAGGTCCTCACTCGAGGGCTCTCGAGTGGGGGGTCGCCTGCTCCAATTCAAGGCAAATTGGATTTCCCGCGTTCCGGATTCCTGGGTAACGCGAGTTGTGTCGGCAGGCTATTTCATAGAGTTTTCTTCTCGACCCCCGGACAGTTTTTGCCAGTCTCGCATTCCGTCAGAACCCAAGCTATTTGCCGCTCTGCTGCGAGAGGTGGAATTCCTTCTGCAGAAGGGTGTGGTAATACCGGTTCCGACAGAGGACCGGGGAAAAGGTTTTTATTCAAATCTCTTTGTGGTCCCCAAAAAAGAGGACAAATTTCGTCCTATTCTGGATCTCAAAAGATTGAATCAGCATGTCCACACCCAAAAATTCCGCATGGAGTCACTTCGCTCCGTTGTGGCAACCCTGTCGCAGAACGACTTTCTGGTGTCAATCGACATTCGCGACGCTTATTTGCATGTTCCCGTCGGAAGGGCTCACCAGCGCTTCCTTCGTTTTGCCATAGGTCAGGACCATTACCAATTTGTGGCCCTGCCATTCGGCTTGGCTTCAGCGCCCAGAGTTTTTACAAAAATTCTAGCGCCTCTCATGGCAATTCTTCGAAGACAGGGAGTCACGATTATTCCCTATCTGGACGACCTTTTGATTGTGGCGTCCTCAAAGGAGGAGGCGGTGACGGCTCGCAATCTATCCCTTCAGCTCCTGGAGGACTTCGGGTGGCTGGTCAATTGGGAGAAGTCGTCTCTGGAACTGTCGCAGTCAATCCTGTTTTTGGGGATGCATTTCGACACGGTACGGGCAGTGGTGTCCCTACCTCCAGACAAGCGGGCATGTCTCTTTCGACATGTACAGACTATGAAGTCTTCGACAGCAATGTCCCTTCGGAAGTGTATGCGCCTTTTAGGTCTGATGGTGGCTTCCATGGAAGCGCTTCCGTTTGCCCAGTTTCATTCCAGAGCCCTCCAAAGACTCATCCTGAGTCATTGGGATCGTTCGCAGATTGCACTGGATCGCAGTATCCTCATCTCTCGCAGGGTGCGAGAGTCCCTAAGTTGGTGGTCACGTCCAGGAACGTTATCACTGGGGAAGTCTTTCCTTCCTCCGAGGTGGTCGGTCATAACCACCGATGCCAGCCTGACGGACTGGGGGGGTGTCTGGAACGATCTCTGGGTTCAGGGAGTATGGTCATCGGAAGAGTCTGTTCTACCGATCAACATCTTGGAATTGAGGGCAATTTTCCTTTGCCTCCAACACTGGACGGTCCCTTTGAGCGGTCTACCAATCCGAGTGCAGACAGACAACGCAACAGCGGTCGCGTATATCGACCACCAAGCCGGGACGAGGAGTTCCAGGCTCATGGTGGAAGTGTCTCGGATCCTGAATTGGGCCGAGGACAGAGTACCAGCCATCTCTGCGATTCACATTCCAGGAGTTCAGAATACCACGGCGGACTTCCTCAGTCGAGAGAAGATGGATCCCGGAGAATGGAGTCTTCATCCGGAGATCTTTGCACTGTTGTGCTCCCTTTGGGGTGTTCCCCAAGTGGATTTGATGGCATCCAGGTCCAATGCCAAGTTACCGACCTTCATGTCCAGGTACAAGGATCCGAAGGCTGTGGCGGTGGATGCCCTGGTGGCCCCGTGGGACCGATTCGAGCTAATCTATGTGTTTCCGCCGATATCCTTACTTCCTCTGGTGCTGCGTCAGATCAGACTGGAGAGAATCCCGGCTATGTTGATAGCCCCAGATTGGCCAAGGAGGACGTGGTTCTCGACACTGGTGTCGCTTTTGGTAGCACCGCCATTTCCACTTCCTCTTCGCCCGGACCGGTTAACCCAGGGTCCTGTCCGGCATCCGGACTTGAAGTCTCTGCTTTTGACGGCGTGGCTCTTGAGACCGAAATACTGACCCGTAGAGGTTTTTCAGCCGAAGTCATTGCCACTCTGCGAGCTGCCAGAGGTCCGGCTACTACTAGAATTTACCACAAGACCTGGGAAGCCTTCTTCTCGTGGTGTTTGGGTTCTTCAAGGAACCCGAGGATTTTTTTCCATTCCCAATCTGTTGGCTTTTCTACAATACGGGCTGGACAAGGGTTTGGCAGTTAGCACCCTGAGGGGTCAGGTTTCTGCCCTGTCCCTGTTGTTCCAGAAAGTTATCGCCTCGCGTAGGGACGTGCGCTCCTTTTTTCGCGGAGTAACCCGTCAGTTTCCGCCGCGGAAGGCGCCTGTGTCTCCTTGGCGGCTCAACCTTGTACTGGAGGCTCTTCAGCATGGGCCTTTTGAGCCAATGGATTCTGCTAACCTTTCTTTGCTTTCTTGGAAGGTGGCCTTCCTAGTCGCAGTCACTTCTTTGAGAAGGGTTTCTGAGTTGGCGGCTCTTTCTTGCTCGCCTCCTTTCCTGGAGTTTTACCCGGATCGAGTAGTGCTTCGCACACGGGGCGACTTTCTACCTAAGGTGGTGTCGCAATTCCATGTTAACCAAGATATTGTTTTGCCTTCACTTTGCCCGGGCCCGAGGAATGCAAAGGAACGGGTTTTGCACACATTGGATTTAGTGCGGGCTTTGAAGTTCTATTTGTCTGTTACTCAAGGTTTTAGGAAGTCAGACTCCTTGTTTGTAATTCCAGCAGGTCGTCGACGTGGTCAACGAGCTTCCAAGGATTCTATAGCTCGTTGGATTCGGTCAGCCATTTTGGAGGCTTACCGACTTAAAGGCGAACCTTGCCCGATTAAGATTCGTGCTCATTCCATGAGGGCTGTGGCCTCATCGTGGGCCTTCCATCAAGGGGCTTCGGCAGCTCAGCTCTGCCGAGCGGCGACTTGGCGCTCCGTCCACACGTTTACAAAGTTTTATAAGGTGGACGTCAGTGCTTCCGCTGATGCGGCCTTAGGACGCAGGGTCCTACAGGCGGCTGTAGTGTAAAGTTCTAGTTAACTTGTATTTGGCGCCTGTTGCGCATTTACCAAGGTTGTTGGGATTCTGCCTGTTTTTTCTTGGTTATATTCCCACCCTTAATTTTTGGACTGCTTTGGGACGTCCCACTAGTCATTACTAGTGTGTCTCCTTTCCTTCCATTCTGCTGCTGAAAGACGGATTTTGGTAACAACTTACCTGTAAAATCCTTTTCAGCGAAGGAAGGAAAGGAGACACAGCACCCGCCCATGGCAGAAGTGTGTTGATGTGTTTTCAGATGCGGCGTGACCCTCTTCTGATAGCGATTATCTGGACTGAGGTTGACGCGCTACGGCTCCTTTCCAGCATTGCCAGCTCATCGCGGTGGTCAGGTCCAGTGAGTAGTACCTGGAACTGTGTGTTTTTTTTGCCTACATGCATGCATAACCTGTATTCTTGCTTTTTCTCTGAAGTCCTTCAGAAGGGGTTATGTTGCTCCGCTGGTGATATTTGCTCTTCCCTAAGCTTTTGTACGACTGAAGAAGCAGGAGTAGGAGGAGCCCGAGCTGGAGGGGCCGGTCAACACTCTTTTTAATCTGAGGTGTCAATCCTATCTGGGCTCCGCCTACCCACTAGTCATTACTAGTGTGTCTCCTTTCCTTCCATTCTGCTGCTGAAAGACGGATTTTGGTAAGAACTTTCCCGTCCATGGGCAGATTGGCTCGGGTTTCATGGACGGGATAGTACGTCCGATGGCAGAGAGGGGTTAAAGGGTCTTACCTTGTCCAGATGGCTTTGAAAACACCCCCATGGATCCGCCATGTGTTCCTGATCGGATCCCACGCGGCACCGTCTGAATCGGAAGTGTCCCTCTAAACCGGAAGTATGCATCCTCGAATGGGGACCTGCCGGAAACACGTTCTCCACTGGAACTCATCTTCCCCCATGTGACCGGAAGTAGGCTGTGGTGGCGGCGTGGAGCCGACTCCCTCCGGAGAGGGACATGGCAATGTCGGGAGCTCCCTGCTCCACCGACTCACTGAGGGACCCCTGCCCAGCGAGGTTTCAGCAATGGAGCGCCTTGACAGGCGGGAAGGGGAGAGATCTGGTCCCCCCGATCTCCCTGAGCTCCGTTACGTGCTGCACTGCTGCTCCTGCACACTTTGTCCTGCTAGGGGCAGGAAAAACACTGGGGTTGAGCCAGAAGGGGGGGCTTTTAACCTCTTGTGTGCTTCCTGTCCCTAGAGTATATACAGGACGTTCCTCCCACCGTGAAGTCATGAGGGACGTCCTGGGGAAAAATGATCGTGGTCAGCAATGGAGCAGAAACTGCAGCTGCAGCAGACAGCAGCAAGGGCGCTTGCCTGGCCGGGTCGCCTGAGTCTGGGAGCTTACCTGCAGTGGGGGCGCCGGCGACAAGCCAGGATAGACTGGAGGCAGGACTGCTTCTGGCTTCCTCTGTGCCAGTGAGAAAGAAGGCTCTGTGCATACTGTGGGGGCAGTGTTGCTTAAACCCTATGGCAGCACAATTCTTAAAGGGGCAGCAGCACTGTGTGTGCAGAACCCCCAGGCAGGGAAGATGCCACCAGTAGGTGGCGGTAGCAGTGGGGAAAAGAAACCTGGAAATACCCAAAAAGTGAGGCAAAATGATATTGACCCCAGTGTGCATGTGAGTGAGAGTGGGGTGAGTGGGGGGGACTGATGGAGTGGTGTGGATATGGAAGTGTCTGTGTTTGAGGATGCGAGTGGCAGTGTGTCTAAGGTGGCAAGTGTGAATGGGGTGGCAAGTGTGAATGGGGTGTCTGATGGTAGTGAGAGGAGGGGGCGGTCCATCTGCCCCCCCAGCCACCGGTCCTCTGAGTTATTCGGGGGGTGGTGGCTGGAGCCTCGGGGTTCCTCGCCTCTGGACCTCAGGGATAGCATCTTGCAGTGTCGTTTCCTGGAGGCCCTCAAAAAGGGAGAACGGACGATCGAAGTAAAGGGAAGATAGGTGGACTTGGCCTTTTGGCTGGATAGATATGGCCTGGCTGCCTTCCAAGATAAAAGGGAGGGGGAAACGGTTTGGTCCCTCCCGACAGCCGGGCAGAGGGTGGCCAGGCGGAATGTGGTCCGTCTTCGGTGGAGGGGCAGTGAAGCGTGCCCGCCAAGAGCGAGGGTTGTGGAGCTCCTTCTGAAGATGGACTTTAGGGCGACAGATATTCTTTGCCTGATTCATCCGTTTGGCACCTCCTTCCTTGATGTCAGTTTTGTTCGGCCAGAGGGCCTAGAGCTTTTTTGGTCGAATTTCGAGCTGGCAAAGGGGGAGCCCCGCTGGCGAGACTTTGCCATACAGGCGGTGTCTCACCAAAATAGTGTAAAGAGGGTGACCGTTCTGACAAGTAACGAGTCACTCTCTGGGGTCGACATCATGAGGTGGCTTCCCGTTATGGGGAAGTCCTTAAGAAAAATAGGGACGAGTTTGGCTTTTGGTCAGGGGGCTGGACCTTCATGGTAAAGTTGAAGGTTTCAGGAGGTACGGTCACCCACATCCCCTCCTCAGCATTTCTGGGGAGGGACAGAATCTAGATCTTCTACCAGGGGCAACCGAACGTCTGCCACAGGTGCGGGGAACCCCGGCACTTCAGAGCAGGCTGCAAGGTGCAGAAGTGTGCCTTGTGTGGTGGGGTAGACCATCTTGCCGCAGCCTGTGGTGACATTAGGTGTAACCTGTGTGGTGACCTAGGTCACCCGTATAGCCGCTGCCCCCGCTCCTTTTCCAGCACCATCTCTGGCCCGGCAAGGGGGAGCCATGGGGGGGGTCCCCAGTGGTGCAACTTCTGCTGGGGCTGAGGGTGGAGGCGTGAAGGGAGCTGAGGGGTCAGTGAGGAAAGGCGAGGCTGGTACATCTGCCCACCAGTGGCAACAGGTGAGGCGCCGTAAGGGCAGGGGGCAGGATAAGCCTCAGGCAACTGAGGTGATGACTGCCCCCACCCTGGAGACAGCAGCCGAAGCCTCTGAGGCCCTGGGGAAGAAGGCGGTGAGCGAGGAGATCCGGAGGATGGAGAGGGAGGAGTTGGCTACTTCTGATAACTCTTCCCAGTCTGGATGAAGAGGTGGTGGAGCAGCCTAAAAAAACGGGTGACAATCATACCGGTAAGAGGCGGAAGAAGAGGAAGAACAAGGCTAAAATATCTAATGCCCCCCCGACCGCTAGGGTGCCTACGGAAGGGCTCACCTGCTCCCCTCGATGACTCTGCTGTGTCGGAGGTGAGGGGCCGGACGCAACATCTGGGGTGCCTTCGGGGAGTGGTGAGGTCCGTCCTCCGGGGGATTCACACTCCTCTGGGGGGGACTACCTCGGGGTCCAGGGGCGAGGAATCTAGTGCTGGGAAGGTGTCCAGTGCTGTAAAGGAGGATATGGACACCTCAATGTCTTTAAAGAGGAGGGGTGAGTCGGGCTCCTCCTCAGAGGAGGAGAGGAAAACTGGGGGTACTGTTAAAAAACAGGCCGTCTAACTCAATCACCCATGATGGCGGAATCTACCCCGTTGATTCTGGTGTCGATTAATGTCGCCAGCATAAAGTCGGATACGGCTAGATTTACGGCCTTTGATTTTTACACCTGGGTTGAGGCTAATATTTTATTTTTGCAGGAGACCAGACTAACGGACCTGGGTCCATCCACAAAGTAAAGAGGGAATGGAGGAGTGGGCCCTCATACTGGTCTCTTGCGGCCGAGCCGTATAGCGGGGTAGCTGTCCTTTTTAAGACCGCGGAGGTTGAATGCAGATGGGTGATCGAGCTAGAAATGGGGAGATGTTTGGTCCTTGACATCTTCATGAGTGGACAGGAGCTTCGGCTCATCAATATCTATGGCCCGCAATCTAAGTGGGACCGTAAATGTCTCTTCTTGAGGATCAAGCCCTATCTTTTTTCGAGCCGGCAGGTGGTCTTCGGTGGGGATTTTAATACTATAACCAGACTCCGTGATAGGGGAGGCCCCGGAGACCGGCTGGCTTATGATAGCGTAGCCTTGAATAGCATAGTAAGCGAAGCTCGCCTGATGGATGTCCACATCCGGCACACCCCAGGTCACAAGGGTTTCACCTTTTATAGGGGAAGCAGTAGGTCTAGGATAAAAAGTTTTTTTTTTAAAGGAGGAAGCCGTCTCTTCTGCAGTGTCCGCTGTTGAGGTGGAGTTCTCCGATCACTGTTAAATTTTCTTTACTTTGAATGTTACAGACTCCCCGGATGGGGAGAGGCCTATGGAAACTGAATTCGTCCCTTCTGGAAGAAGCGGAAGTAAGACAGTCCTTTGAGGAATTTCTTCAGAGCCAGGTACCTCTCTTGGGTCTTTGTAGCAGTAAGTCTGAGTGGTGGGAGATCTTCAAAAGAAGGGTCGCAAGGTTCTTCCGTCAGCTCTCGAGCCTCGGGGGCCTGAACAGGTACTGCCTGTATTGGCAGTTGGGGAGGAAACTCGAGCAGCTCGTCTCGACTGGAGGGGAACGAGAGGAAATCTCCAGGGTGAAGACCTTGCTCAAGGTGTGCCAGTGCGATAGGCACACATCCTTGTTTTTTGATAGGGATTTCGGGAGGTACTGCTCGCCCGACCCTTACAAAAACTGCAGGTTGTCAGTGAATTGTAAGATGGTGACAGGACTGATCAACAGTACGGGGTCCCTGAACAGATCCAAATCAGGGATCCTGGAGGTGGTCAGATCCTTCTACTCGCACCTCTTGGGGAGGAGGGATCCTGATCGGGATGAGATGTCGGCTTTCCTGGCTGAAACCATCCCTGAGCTGGGGGATGACCCCTCTCTTCATGTTTTGGCAGAAGCAATCAGGGAAGAGGAAGTGAGACGGGCGATTGATGGGCTCCGGCCCATAAAGTCGCCCAGTCCGGATGGCTTAACATCCGAGTTCTACAAGGTGAGGTGTTTAATGAGTGCCTCTCCTCGGACATTTTGCCTAGTTCAATGAGGAAGCCAGCCCTGATTATCCTGTCAAAGGGTAAAGACTCGTCCCGTATTGAGAATTGACGTCCCATAGCGTTTCTCAATATGGACCGAAAGGTTTCTGGCAAAGGTGCTTTGTAATCGGTTGGTGAAGTTTGCACCCCGGCTCCTTTCGGGGGCCTAGCACTGCTCTGTCCCAGGCCGCAGTACATTTAGTGCTGTGCTCGCTGTCCGAGAGGCAGTGGAGCAGGGCAAGGCAGGTCACTGGAAGGGGTACTTGCTGTCCTTAGACCAGGCGAAGGCCTTTGACCGGATTTGTCCGTCATTCTGAGGTGTGGTCTGCCTGAGAGGTTTGTTGATTGATTGAGAGTTTTATACAATGGGGCAGAGACTTTTCCGCTCGTGAACGGTGGGGTCGGACACCCTTTTGAGGTGAGGTCTGGTGTCCGCCAGGGCTGTCCTTTGAGCCCACTGTTATACGTGTTCGCGATCGACCCCTTTTAAGGAGGGTGGAGCGTGGACCGTTGGTGGGAGTCGGGATGGACCAGGCGGAGAGTGGCGTACGCTAACGACGTTTCCCTTTTTGGATCCTCAGGATCAAGATCATGTCGAGATTGTTTCTTGACAATAGGGTCCTGTTGACCCACTTTCAGAAGCCCCTGGCGCTCAGGGATTGCCCAAGCCGGGATCTGGAAGTTGGGCTCGGGTTACTGAACTCTAAGCGGATCCCCTTGAAGTTTTGGGACTTGGCTTGGCGCTGCTTCCATGGGAAGTTGTATGTGAGGGACAACCTGAATTGCAGGAGCTCTGATGATCGGGATTGTCCCTGCGAGGAGTGTGGCGGAATGCTTGACAGCATGGAGCACTTCCTGCTTCGTTGTCCCTTTAATACAGAGGTCTACAGCAGGGTGGGTGCTTCCATTGGCTGGCCCAGGCTGGCAGGCCTTTCCTATGCGGAGTGGGCCTATGGGGTGCTATGCCAGATGACCTGGCCTCCACAGTCACCAGAACTGAACCCAATCGAGATGGTTTTGGGTGAGCTGGACCACAGTGAAGGCAAAAGGGCTAACAAGTGCTAAGCAACTCTGGGAACTCCTTCAAGACTGTTGGAAGACCATTTCCTGTGACTACCTCTTGAAGCTCATCAAGAGAATGCCAAGAGTGTGCAAAGCAGTAATCAAAGCAATAGGTGGCTACTTTTAAGAACCTAGAATATAAGATATATTTTCAGTTGTTTCACACTTTTTTGTTAAGTATATAATTCCACATGTGTTAATTCATAGTTTTGATGCCTTCAGTGTGAATGTACAATTTTCATAGTCATGAAAATACAGAAAAATCTTTGAATGAGAAGGTGTGTCCAAACTTTTGGTCTGCACTGTATTTTGTTATTGATACATGTTATTATAAGTTTGTATATATATATATATATATATATATATATATATATGTTGTAAGTGTACTATAATGCGTGTAGGGGGGATTTAGTTTAGGTGGGGTGTGGGGTTTCTTGCGGGGGAGGGTGGATGGGTTTTGGAGAATGGACGTCCGGCGGGATGCCAAGAAGATTTGCTGTGTAGGAAAGGCCACAAACTTTCGTTTGACCTGGTGTGATAGGCCACAAACTTCCGTGGGACCTTTGGGGGAATGGTGGTAGTTTAGTTTAGGAAAAAAAAAGAAAAAATTTTAAAAACAGGAAAAGTGTGTATGTATACATATGTATGTATATGTGTATATATATGTATATGAAAATGTATAATTGGGTTTGGCCAGGTGGCCTATTTATTTTCTTTTGGGCAGTTGAATGTATGGGTATGAGTGTATGAAGGAAAAGAAAAGTACATAGGAAGTGAAAAAAGGATATAGGCTGAGGTCTCTTCCCTTGCTGGGGGGTATTAATGACATGGAGGAACAATTTGTTTGTATAAATCTGCTGGACATTGGACTTTTGGGGTTTATAAATAACGTTTTTTTTTATTGAGTTTGTCTGTAATTTTTGTCTGTAAGTTTTGCCTGTAAGGCCTCTTTCACACATCCGGTGTGCGCCTGACGGCGCCCCCGGCATTTAGCCGCAGCGCCGCATCAGAAAACCTGATGCGCCGCTTGCGTTTTTTTTTGCATTGACTTGCATTAGCGCCGGATGGCGCCGCATGTCAATGCGTCATATGCGATTTTGTCCGGATGCGGCGGAAATGTACATTCCGGCGGCCGGACAAAACGCAGCATGTAACTTTTTTTTTTTTGCCGGATTCCCCTGATGTCTCCGGGCATCAGAAACCATCCGGCAAAAAAAACGTCAGGCGCACACCGGATGTGTGAAAGAGGCCTAAGTGTTGTACTTTTATAATAAAAAAGAGCTACAGGATATAACTCAGGATCAGTACAGGATCAGTAATGTAATGTATGTACACAGTGACTGCACCAGCAGAATAGTGAGTTCAGCTCGGGGGTATAATACAGGATGTAACTCAGGATCAATAATATAATGTACTGTATGTACACAGTGACTTCACCAGCAGAATAGTGAGTGTAGCTCTGTTCTGCTGCTGCTCATTGTGGTGATTGTGGGTGCGGTCGACACTGATCCTGCTGTGTGCTCCTGAGCTACAGAGAACCACCACCTGTCCACCCAGGGACCTGCTCTCTCTCCTACCCAGGAGGAGAGTGGGGTTCCTGGGATGAGTGAAGGAGCCAAGTCCCAGGCTTCTGTTTCCCTGGCCAGGCCGGCAGGGAGCAGGAGAAATCAGGAACCGGCCTGCACATCAGAGGACTCGGGGGTGAGACGCTCCACCAGGAGTCGCAGCAATGTGGCTCCTACTCCCCCCAAGTCTGCAGAGACCCAGAGAAGCCGCAAGGCTTCCAACATGGAGGAGAAGCCTGTTAGCAGCTTGCAAGATGGCAGTCCTTCCGGAGGAAAGCTGAGTGCTTACGGAGGTGAGGCCGACCTCGCTGAAGAAGGTTGGGGACTGCAGAGACCCCGGGAGTCTGTGTCCACCTATGGCTCCCGGGTCCTGAGCCACCTCTGTGACTATGAAGACGCGAGTTAGACCCTGAGGAGGCTCTGGGAAGAGCTGCGCTGCACAAGCGCCAAAGCTGCAGGTTCCTCCAAACCCAGGAAGTATCAGATCCAGGCGGAGGTAAAAAGACTAAAGCTTGAAACTTGAAAATTAATGAGCTGGCAGTGACGAAAGGAAAAACTGATGAATGAAGACAGATTTAGAGAAATGGCTGATAACAGGGAGCAAAGGCAGATGGGGCTGCAGCCTGAGAGCCAGGTGGATGATGATGATGATGAGGAGGAGGATGATGACCAGTAGGAATCCACACCTGGCAGCCTGCAAAGTCACCGCATGCCACGTGCAGCGAGCTCCCTGCAGGACAGGTGACATTGACATCTTGTCGCAGTTCTGCTGGCTCTGGGGAGGACAGTGATAACAGCGGCCAGGGAGGGGCACTAATGGCGGAGATCAAGCTCCTGGAGTCCGCTGTGCGCCTTCAGAATTTCTATCTTGGTGCCGATTTACCAGAGGAGGCCAGAAGAAAAACGCAAAAAGGCCAAGCCAAAACTGCAGGAAGCGGTAAGCTATGTATGTGCCCCCCCTCCCTGTACCTCCTGAGTCAGATACAGGGTCAGCTCGCTGTATAAGCCCCATTGCCCAGCCCAGCCTAGGTTCTGCTGTGGATTCGTTGCAAAGGCACGGGGAGAGTACAGAGCACGGTAGTGAGGCACAGAGCTCCGTCTCTTGTAGTAGCAGAGACGTAGCAGGAGGTGCATCAGCTGAGAGGCTGGACAGTGAGGGTGACACTGCAGCAGGCGAATGATCAGGCCACGATGCTGTGGTGTGCTCCTCAGTGAGAGAGGGGAGCGTCCCACTGTCGGGGCAGCTCCGGTAGCCTTGGCGCCCCTGAGTACTGTTGCCGCTGATCACTTAGTTGAGAAGCGGCGGTAGTGTGAGAGGGTTACCGGGGCTGGGCATTCCGGTCCTCCCAAAGTCCTATTCTGTGTTGGCGCCGCTGGTCAGCAAGATCCTGATTTAAAGGATCAGTGGCACCTCACAGCGGCGAAAGATCAGCGGTGCTTGATATCAACAGTAAAGCAGCGGAAAATGTCAACTGATGATGCTGAGGGCACACGTAAGTCCAGGGGTGAGGTCGTCTCCAGTTCTGTGGAGGAGACTGAGCCCCTTGTGCCTGATGATGCGGAGGTCAAAATGTCACCCCCTGTTGTCACTGGTTCAGCAGGAGTGAATGTGGTGGGGGGTATGAATATGGAAAATTCTTTGTCTAGTGGTGTAGTTGCTGATTTGGCGGAGAGTGAGGGTGTTATGGAGGTGGATAATAATGATACTGTTGGTGTTGATGTGGTCACTGGTCCGATTGCCCCCCCAGTGGTGGCAGAACCAGTCAGGAGTTATGCCGCTGTCACCTCCGGGGGAAGTAGTGCATCCTCCTCGTCTCCGGGCTCTTGTGACGGCATGTTGCAGCGGCGTCTCCTGGAGGCTTTGAAGAAGGGGGAGAGATCACTAATGGTAGAGGGTCGAGAGGTTGATCTATCCTTCTGGATAGAGAGGCATGGCCTCAGTGCCTTCCAAGAGCAGAACGGTGGGGATACAGTGTGGTCCTTCCCAACAGCTGGGCTGGGTAGTGTGCATAGGAATGTGGTCCGTCTTCAGTGGAAGGGCAGTGATGCGTGTCCTCCAAGGTCTAAGGTTGTGGAGCTCCTGCTGAAGATTGGCTTCAAGGCGATTGACATCTACGCCTTGATACATCCTTATTCCACGCCTGACTTTGATGTCAGCTTTGTTTGGCCAGAAGGACTTGAGCTCTTCTGGTCGATTTATGAGTTGGCAAAAAATGAGCCTGGCTGGCGAGACTTTGCTATTCAGGTGGTGTCTCGCCTAAACCAAGTCAAGAAAGAGACCGTGACAACTTGTAACGAGTCGCTTTCTTGTTATGACATCATGACGTGGCTTAACCAATATGGAGAGGTGGTGGAGATGCCAAAGAAGAACCGTGAGGAGTTTGGTATCTAGTCGGGCCTGGACGTTTATGGTAAAACTTAAGCATTCAGGTGGTACGGTTGCCCACATTCCATCATCTGCCTTCCTGGGTAGGGATCGTATCCAGTTCTTCTACCAGGGGCAACCGAAGCTCTGTCACAGGTGCGGTGACCCCACACACTTCAGTGCAAACTGCACTGTGCAGAAATGTGCATTGTGTTGGGATGTCGGCCATCTTGCTGCATCTTGTGTTGAGATTAGGTGCCACTTGTGTGGTGACTTAGGTCACCCATTCAGCCGTTGTCCTCGCTCCTTTGCTAATACAGTCGTGACCCCGGTGGGAGAAAGACGTGAGGCTGATTCTGCTGGGGAAGTGACTAGCAGGGGTGAGGGAGCTGAGGGGCTAGGGAGGAAAAGCAATAAAAAAAGATGCCTGCCCAGCTGAGGCATCTAGACAAGCACAGACAGGAGACAGAGCTGAGCGAGCCCCGGGATACTGGGGCGACCCCTGTGCTGGACGCCAGTCTTGCTATTGAGGCCCCGAGGGATGATGAGTTGGATGAGGAGGTCAGGAGGATCCGCAAGAAGGAAAGCGCCACTGCCTCCGAATCCTCCCATTATGAAAGTATGGATGAGGATAATAGGCAGTGGCTAGAGGACAAGCGTAAGCTCGGCATCCAAAAGAAGAGAAAGAAGAGAGATAAAACATCTTCACCAGCTCTGACCAAGGTACTTAAGGAAGGAAAACCTGACTCCTCTCTGGTTGGTCTTTCTAACCGGTTCCAAGCCCTTGAGAACATCTCTTCCTCTGAGGAGGAAGCTGAGGGTGAGGTTCCGGCTTCGGCGGGGCTTACAGGGGTGCCAAGTCTCCTTCTTCTAGGGATGTAAGGTCCTTGGAGGGAGGGACTGGCCCGGAGCCCGGAGACGAGCATGATAAAAAGAAAAGACATGTGGGAATGGACACCTCTGTGTCATTAAAGGGGAAGGATTCCTCCTCTGAGGCAGAGGATAAAGGGAGTAGGAAGAAGAAAGCCACCTAACTCAATCACCAATGATGGCGGTACACACTCCTTTTTTTATGTTTTCAGTCTCCTGGTGATGTGAACAATGTCCCAACAGGCTTGTTCACTGTGTGCATGGCTCATGTATTTCTGTTAATCAATTGTTTTCTTGTTTCTGCAAGACCAGTGAGTTTTCCACGCCTCCTTTGTGAGCCGTGCACATAAAAGCCATTCTATGCTGTGTGTCCACATTGGACATTACCTTTCGGAATCCTGCTCATACAGGTATTATTCATATGACCAGTTTTTAAATACATCAGATAGGGATTACATACATTAGTCAGGGACTGCTCTGATACGGTTATACCTTGACTTTTGGTAGAGCGGCTTAATATACATTTTTTGCAAAAAACGTATTAACCAAATGCCCTGTGTTTTTCCATCTTTTTATTAGCACTTGCTGTTCACTGTTATTTTTTTGCAACAGAGTATTTTTTGGTTTTACTGTTTTTTTATGTTTTCAGTCCATTAATGTCGCCAGCATAAAGTCAGATACAGCTAGATTTGCGGTCTTTGATTTTCTCAGCCGGGTTGAAGGTGCCATTTTCTTTTTGCAAGAGACCAGGCTGCCAAACTTGGCCGACGTGTTTAAGGCTAAGAGTGAGTGGAGACTCGGGCCCTCCTATTGGTCTCTTGCGGCCGAGCCGTATAGCGGAGTGGCAGTCACTGGAAGGGGTACATGCTGTCACTGAACCAGGCAAAAGCGTTTGATCGGGTAAATCACGAGTACCTCTGGTTTGTCCTTCTGAGATATGGCCTGGTTTGTTGTTTGGCTTAAGACCTTGTACGGTGGAGCAGAGAGTTTCCCACTTGTGAACGGTTGGATTGGCAGCTCTTTTGAGGTTGGATCTGGAGTTCGCCAAAGTTGTCCCTTGAGCCCGCTGCTATACGTGTTTGCGATTGATCCACTTCTTAGGAGGGTGGAGCGTGGAACATTGGCTGGAATCGGGATGGACCGGGCAGCACCGGAAGCCACTCTGAGGGTGGTGGCGCACAGGGCCGCCATCAGGGCATTACTGCCCTGACTGGCGTATGGGGCCCGATCAGCAGAGGGGCCCGCATTGGGCCCGGTCACCTCTACCCATCGGGCCCCACTGCCCCACCCCCAGCGGCAAGTAATGGAACCTGCGTCCAGGATGCAGGTTCAGTTACTCTATTACAGTGCGGGCCTGCACGGCAATAGTTAAAGCTGCCAGCCAATCGGAGGCTGGCAGCTGACGTCAGCGTGCACGTGACATCAGACACCGGCGAGTGCGCGCTTTCTCATTGGGGTACAGATTGCCCACCGCTGGAGCGCGGCAAGGTGAGAGGAAATTTTTTTTTTTAATTAATATTGAAAGCGGCAAGCCGGGCCCAGCAGGATAGAGATGGAGCAGGATGGAGACAGGGCAGCATAGAGACGGGGCATCATGGAGATGGGGCAGCATGGAGACGGGGCAGCATGGAGATGGGGCAGGATGGAGACGGGGCAGGATGGAGACGGGGCAGGATGGAGACGGGGCAGGATTGGAGACACTGGGGGCAGGATTGGAGACACTGGGGGCAGGATTGGAGACGGGGCAGGATTGGAGATGGGGCAGGATTGGAGACGAGGCAGGATTGGAGACAGGGCAGGATTGGAGACGGGGCAGGATTTGAGACGGGGCAGGATGGAGATGGGGCAGAATGGAGATGGGGCAGGATTGGAGACCGGGCAGGATTGGAGGCACTGGGGGCAGGATTGGAGACACTGGGGGCATGATTGGAGATACAGGGAGCATGATTGGAGACACTGGGGGCATGATTGGAGACACAGAGGGCAGAATAGAGACAGGGAGCATGATTGGAGACAGGGGCATGATTGGAGACACTGGGGTGCATGATTGGAGACACTGGGTGCATGATTGGAGACATGGGGCATGATTGGAGACACTGGGGGCATGATTGGAGACACTGGGGGGCATGATTGGAGACACTGGGGGACAGGATTGGAGACACTGGGGGCAGGATTGGAGACACTAGGGGCATGATTGGAGACACTAGGGGGCATGATTGGAGACACAGTGGGCATGATTGGAGACACTAGGGGGCATGATTGGAGACACTAGGGGGCATGATTGCAGACACGGGCTTGATTGAAGACACAGTGGGCAGGATTGGAGACAAATCGTGCAGGATCATGGGGCAAAATGGATATTCATGAGCGCGGGATGGGAGAACATATGGCTGAAGCCAGAAATGAGACACACGAGGGACAGGATGGGGGATATTGTTACAATAGGGGCTAATTAAGGGATATTATTACTGCAGTGATGTATTTTATTTTTTGAGGATACTGTTTTAAATGGGGGGGTGGTCCTGTTACTGTGCAGAGTGATACTATGTCGCCTTTTTTTTACTTCATGTGGTGTAATGTAGAAGTTGGGAAAAAAATAAGTAATGTGTTCTGCAAGCGGTGCGCTAGATAACTGTGTTATTTCCTGAAGAAACGAGCCCTGGCTGGAAGAAGTGATGGCGGTCTGTGCTGGATGAAAGGTGAAAAGCAAAGATGAAGGACTTAATCTAGAGATGTCACTGGTGAGTCAGTGTGTTACCTCAACACTAACACTATGCACGGTATACTATATACAGAGCTCCTGTGTATAATGTCATTGATCACTGTATTACCTGTACACAGAAACTGCATACTAAGTACAGATCTCCTGTGCATAATGGCACTTATGGTAATAGTATTGTGTTTTTTTATTACTGATCAGTATTGTAGTATTCAGTCACTATGTGGTGGTAATATGTGGTCTGGACATGGTGTTGCGGTACTTGTCTCTTGTATGTGCTATTATTTGGTCACTTTGTGGTGGTAATATGTTGTCTGGTCATGGTGCGGTGGTATTTGTTCCTTGTATGTGATATTATTCGGTCACTGTGGTGGTAATATGTGGTCTGGTCATGGTGTGGCGGTATTTGTTCCTTGTATGTGATATTATTGGTCATTTTAAAAAGTGAAAAATAAATAAAAATATGCCTAAATTGTATTGGATATTTTAACAAATATTTAATAGGTTACAGTAGAGTAGAGCTCAGCAAAAAAAGTCTACCATGTTATGGTGGCGGCTTAAAAAATCTTTTGGCCAAAACAAGAGCTGCTGGTTATATGTGTGATCTGGAGATGGGAACTGTTAATGTGTGATTGGTGAGAAGTGGAGTTTTTCCAAGAGAGAGCGGTGGGACTGTGTACAGTTCGAGGGGTGGAGGCGGGGCTGGGGTGGAGCCTGGGCGGAGTCTCAAGGGGGCCCCGAAAATTTTGCCAGTGTGGGGCCCCGAAATTCCTAGTGGCAGCCCTGGTGGCACATGCCGATGATGTCACTGTTTGTTTCCTTTCATGAGGAGGCAGGATGGCTGATGTCAGAGGTAGATCGCTACTCGAAGGCATCTGGGTCCAAGATCAACCGGGATAAGTGTGAGAGTCTCTGGCTGGGAGGAGGAGATCCTGGTTTTGATCTCCCGGACACCCTTTCAGGACCCAAAGTCTCTGCAAAAGGACTTGGCATCGAATTTGGCAAGGGGGATTACCCCAAACAAAATTGGGACAGCAGCCTGGAGATCGCCACTCAGAAGGTGAACCAATGGAAGGGTTAATGTTTGACCCTAAGGGAAAGGGTAAACCTGATCAAAACTTACCTGCTCCCTTTCAGGGTGGATTGATTTAAATCACGCCGATTTAAATCAACGATTTAAATCATGATTTAAATCAAATGATTTTTTTCTATTTAAATCAGATCGATTTAAATCGTGATTTTAATCATGATTTAAATCACTGATTTAAATCAAAAGATTTTTTTAATATAAATCACGATTAAAATCTAAAACTTTCAATCATTGTTCAATTAACTCCACACTTCTAACTTGGTTTCACTTTCTGTAGCTTGGTTTCAGTTTCTTTTTCCATTCAGTTGACATGCCCAAACTTGTTGGATAGTCAGTCAGCAGTACTTGGCTGTAGTAACAATCAAACTTCAGAAGTGATCTGCGTGAGCCATGGCAGGTCGTAAGAGAGACCCTATTTGGGTTCATTTTGTTGAGATGCCAGCAGAGCTTGGAAAGAAAGGTGGGAGAGCAAAGTGCAAATACTGTCAAAAGGATATCCAAGGACTTGTTTGCCGTTTGAAATCACATTATGAAAACTGCAACCAGAAGGGAAATGAAGATGTTGATAATGATACAACTAATGTCAATGAACCCCCACAGCTTCTTATGCACCAGGACCCTAGCACTAGTGGTAAGTCTGGCAATTACAACCTATTTTAACAGACGTTTTACTGGGATGGTTAAAGTCTATGAAAAGAAAAATTTCTAGCACTAGTTCTGGAGTATAGAATTTAAATTTATGTTAAGGCAATATTTCACAGAAGATTAACGTTAAGTAAAAATAAAAGAGTGTGTATACGCCTATTTTTTTTTTATTGTAGGCTACAATTCACTTTTGAAGTCTGCCAAATTGACCATTTTTTAAAAAAAACATTTTTAAAACTTTTGTGACATAATTTTTTTCAGTTGCTCTGATATTACTAGTATTACAGCAACTTCACCGGAAACTTGAGTAGCATAACTTTTGAGACAGCCCTTATAGGACGAGGACCATTACATTGTTCAAAAAGTTTGTTTCAAAATATTTTCGTTATATTTCTTCAAATACGCAGTCGAATTATATTTTTAATTACTGTGCTTTCAGGGTCAAATATGGCTTGTGCTGCACGTGACAATCAATATCTGGGTACAACTTCAACAAAGCAGCCCAACAAAAAACTTTGCGTGCAAAGTGTAGAAAAATTCCTCTTAAAGACTACGACGAGCCAGAAAGAACATTTTGATGAATTAATTGCTAAATTCATATTTGCAACCAATTCTTCTTTCCGACTAGTTGAACACCCATTGTTTGTACAAATGATCGAAGGAATAAGACCAGGCTACAAACCACCAAGTAGATTTGATATCTCAGGAAAACATCTTCAGGCTGTATACGACAAAGAAAGAGCGGCTTGTACAAAATATTTGAAAGACAAAGTTGTTAACATGAGCTTGGATGGTTGGAGCAACATCCACAACGACCCCATAATTTGCACTTGTGTCACAACAGAAGATAGTGAAACTTACCTTACAGACACAATCGACACATCTGGAAATTCACATACTGCTGAATATTTACTTGAAATTGCTAAGAACTCAATTCACCAATGCCAAGAACAGTTTGGATGTAAAGTAAGGAGCTTAGTTACTGATAACGCAAGCAATGTGGCAAAAATGCGAGCGGAACTGGCACATGAGGATGACACAAATGTCATTACATACGATTGTTCTGCCATTTGTTGCATCTTTTGGCAAAAGACCTGCATATTATTTCGGGTGTCAAGGAACATGTTGTAGAAATTGTTAAATATTTCCGCAATAATCATTTTGCACATGCAACCTACAAGGAAATGGGAGGACTGAAGTTGGTTCTACCACAAGATGTTAGATGGAATACCTTGGCTGAATGCTTGGAACTGTTTATTAACAACTGGTCAAAATTAGTGTCCATTTGCGAAACACATCGGGATAAAATTGATGCTAATATACGAAGCAAAGTATTAAATCTTGGTGTGAAGAGAAATGCCGAGGACCTTTTGGAAAGGTTAAAGCCAATATCTATTGCGTTGGATAAAATGCAGAAAGATACTGCAACCATAGCTGATGCCACAGAAGTTTGGAAAGATTTAGAAGGTTCGCTAGATCGCTTGAACCTCTCAAACAATGTAAAGGTTGCAATACACCACCGCAAGGACCAAGCATTAAAAGAAGAACACTATTTAGCCAATATCTTGCATCCCATCTACAGAGGGAAAAAACTATCTGAGGCGGAAATCAACTCTGCAATGGAGTGGCTCGCCAATACTAACCATGACATTGTGGCAACTGTGCTAAATTGAAGTGTGAATCTGCACCATTTCAAAAATACATGTTTGCAGATAACGTCGTTAATGAACTAAAACCACTGGACTGGTGGAAGTCGCAATCACTTGTTCTTCCAGCGAAGATAATAAATGTAGCTACTCAGCTACTGACTGCATCGGCTTCATCGGCAGGAGTAGAGAGATTGTTTTCTTCATTTGGTTTTGTGCACACAACAGTCTGAAACCGCTTAGGAACTGCTAAAGCAGGACAACTAGTTTTCCTATTAAAAGTCCTAAATAAACAGTAGGCTTAAAGGACTGATGTATTCACTGAAGATGTTTGCTTACTTCAAACGTTAGAGATAGGCTATTGTTAAAAAGTACTTACTCTCTGTAGTTCAATTCTGATTGTTTAATAGTGCAAATAAAAATTATTAGGTTTCATAATCATCAACTGTTTTAATATTTTTATTTGTGTAAAATAATTTGATTTGCAAAAAGACAAAGTTTTGCTTGTGTACAACTTGATTAAAAAATCCTATTTAAATCAAAAAAATCCGATTTAAATCAAAAAAATCCGATTTAAATCAAAAAAATCCGATTTTTTTTTTTTTTATTTTTTTTAAAAAATCATGATTTTTATCCACCCTGCTCCCTTTACTGATTTATCTGGGCAGTGTGTGCATCTTGCCGGAGTCTTTCTGGACTCGGGTCTACAGTTTGTCCTTCCAACTGTTATGGGGGACAGGAGGGCAAGTGAAGGATCTTTGCACACCG
Source organism: Oophaga sylvatica (assembly GCA_033576555.1). Taxonomy (NCBI): domain Eukaryota; kingdom Metazoa; phylum Chordata; class Amphibia; order Anura; family Dendrobatidae; genus Oophaga; species Oophaga sylvatica. Next base: position 380,626,012 of record JARQOD010000001.1, on the reverse strand, counting down.
CATGGACATCTTCCGGCTTACACTACCTTGGTTCTGAAGGTAATTCGCCGGTGGGGTCTGGTGGAGCTGGATGTAACGCATCCAGGGAATGATGCGGATGCACCCCATGACGCAGGCCCTGGAAGCTGATATAACAATTAGTAATGATGGCCCTAGAAGGGGAGGCTCGGGATTCCGTTATGCTTAGGCCCCCACAGGCGACAGATACTCTGGACAAAGTTTTACTGATACTTGAGGAGACGCATGGGGACCCCACTGACGTAGGAGAACTGCGCATGCTTCTGTTCCACCGGGTACAAAGAGAGGGGGAGACGATGACACAGTACATGAATGCCTTGCAGGAACTGTATACTGCTATTACCCGGAAAGACGGTGTAGGCGTAGAGCCGATTGATATAGTGCTGCAGGACCAGCTAGTGACGGGTCTGCATGACGTGATGATGAAACAGGCCCTGCGGGAGCGCATGCGAGTGAAGTCGAGGATGACTTTCTCTGAAGTGGGGAGAAGAGGAGTAGTGCTGGTAGATGGAGAAGCCGCCAGGTATCATACTGTGACCTTGGGTATGAACGTGCTTAACCACTTACTGCCATCAGACGTACTATCCCGTCCATGGTACCTGGGCCCGTATGACCATGGACGGGATAGTACGTCCCAGCGATCGGACGCGCTCCCGGGGGAGCGCAGCCGATCGCGGCCGGGTGTCAGCTGATTATCACAGCGGACACCCAGCACTATGTGTCAGGAGCAGTCACGGACCGCTCCCGGCACATTAACCCGTGGCACATCGCGATCAAACATGATCGCGGTGTACTGGGGGCACAGGGGAGGATCGCGCAGGGTGGAGGCTCCCTGCGCGCTCCCCTGAGACCCTCAGAGCAGCGCGATGTGTCGCGCTGTTCCGAGGGTCCGTCCTCCCTCCAGGTCCCCGGATCCAAGATGGCGCCGGGGTCCTGCAGGGAGGCGGCTTCCTCAGTGCCTGCTGAGAGCAGGCACTGAGAAGCCTGCAGCGATGCCAGAGCGATCGCTGGTGTGACAGAGTGCTGTGCACACTGTCACACCAGCGATCTGTTAAAATACAGTGATGTCCCACCCTGCGACAAAGTAAAAAAGTTAAAAAAATAAAAATAAAAATTGTTTAAAAAAATCATAAAAAAAAAAAAATATTCCCCAATAAATTCATTTTTTCCTGTAAATAAAAAAACAAAAACAATAAAAGTACACATATTTGGTATTGCCGCGTCCGTAACGACCCCCCTATAAAACTGTCCCACTAGTTAACCCCTTTAGTGAACCTCTTAAAAAAAATAAAAAAAACAAAGCAAAAAATCAATGCTTTATCATCATACCGTCGAACAAAAAGTGGAATACCACGTGATCAAAAAGACGGATATAAATAAACATGGTACCGCTGAAACGTCATCTTGTCCCGCAAAAAACGAGCCGCCATACAGCATCATCAACGAAAAAATAAAAAAGTTATAGCTCGCAGAATAAAGCGATGCAAAAATAATAATTTTTTATATAAAATTGGTTTTATTCTATAAAAGCGCCAAAACATAAAAAAATTATATAAATGAGGTACCGCCATAATCGTACTGACCCGAAGAATAAAACTGCTTTATCAATTTTACCACACGCGGAACGGTATAAACGCCTCCCCCAAAAGAAATTCATGAATTGCTGATTTTTGTTCATTCTAACCTCCCAAAAATCGAAATAAAAAGCGATAAAAAAAGTCACGTGCTCAAAAATGGTACCAATAAAAACGTCACCTCGTCCCGCAAAAAATAAGACCTCACATGACTCTGTGGGCCAAAATATGCAAAAATTATAGCTCTCAAAATGTGATGATGCAAAAACTATTTTTTGCAATAAAAAGCGTCTTTAGCGTGACAGCTGCCAATCATAAAAACCCGCTATAAATAGTAAATCAAACCCCCCTTTATCACCCCCTTAGTTAGGGAAAATAATAAAATTAAAAAAATGTATTTATTTCCATTTTCCCATTAGGGTTAGGGTTGCGGCTAAAGTTAGGGTTAGGGTTGGCGCTAAAGTTAGGATTAGGGTTAGGGTTGGGATTAGGTTTATGTGTGTTAGGGTTAGGTTTGTGGTTAGGGTTGGGACTAGGGTTAGGGGTGTGTTGGGGTTAGGGTTGGAGTTAGAATTGGGGGGTTTCCGCTGTTTAGGCACATCAGGGGCTCTCCAAATGTGACATGGCGTCTGATCTCAATTCCAGCCAATTCTGCATTGAAAAAGTCAAACGGTGCTCCTTCACTTCTGAGCTCTGCCATGCGCCCAAACAGTAGTTTACCCCCACATATGGGGTATCAGTGTACTCTGGACCCCAAGAGTTATTGTGTAATTTGTCCTATTTCTTCTGTTACCCTTGGGAAAATAAAAAACTGGGGGTAAAAATATCATTTTTTTTAAAAAAAAAATGATTTTTTGTTTTTACAACTGTACGTTATAAACTTCTGTGAAGCACTTGGGGCTTCATAGCGCTCACCACACATCTAGATAAGTTTCTTGTGGGGTCTATTTTCCAAAATGGGGTCACTTGTGGGGGTTTCCACTGTTTAGGCGCATCAGGGGCTCTCCAAATGCGACATGACGCCCCCAGACCATTCCATCAAAGTCTGCAATCCAAAACGTCACTACTTCCCTTCCGAGCCCCAACGTGTACCCATACAGTAGTTTTTTCCCACATATTGGGTATCAGCGTACTCATGACAAATTGGACAACAACTTTTGGGGTCCAATTTCTCCTGTTACCCTTGTGAAAATAAAATATTGGGGGCGAAAAAATCATTTTTGTAAAAAAAAAAGGATTTTTTATTTTTACGGCTGTACGTTATAAACTTCTGTGAAGCACTTCGGGGTTCAAAGTGCTTACCACACATCTAGATAAGTTCCTTGTGGGGTCTATTTTCCAAAATGGGGTCACTTGTGGGGGGTTTCCACTGTTTAGGTGCACCAGGGGCTCTCCAAATGCAACATGACACCCCCAGACCATTCCATCAAAGTCTGCAATCCAAAACGTCACTACTTCCCTTCCGAGCCCCGAAGTGTTCCCATACAGTAGTTTTCTCCCACATATTGGGTATCAGCGTACTCAGGACTAATTGGACAACAACTTTTGGGTCCAATTTCTCCTGTTACCCTTGTGAAAATAAAATATTGGGGGCGAAAAAAATCATTTTTGTAAAAAAAAAAAGGATTTTTTATTTTTACGGCTGTACGTTATAAACTTCTGTGAAGCACTTCGGGGTTCAAAGTGCTCACCACACATCTAGATAAGTTCCTTGTGGGGTCTATTTTCCAAAATGGGGTCACTTGTGGGGGGTTTCCACTGTTTAGGCGCATCAGGGGCTCTCCAAATGCGACATGACGCCCCCAGACCATTCCATCAAAGTCTGCAATCCAAAACGTCACTACTTCCCTTCCGATCCCCGACGTGCACCCATACAGTAGTTTACTCCCACATATTGGGTATCAGCGTACTCAGGACAAATTGGACAACAACTTTTGGGGTCCAATTTCTCCTGTTACCCTTGTGAAAATAAAATATTGGGGACGAAAAAATCATTTTTGTAAAAAAAAAAAAAGATTTTTATTTTACAGCTGTACGTTATAAACTTCTGTGAAGCACTTCGGGGTTCAAAGTGCTCACCACACATCTAGATAAGTTCCTTGAGGGGTCTAGTTTCCAAAATGGTGTCATTTGTTGGGGGTTTCCACTGTTTAGGCAGATCAGGAGCTCTCCAAACACGACATGGCATCCAGCCAATTCTGTGTTGAAAAAGTCGAACGGCGCTCCTTCCCTTCCAAACTCTGCCATGCACCTAAACAGTGGTTTACCCCCACATATGGGGTATCAGCGTACTCAGGACAAATTGCACAATAACTTTTGGAGTCTTGTTACCCTTGGGAAAATAAAAATTGGGGTGAAAAGATCATTTTTGTGGAAAAAATATGATTTTTTAATTTTACGGCTCTACGTTATAAACTTGTGTGAAGCACTTTGGGGTTCAAATTGCTTACCAAAGATCTAGATAAGTTCCTTAGGGGGTCTAGTTTCCCAAATGGGGTCACTTGTGGGGGTTTCCACTGTTTAGGCACATCAGGGGCTCTCCAAATGCAGCATGGCGTCCAATCTCAATTCCAGCTAATTTTGTTTGGAAAAAGTCAAATGGTGCTCCTTCCATTCCGAGCTCTGCTGTGCGCCCAAACAGTGGTTCCCCCCCACATATGGGGTATCAGCGTACTCAGGACAAATTGGACAACAACTTTTGTGGTCCAATTTCTCCTGTTACTCTTGGGAAAATAAAAAATTAGTGACTAAAAGATATTTTTTGTGGGAAAAAAATAGGATTTTTTATTTTCATGCTCGGGCATTATAAACTTGTGTGAAGCACTTGGGGGTTCAAAGTGCTCACCAAAGATCTAGATAAGCTCCTTAGGGGGTCTAGTTTCTAAAATGGGGTCACTTGTGGGGGGTTTCCACTGTTTAGGCACATCTGGGGCACTGCAAACGGAACATGACCCCCATCAACGTCTGCATTCCAAAACGTTACTACTTCATGTCCAAGCCCTGTCGTGCGCCCAAACAGTTTCCCCCCCCACAATATGGGGTATCAGTGTACTCAGGACAAATTGGACAACAACTTTTGGGGTCCAATTTCCTTGGGAAAAATCAAAAATTTGGGACTAAAATATCATTTTTGTGGAAAATTGTTTTTTTTTATTTTTCAGACCCAGGCATTATAAACTTTTGTGAAACACTTGGGGGTTCAATGTGCTCACAACAGATCTAGATAAGTTCCTTAGGGGTCTAGTTTCCAAAATGGTGTCACTTGTGGGGGGTGTCCACTGTTTAAGCACATCAGGGGCTCTCCAAACACGACATGGCGTCCAATCTCAATTCCAGCCAATTTTAGTTTGAAAAAGTCAAACGGCGCTCCTTCCCTTACGAGCTCTGCCGTGTGCCCAAACAGTGGTTTTCCTCCACATATTTGCTATTGGCGTACTCAGGAGAAATTGCACAACTTTATCTGTCCATTTGCTTCTTTTACCCTTGTGAAAATAAAAAAAAAGTTTGTAATAGATCATTTTTGTGGCTAAAAAGTTAAATATTCATTTTTTCCTTCCACGTTGCTTCAGCTCCTGTGAAGCACCTGAAGGGTTAATAAACTTCTTGAATGTGGTTTTGAGTACCTTGAGGGGTGCAGTTTTTAGAATGGTGTCACTTTTGGGTATTTTCTGCTATATAGACCCCTCAAATTGACTTCAAATATGAGGTGGTCCCTAAAAAAATGGCTTTGTAAATTTTGTTGTAAAAATGAGAAATCGCTGGTCAACTTTTAACCCTTATAACTTCCTAAGAAAAAAAAAATTTGGTTCCAAAATTGTGCTGATGTAAAGTAGACATGTGGGAAATGTTATTTCTTAACTATTTTGTGTGACATATTTCTCTGTTTTAAGGGAATAAAAATTCAAAGTTTGAAAATTGCTAAATTTTCACAATTTTCGCCATATTTGCGTTTTTTTCAAAAATAAACGCAAGTTATATGGAAGAAATTTTACCACTAACATGAAGTACAATATGTCACGAGAAAACAATCTCAGAATCGCGAAGATCCGTTGAAGCGTTCCAGAGTTATAACCTCATAAAGAGACAGTGGTCAGAATTGTAAAAATTGGCCCGGTCATTAACGTGCAAACCACCCTTGGGGGTTAAGGGGTTAAAGATTTTGGAAGCTTTCTTGTCAACGAGTCTTCAGACCATTTCCTGCGGCAGTGGAGCACCCGTACCCCGCAAAGAAGAATTTTCCAACAGCTGATACGAACGGCTCAGGCACAGGAGACATGTAGCGAAGGGTAAACCGCTGGGCAGACCATGCTCCCTCTACCCATCTGTGCCTGTACCCCTCTGGAAGGGGTTGAAGTTCAAATTGAACCCAGCCCAGCTGACCAACTGCCATCAGGAATATTAGTCGCGCGAACATTAGCTACGGTACGAAACGGAACCGTCCTTGTGCGCTGTCTGAACTTAGGGGGGAATGACGTTACTCTGCCCCCCCAGAAGCGAAATAGCCCACCTCTTGGGCATGCCTGAAGAGATGGCTCCGCCTGAGGCGTTGCAGCTGACGGTGAAGCAAGAAGATCCTTAGATGATAACCGTGGATGCAGGAGTGACTCCGAACCC
>JARQOD010000001.1:380481105-380619706 GCA_033576555.1 Oophaga sylvatica | reverse complement strand
CAATTTATTTGTATGAAAACTGATTTTTCATTAATGATAGAGTAAATGAGTTGTGAAATTGTAAAAAATTGTATCCTGTGAAATTAAATCCCTGATGTTAATCCAATGACGGCCTCAGTGTTAACAGATTATGACCTGCATAGTATGCATACTTAGTAACAGAGCTGTTTCACATCTGCTCCTGTAATCATGATATTTCATTGATGATGAATGACTTCCACGAAGCAGGGGAATATATTTGCGTGACTCAGTAACACTAAACAAGCGAGGAGTCATGTTCAGTAGTAGGAGGTAATAAATAGTTGTGGTCTCAATGGAATGAAAAGTAAGATCCGACCATCAACCCAGCTTGTATTTTTTTCTTCACTTTTGCTGTATCTCATACCTTCATTTGTGCATCAAAGATCATTTTGATTCCATTACAAATAAATTGATGACTTATTTTATATTCCGACCATTTATATGCAATAAAACTCGTAAAAATTGTTGAGTTCTGGAGAAATTTTATACTAACCGATTATGTGGGTTAAAAATAATCTTTGTTATTTAGGGGTTAAGCTAGATGCACAATTAGAATGTTACAATTATCCTACTATCTCGTTAACCAGATCAAAGGTATTATTTGAGGTTTGTAATTGGAAGAAATATTTCCATAAATAAATGGAACACTTCTTTCTCTCAAATTCAAATGGGCTTTATTGGCAGGACTAAGTACATGTTAGCATTGCCAAAGCAAGTATTAAAATAACGGGGGGGGGGGGGATGGGGATAGGTACACATTCAAGGTGGGGTACAGGGGTCCATCAGGCTCTTCTTAGTCTGTGGCAGGCACTAACATATTGCGCTGCTATGGCTGCTGCACTTTCCTCTTCCCTCAATCTTATAGGCAATTTCTTTTCCTCCTTCATGGAGGTGTAGTCTGGGAGGAGATCAAGCAGTTTCCTGAAGTGAGTGTCCCTCTCTGTGGAGTATTTGGTGAACCTCATCAAGAAGTAGGCTTCATCCTCCACAACCTCTTGGGGGCACTGCTAGCAGAGTCTGCCCTTTTGGGGCATGTAGTTCTCTTTCTCTTTCTCCCAACTCGACTCCTATTTGTTGACAACACTTTTCTTCCTGACATAGAATCATAGAATCATAGAATGGTAGAGTTGGAAGGGACCTCCTGGGTCATCTGGTCCAACCCCCTGCTCAAAGCAGGATTCTCTAAATCATCCCAGACAGATGTCTATCCAGCCTCTGTTTGAAGACTTCCATTGAAGGAGAACTCACCACCTCTTGTGGCAGCCTGTTCCACTCATTGATCACCCTAACTGTCAAAAAGTTTTTTCTAATATCTAATCTGTGTCTCCTCCCATTCAGTTTCATCCCATTGCTTCTAGTCGTTCCTTGCGCAAATGAGAATAAAGATGATCCTTCTACAATGTGACAGCCCTTGAGATATTTGTAGACAGCTATTAAGTCTCCTCTCAGTCTTCTTTTTTGCAAGCTAAACATTCCCAAATCCTGCAACCGTTCCTCATAGGACATGGTTTGCAGACCGGTCACCATTCTGGTGGCTCTTCTCTGAACTTGCTCCAGTTTGTTGATGTCTTTTTTAAAATGTGGTGCCCAAAACTGGACACAGTATTCCAGATGAGGTCTGACCAAAGAGGAGTAGAGGGCAATAATGACCTCACGTGATCTAGACTGTATGCTTCTGTTGATACATCCTAGAATTGCATTTGCCTTTTTTGCTGCTGCATCACACTGTTGACTCATGTTAAGTCTGTGATCAATTAGTATACCCAAGTCTTTTTCACATGTGCTGTTACTTAGCCCTATTCCTCCCATTTTGTATATGCTTTTTTCATTTTTATTGCCCAGATGTAGTACTTTGCATTTTTCCCTGTTAAAATCCATTCTGTTAGTTGCTGCCCACTGCTCCAGTTTATGTATATCTTTTTGAATCCTCTCTCTCTCTTCTCTAGTATTAGCTACCCCTCCTAGCTTTGTGTCATCAGCAAATTTGATCAGTTTACCCTCAATTCCTTCATCTAAATCATTGATAAAGATGTTGAACAATACAGGGCCCAAAACAGAGCCTTGTGGTACCCCACTTGAGACATTCTTCCAACTGGATGTGCAGCCATTTACAACCACTCTTTGGGTCCGATCACTAAGCCAGTTATGAATCCACCTAACAGTTGCCTTGTCCATTCCATACTTAGTCATTTTTTCAATAAGGATTGTGTGAGATACTTTGTCAAATGCTTTGCTGAAGTCAAGATATACTATATCTACAGCATTTCCCTGATCCACCCAGTCAGTGATTCTGTCATAGAAGGAAATTAAGTTAGTCTGACATGACTTATTAGTTACAAACCCATGCTGACTCTGTTTAATCACTTCATTCTTATCCAGGTACTTGCATACATGTTCTTTAATAATTTGTTCAAAGATCTTTCCTGGTATAGAAGTCAGACTCACCGGCCTGTAGTTCCCTGGGTCCACCTTCTTTCCCTTTTTGAAGATAGGAACAACATTTGCTCTTCTCCAGTCTTCTGGGACTTCTCCTGTTCTCCAAGAATTTTCAAAGATTATGGACAGTGGTTCAAGAATTTCTTCTGCTATCTCCTTCAGTACCCTGGGGTACTGAATTCATCTGGACCTGGAGACTTGAATTCATTTAGGTTAGCTAAATGTTTCCTCACTGTCTTTCTGTTTATAGATGTCCTGGATTCTTCTATTCCTTTAATAGGACAATGAAGATCAGTTGATGTTACATTTCCTTTCTGAGAGAAAACAGATGCAAAATAGGAATTTAAAAGTTCAGCCTTCTCAACATCCTGACTTACCATTTCATCATTTTCATCCTGTAAAAATCCTATAGCATCTTTGACTTTTCTTTTACTTTTGACGTATCCCCAAAATCCTTTTTTGTTGCTTTTGACGTCACTTGCAAGCCTTAATTCATTGTCAGCTTTAGATAATCTGATTTGTGCCCTGCAGGTTCTGCAGACGGCATTATATTCTTCTTTAGATATGCCTCCCTCTTTCCATTTGATAAACATTTCTTTCTTCCTTTTTAGCATGTGTTTAAGTTCTATGTTCATCCATCCTGGTTTCCTTAAATGCTTCCCATTTTTCCCTCTTTTCGGAATTGTTAACGATTGTGCTTTGAGAATCTCATTTTTCAAGACATATGGACATATGTGGACATATATTTGGCCACCTTCCCTATCATTATACTAATCTTGGCAACCACCAGTGATTAAAGTCTATTCCAAAGGTCATTGATCTGTGACTTACCATAGCAAAGACCAGAAATTCTAATGAGGGCTAAAGCTGTACATAAATGTATCTTTATAAATGTATCTGTTGACAACTGGTAAATGGAGCTAAGGCCGGTGTCACACTAAGGATAAATACGGACGAGTGAGAGGCGTGAAAACCACGCATTACACACGTACCATATTTCTCTATGGGGCAGCTCTGATCATGCGTATTTTTCTCGGCCGTATGTTACGGTGCGAGACACCCGCAGCATGCTGCGATTGTCAACGTATTATGCCCGTTGTACGCCAATGAAAGTCTATGGGTGCGAGAAAACAACGGATTACACACGGACCAGACGTGTGACTTGCGAGAAATACGCAAGACTTCTGGAGCTCACAGGAAATGGTGCAACACATGCATCAGGAAGCTGACACATGCAAATTAGCTCAAAAAGATCGCCAGACATCCCGGAAGAACGCCTCCACGGAGTCGGCCATGATGTCAACCCTCATCAATGTCCAGATGCTCATTGTGTTTGTGCAGGAGAGGCCCGTAATTTGGGACCAAAGAGATGCACATTATGCAGACCGCGCAAGGAAAGAGGCGGCATGGAGGCGCATCTGTGGGCAGATGTTTCCCCACTTTGGCGACAGCCCACGCGAGGAGCAGCAGCGAATCAGTAAGTTACTTGATTTTTTTTCCAAACTTCTTAACGGTCACAGCGTATTCCTAGCGCAGAATTTGGCCATAAAAAGTTGTTGTTTTTTTTTAGTGGCGCAAAAATGTTAGTATAGTCACATCCTAGTAGACCCCCATGACTATATTACGTGTATGTAGAAGAATTTGGCTTTGTGCACCTAGCTAATTGATTACATTATATGTGTCATTGCAGTGGATGATGTTATGAGAAGATGGAGAAGCATCCGCGACCAATACCAGCGGGAACGGCAGCAGAGGGCCAAGAGCAGGTCAGCAGCACCCACAAAACGAAAATACATTTACTTTGACAGGCTGGGTTTTCTTGCACCTATTCTGGATCTCAGACTGTAAGTACATACATCACACCACATAACACATATGCAGTTTAGGCTCACCTCTCCTACGTGTTCTAATACCCTTTCATTTCCCAACAGAACTCAATCCAACCTCACTGAGAGGGAGACAGCTCCGACTCAGAGGCCATTATTGACCCAGTTGGGGGAGGTGAAGAGGTGGCTGGCCCATCGTCTGAACCTCCCATCAGCATCCCCCAAGGTTCACAATCACAAGGACCACAGTAACCCCCTCCTCCTCTACCTGTACCAGAGGCACCAGCTGCAGCAGCATCTGCCATTGGGGATGAAGCAGGAAACGGCAGCAGCCTCACTGTACCTCTGGGGGCTCCCCCCAGCCTGCTGCAATATCCCGCCGTGGGAGAAGACGGCGAGACATAACTGGGTCAGACACATGTAGGCATGTGGACACTGGGGTACTCAATTACCTTTCAAGGGCAGCTGTGGATGAGGGTGAGGAGGCCTATGCCAGTAGCCTTGCCCGCTACCTTCGTCCCCTACCCCGTGAGCTCAGGCTCCGTGTGCGAGGATCAATGCACATCCTAATTGATGCATGCACACCCCCCAATACACCATATGAGGTGTTTGAATTCCTTGAGAGGTGGCAGCTCTCACCCCGTAACCTTCTGCGCCTTGCCCACCAAAATGTGCATGCTCAATTAGGATCTGATGATCCTCCTGCACGGGTGCCTACACCTCAACCCATTCCCCCACCGAACCAACCTTGGCAACAACAGGGTCAAATGGCTGGCTATAATCCGACTTCCCAATATGGCCACTTGTACAGATCCAGTGTTGGAGGCTGGTCCCAACCTGGATGTGCTCAGCATGGTCATATTGGGGGGTATGATTCTCGTGGGTATCATCTTACACAGGAATATAATCTCCCTTATCTGTATGGCAATGTGCCCACACACCAACCTGACCGTGGACAGATGTTAGCTCAGGGCCTTGAAAATCCACCCCAACAAGGTGATGGTCAAGGTTCTCATCATAGCCAACCACACAGAGATGCTGAGAACCCGCCAACCCCACCACCCACATACCACTAGCTGTGATTTTTTATTTTACTTATATTTATGATTTAAAAAGTAGTTTATTTTTTTATATTTACTTTTGACTCATGTTATGCAAAAGAAATGTGCACTAATCTAGATGCCTGTAATAAACATATGGTAACAATATGCTCTTGAGTAGGCATACTCAACGTTTGTTATTTTCATTACCTCTTATGATTTAAACAAAAGTTTGTTATTTTTTTATATTTATTTTTACACCATGTTGTGTAAAGCATATTTGCACTCATCTGAATGCCTGCAAAGAGCATATGGTACTTAGCTGGTGGGATATGGGCTAGGTGAAAATTATTTATGTTAGGGTCTGCGGAACGCACCGAGTAGATATTGTAGAGAGGTGCGTTCGCAGCCCGGGGTCCAGCGTGCAGGCGAAGCCCGCTGCTAGTAAGATGGCGAAAGTAGTGAACTCTGTTATCCCGCAGAGTCGCTAAAATAAATGCCGTAGCACGCTGTGGCAGTTAGTGCGAACTCTGTTAATCTCCAGAGCCGCTAACGGGAATGCCACAGCGCTATATGGTGATAAGTACGAACTCACTTAACTTCAGTGAGCCGCAAAGTAAAACGCTAGGGCGCTGAACCAGTGTTATAAAGCGAACCCTGTTGCGTCACAGAGCCGCTGAGAAAAAGACTGTGTCCTGTTAGACTCACAGGGATACACAGATAACTGCTGTGCGGATAGCAGTCCGTGATCATGCAGAAAGCAACGCAATCAAGCAATCTCCTCACCGGAGAAGCCGGTATTCTAGGGGCTTATTTCAGCCAAGCCCTAACCACGTGCACCCAAATCTCCTCACCGGAGAAGCCGGTATTCTAGGAGCTTATTTCAGCAAAGCCCTAACCAGATGCATACATGATCACACTGGCGCAAAGCACATAATGCAATTGATACTAGCGCATGGCGGCCCAGCCATGCCACCCTTTTATAGTAACAGCTACAGGACCTGCCAGAAAAAGGTCCAATGAGAAACTGTTCCAAAACACATGTAGTTTCAGGACCTTCCTGGCGGTCCAATAGGAGCTGCTGCAGTACCTGAACATGTGACCCCTGATCTTCAATGAGAGATCTTACCCTGGGCATGCTCAGAAGGGGAAACGCAGGACTTCGTCCCAAAGACGTCTGCTCCAGCACTGGCTATAATAGAAGATCCAGAAGGGGCAACAGCAAGTCTCTGCACAGTATTGGAATGAGCAAGACGCTGGGACCGACGTCTCTGCCGAGCAGGCTCCACTGCGGACGGAGATGGATGGGGGACTGGTTCGAGACTCCCTTGTGCAGCAGCGGGAACTCGAACCCTAACATTTTGCTTCTTGATATCTTATAATTTATATCAATGTTTGTAATTTTTTCACATCCATTTTAAACATTGTTGGCTAATGCATCATTGCATTAGTCTAGTCTTAGAACCCAACCATATGGGGCAGATATGCTGCTCACTAGTGATAGTGAAAGTTTGTTATTTTGCTTATCTATTATTATTTATGGAAAAGTGTGTTATTTTTTTACATTTTATTTAACTCCATGTTGTCTATTGCATATTTGCAGTAGTATAATCTAGTGAACCTAACATATGGGTAACATATGGTCTTCACTATACATAGTGAACATTTGTTATTTTCTTTACATACTATTTACTGCAATGTTTGTTATTTTTTTAAATTTAATTTCACTCACAGTTGTCAAATGCATCTTTGCACTTGTCTAATGTGATCAATCCGACATATGGGTCACATATGATCAGCACTAGCATATTGACTATTGGTTTTTGTCTTTACATACTATTATGTATAGAAACATTTGTAATTTTGTCGTGCCTTAATTTGGTACTTGTGTAAGAATGCACACTTACACTGTTGTGCTGTAAATACATATACCATATGAAGCAAATATGGTAGTCACTACCTCAAGTGGCAGTTTGCACATATAAATATCTATTTTTATAAAAACTTTGGAGTCTTTTTTCATAAGTTGTTTGTACTCAACCACCAACACATCTGTTATGACCATTAACACCAGACAGAGACTATGACAATTTGGGAAGTGGCATTGCTCCTCAAATCCCCTGGCAATCCTCTTCCAGTCTTCCATCTTTGGCTCAGGCATGACCAGTTGATGCAGTCTGTCCCAGAGTTGTGAGCAGGTATCATGCACAATGCCAGAGATGGTGGACCTCCCAATCAAAAACTCCAGATGGAGTGCGGCATAGGATATGCCAGTAGTTAGGAACCTACAAGTAACTAAATGTACAGAGAACAATCAATACACATACACAAAGGTTTAACAAACGCACTATACATAACCATTACATGATTTAATGTCCAAACAATCATAAGTAAACATTTTCAATAATTGAAATATACACATCATGTTAGGGTCTGCGGAAAGCACCAAATAAATATAAATAATAGGTGCGTTCGCAGTCCGGGGTCCACCATGCAGGCAGAGCCTGCTGCTAGTAAGATGACACTAGATGGCAGTATAAGCGAACTCTGTTACACCACAGAGTCACTGACATAGATGCTGTGGCACTATATGGCGGTATAAGCGAACACTGTTACATCACAGAGTCGCTGACATAGATACAGTGGCACTATATGGCGGTATGAGCGAACTCTGTTACTCCACAGAGTCGCTGTGTTAGAGACTGTGTCCTGTTAACCCCACAGGCATACACAGATAGCTGCAGAGCAGATAGCAGTCCGTGGTCATGCAGACAGTAGCGCAAACAACCAACTCCTCACCAGAGTAGCCGGTATTCTAGAGGCTATTTCAGCCAAGCCCTGAACACGTGCATACAAAACTCCTCACCGGAGGTGCCGGTATTCTAGGGGCTTATTTCAGCTGAGCCCTAACCGCATGCGTACATGACCACACTGGCGCAAAGCACACAATTGATTTGATACTAGCGCATGGCCGTGTGGCCATGCAAGCCTTATATAGAAGCAGCAAGTACAGGACCTTCCGGAAAGGACCAATGGAAAGCTGCTCCAGATCTACAGCAGCTTCAGGACCTTCCTAGAGGACCAATGGGAGTCGCTGCAGTAGCTGAGCATGTGACCCCTGATCTCCTATGAGAGATCTTACTCTGGGCATGCTCAGAGGAGGAAAAGCAGGACTTAGTCCCACAGCCATCTGCTCGCCGCTGACCAGTACTGGCTACAATGACAGAACCTGGAGAGGCAGCAGTAACCCTTTGTACCGTATCAGGCTGTGCAAGCCGCTGGGACCGACGTCTCTGCTGAGCAGGCTCCACTGCGGCAGGAGAAGGATGGGAGACCGCATCAGAGATGGTTCGAGATTCCCCCTGTGCAGAAGCGGGAACTCGACCCCTAACATTACCCCCATAGGGTCCCCCTCCTTGGACCCCACTACGCTCGAAGGCAGTAATGAGCTGCGGAGCCTGAATACGCTCAGCAGGCTCCCATGACCTATCCTCAGGCCCATAACCCCTCCAATCCACTAAATAAATTTTTTTGCCACGTACCACCTTGCACCCCAAAATTGCATTCACCTCGTAGTCGTCCGTAGACAAACCCGATGTCCCGGCAGATGACTCGGAAAACCGGGACAAGTACACGGGTTTCAAGAGGGACACATGGAAGGTGTCGGTGATACCCAGGCGTGGCGGAAGGACTAGGCGATAGACCACAGGATTGACCTGTTCGAGAACCTTGAAGGGACCCAAGAAGCAAGGTGCAAACTTAGTGGACTCTACTCGCAGCCTGATGTTATGGGCGGAGAGCAACACTAAGTCACCAGGGGCAAATGTCGGAGTGGGGCGCCGATGTGCGTCGGCGGAGGACCTCATCCTTTCCTTGGAGGCCTGAATGGCATCCTGAGTACGGTCCCAAATGTCCCGTGCCTCCACAGCCCAGTCTGCCACCCTGGAGTCGGCGGAAGACACTGGCATAGGTACAGGAACCCTCGGATGCTGACCGTAATTAAGGAGGAATGGGGTTTGTCCAGTGGAGTCTGCCACGGCGTTGTTCAACGCAAACTCTGCCCACGGTAACAAGGATGCCCAGTCATCCTGCCTGGCTGAGACAAAGTGTCGCAGATATGTGACCAAGGTCTGGTTGGCCCTCTCTACCAACCCATTCATCTCGGGATGATATGCTGAAGAGAGATTTAACTCAATACTGAATAGACGACAAAGCTCTCTCCAGAACTGAGACGCAAACTGGGGACCTCGGTCACTAACGATTTTGTCCGGCATGCCATATAGACGGAAGATATGTCTTATGAACAATGCTGCCAGGGCCCATGCAGAAGGTAACCGTGGTAACGGCACCAGGTGCACCATTTTGGAAAAATGGTCAGTGATCACCCAAATGATGGTGCAGCCCTGAGACTTGGGTAAGCCCACCACAAAGTCCATCCCGACCATCTCCCAAGGCCTGTCTGCCACCGGCAATGGATAAAGTAACCCAGCTGGCCGTTGACGAGGGGACTTATTTTTGGCGCAGGAGACACATGCCCGAATATAGTCTCCGAGGTCCCAGACCATATGTGGCCACCAGTACATCCTCGCCAGTAGCTCAGATGTCCTTTTTGTCCCAAAATGTCCACCCACCCTGGACGAATGGACCCAAGAGAGAACCTCCGGTCGCAAATTATATGGAACAAAAGTCTTGCCTGGAGGCACAGACTCTAGCGACACCGGGCCTACAGTTCTCAGGTTCTCAAAGGGGACAATAAGCCGCGGCTCCCCCTCCTCCTCCTCAGAAGACACGAAGGAGCGAGAGAGAGCGTCAGCCCGAATGTACTTTTCTCCCGAAAGAAAATGGAGGGTGAAGTGAACAAGGACCATCTGGCCTGACGAGAATTTAGCCGCTGGGCGGTTTGTAAGTACATCAAATTCTTGTGGTCAGTAAAGACTTGGAAGGGAAAGGGAGCCCCCTCCAACAGAAAGCCAACTTCATTGCTAGCAACTCCCTGTCCCTGATGGAATAATTCCTCTCCGCTGGTGTGAAGGTCTTGGAGAAGAAGAAGCAAGGATGCTTCCGACCTTAAGCATCCTTTTGAAAGAGGACTGCTCCAGCACCAATGGATGAGGCATCCACCTCCAATATGAATGGCTTATCAACATCAGGGTGGTGTAGGATGGGAGCGCTAGCAAAATGAGACTTAATTGAGGTGAAAGTCTTGGAGACTTCTTCGGACCACAATTTGGGATTTGCTCCCTTCTTGGTGAGGGCTACCAAGGGAGCTACCAAAGTTGAAAAATGGGGAATGAACTGGCGATAGTAATTAATGAACCCCATAAAGCGCTGCACTGCTTTAAGAGAATGGGGTACTTGCCAGTCCATCACAGCCTGTAGTTTGGCAGGATCCATATCCAATCCCTGGGCGGAGATAATATAGCCCAGGAATGGTAAAGACTCCTGCTCAAACACACATTTCTCCAACTTTGTATAAAGGGAATTTGCCCGCAAGAGGTCGAAGACTCTGCAGACATCTCTCCGGTGGGAGTCAATATCTGGAGAGAAGATGAGAATATCATCCAGATAGACTACGACCGAGGTGGAAAGCATATCCCGGAAGATGTCATTAACAAAGTCTTGGAAAACGGCTGGGGCATTACAGAGCCCGAAGGGCATCACCAGATATTCATAGTGCCCATCCCTGGTATTAAAAGCCGTCTTCCATTCGTCCCCCTCACGGATGCGAATCAGGTCATAAGCACCCCGCAGGTCTAATTTGGTAAATACCCTTGCTCCCCGGAGCCTATCAAAAAGCTCAGAAATCAGGGGCAACGGATATTTATTCTTAATGGTGATGGCGTTAAGACCCCTGTAATCTATGCAGGGACATAATTTTCCGTTCTTCTGCACGAAGAAGAACCCCGCCCCAGCAGGTGACACTGACTTCCTAATGAACCCTCTTGCCAGATTCTCCTGGATGTATTGGGACATAGCCTCTGTCTCCGGGAGAGAGAGGGGATAGACCCGTCCCCGGGGAGGTTCTGCTCAAGGCAAGAGGTCAATAGGACAGTCATAGGGGTGGTGAGGCGGAAGAGTCTCCGCAGCCTTTTTGGAGAACACGTCTACATAGGACCAATAACACTTGGGAAGGGAAGTGAGATCTGCGGGTATCCCTGTAGTAGTAACCTGAACACTCTCCCTCACATATCTACCTTTACAAGATTCACTCCAACCCCGTATCCTCCCAGAGGACCACTCAGGGGCGCACCTATAATGAGGCGAGTTGAGCCTTCTGTCTCAGGCAGTGGCAACTAGGGGGCGGCAGAGCGGAAGTCAGAACACGTGGTGTGGTGCCGGCTCTCCTTAATTCCTGCTGAGTCTTACACTCCTGCGCACTGTGCTATGTGTTGTGAATAGGCTGGAAATGAGTTCTGAGCAGAAGCTCCCTCTGGTGGTTACAAACGGTACTGGACTGTCCAGTGAAGACTATGGGGATTGGGAATCAGGTGTTACTGACTGGTCTTATATAAGGGAGTCGCCTTCCCATCAGGGTTGCCGGTGATCAATTGTTCTGGTCTCAATCCTTGATTCCTGTTTCCTTGGTAGCCTGCTGTGTCGTGTCTGAATCTCCTGCTAACAGATAAGACATTTTCTTCTTTTTGTTTTTGTGCTTGATTTTTGCATTTTGTCCTGCACTTCTGTGGGGGCCTTCAGGGTCCCCTCAGGGGGCTTTTGCCCTCTCAGTTCAGTTCAGCCACTGATGTTTGTACATTTGCTTTTTCCAGTTTTTTCAGTGGCTGCTGTTTTGTTTTTGGTTACACCAGAGAACTAATTTAGGTGGTAGAGGTCGTGTGATCTCAGGTGTTTTTGAAATTAGTAGAGTTGGTGCTTTTCAGGGTTTTTTGGGATTGCAGTAAGTGCCCTTCCTATCCTTTTCTATTTAGTAAGTTTGGGCCCCAACGTTTGCTCATACTATTTTCTGTCTGTGTCAGTATTTCTTCTTGTCTAACCGCCATTACATGTTTGGGGGCTTCCTATGTTCTTTGGGGATCTGCTCCGGGGCAGATAGCTTTCCTCTTTCTATCTTTAGGTGTAGTTAGTTTCTCAGGCTGTGACGAGGCGTCTAGGACCAACGTAGGAACGCTCCACGGCTGCCTCTAGTTGTGGTGGTTAGTCAGGGTACTGCAATCTCATAGTTTCCAACTGCTCTGGTGTATTTCCTTTTTGCCTGCTCTCCTCAGCTACCAAATCATAACAGTATCACCGGCCTAAACTGAAAATTATATGGTACTCACAGAAGGGAAAAATATTGTGGAAAGAAAAAAAAAAAAAAGTTGTCAGAGTTGTCAGAGATATTTTTTTTTTTTTCTGTTTGTTTCATTTTTTTTTTTCCTCTGTATCTCTGGGTGCTGAGGAGGATTTTTTTTTCTCTCTCAATGGAGTTTGCACAGTTGTCTGGCCGTGTGGATCAGCTTGCCACTGAAGTTCGGAGTATTGCTACCTATCTTGCTAGGTTGCCTGTTGTGGAACCTAGGATTCCCATGCCAGATTTGTTTTTAGGGGATCGAGCTAAATTTCAGAATTTCCAAAAAAAACTGTAAATTGTTTTTTGCCTTAAAATCTAAGTCCTCAGGGAACGCTGCGGAGCAGGTTCAAATTGTCATCTCTCTCCTGCGCGGCGACCCTCAGGATTGGGCTTTTTCCCTGACACCTGGGGATCCTGTTTTGAGTGATGTTGATGCGTTTTTTCAGGCTTTGGGGTTATTGTACGATGAGCCTAATGTCGCTGGTCAAGCTGAAAAAAATTTGTTGCCATTAAGTCAGGGGCTTGAGGACGCTGAGTTATACTGTCAGAGATTCCGTAGGTGGGCAGTCCTGACCAAATGGAATGACGACGCTTTGGCAGCTCTTTTTCGGAAGGGACTGTCAGATAATGTAAAGGATGTTATGGTGGGATTCCCTGTTCCCTCTGGTCTCAATGATTCTATGTCATTAGCGATTCAAATTGACAGACGTTTGCGTGAGCGGAAAGGTATGCGTGGAATAATGTTGCCTTGTGAACCTGCTTCTGGATCCATGCAGTGTGATGGAGTGGTTTCTGGGGCACAGCGTCATGAATTTCGAAAGCGCAATGGGTTATGTTTCTACTGTGGTGATGCCTCTCATGCTATTTCAGTCTGCCCTAAGCGGGGAAGACGTTTTGCACGCTCAGTTGTCTTGGGTAGTGTTCAAACTAAGTTTTTATTAACTGTTACCCTGATATGCTCTCTGTCCTCATTTTCTGCTCAGGCTTTTGTTGATTCTGGAGCAGCTATTAACCTGATGGATTTTGATTTTGCTAAACGTTGTGGGTTTCCCTTGATACCCCTACGGAAGTCTATTCCCCTACTGGGGATCAATTCTACCCCTTTGGCTGAGAATAAACCTCAGTTCTCTACTCAGGTGATAATGAGGGTAGAACCTGATCATCAGGAGAGTTGCAAATTTTTGGTTCTGTATAATCTGCATGACATTATCGTACTGGGTTTCCCTTGGTTACAGTCTCATAATCCTGTTTTGGATTGGAAATCTGTGTCTGTTACCAGTTGGGGCTGCCAATGTGTTAATACCAACACTCCTGTTTTTTCTGCCTCCCCCCAGGCTCAGGATGTTCCTGACTTTTTGATTGATTTTTCTGATGTGTTTAGCGAAAGTAAATCTGCATCCTTACCTCCCCATAGGAGCTATGACTGCGCTATTGAATTAGTGCCTGGTAGTAAATTCCCTAAAGGTCGCCTTTTTAACCTGTCTGTACCTGAACATGATGCTATGTGGTCTTATATCAAGGAGTCATTGGAGAAGGGTCATATCAGACCATCCTCTTCACCCTTAGGTGCCTGTTGTGAATGGGTTTGAGATGAGTTCTGAGCAGAGGCTCCCTCTGGTGGTTACAAGCGGTACTAGTGAGAATTGTGAGGACTGGGAATCAGGTGTTACTGATTGGTCTTATTTAAGGGAATCATTTTCCCATCAGGGTTGCCGGTGATCAATTGTTCTGGTCTGAATCCTTCTTTCCAGTTTCCCTTGTAGCCTGCTGTGTCGTGTCTGCATCTCCTGCTATCAGATAAGACAATTTCTTATTTTGTGTTTTTGCTATATTTTTGCATTTGGTCCTGCACTTCTGTGGGGGCCTTCTGGGTCCCCTCCGGGGGCTTTTGCCCTCTCGGTTTGGTTCGGCCACTGTGTTTTGTACTTTTGCTTTTTCCAGTTTTTTCAGTGGCTGCTGTTTTTGTTACACCAGAGAACTAATTTAGGTGGTAGAGGTCGTGTGATCTCAGGTGATTTTGAAATTAGTAGAGTTGGTGTTTTTCAGGGTTTTCTGGGATTGCAGTAAGTACCCTTCCTGTCCTTTTCTATTTAGATAGTTTGGGCCCCAGCTTTTGCTCATACTATTTTCTTTCTGTGTCAGTATTTCCTCTTGTCTAACCGCCATTACATGTTTGGGGGCTTTCTATTATCTTTGGGGTTCTGCTCCGGGGCAGATAGCTTTCCTATTTCTATCTTTAGGTGTAGTTAGTTTCTCAGGCTGTGACGAGGCATCTAGGACCAACGTAGGAACGCTCCACGGCTGCCTCTAGTTGCGGTGGTTAGTCAGGTACTGCAATCTCATAGATTCCAACTGCTCTGGTGTATTTCCTTTTTTGCTTGCACTCCTCAGCTACCGTAACATAACAGGTGCCGGTTTTTTTCTTTGTGGCCAAAAAGGATGGTTCATTAAGGCCGTGTATTGATTATCGTCTCTTGAACAATATTACTGTGAAATATCAATATCCTTTACCCTTGATCTCTGATCTGTTTTCCAGGGTGAAAAACGCTACTTGGTTTACCAAGCTTGACCTCAGGGGGGCATATAACCTTATTCGCATTAAGCACGGGGATGAATGGAAGACGACATTTAATACCCCTGAAGGGCATTTTGAGTACCTTGTGATGCCCTTTGGGCTCACTAATGCTCCTTCTGTCTTCCAGTCCTTCATGAATGACATTTTCAGGGATTTTGTGGATAAATTTCTGATTGTTTATTTGGATGATATCCTGATTTTTTCCAATGACTGAGACTCTCATGTAAAACATGTTCTGACTGTGTTCCAGATTTTGAGAGGGAATGCTCTGTATGTGAAGGGATCAAAGTGTCTTTTTGGCGTTCAGAGGATCTCATTTCTGGGATTCATTTTGTCCCCATCTGTTATTGAAATGGACCCGGTCAAAGTTCAGGCCATCTGTGATTGGGTCCAACCTACTTCATTAAAGGCTCTTCAAAGATTCTTGGGTTTTGCCAATTTTTATCGTAAATTTATTGGTAATTTCTCTGTTATTGTTAAACCATTAACTGATTTGACCAAGAAGGGTTCTGATGTGGTGAATTGGCCTCCTGAGGCAGTCTCTGCATTTCAGGAACTTAAGCAGAGATTCACTTCTGCTCCTGTTCTACGGCAGCCTGATGTTTCTCTACCATTTCAGGTGGAGGTTGATGCCTCTGAAATTGGGGCAGGTGCCGTTTTGTCCCAAAGAGATCCAGAGACCTCTAAAAGTAACCCTTGTGCCTTTTTCTCTCGAAAATTTTCTCCCACTGAACGTAATTATGACGTGGGTAATCGGGAGTTATTAGCCATGAAGTGGGCTTTTGAAGAGTGGAGACATTGGCTGGAGGGAGCCAAACATCAGGTGGTGGTCCTTACGGACCATAAGAATCTAGTTTATCTGGAATCTGCCAAGCGACTTAATCCTAGACAGGCCAGGTGGGCCTTGTTTTTCACACGTTTTAATTTTGTGGTTTCATTTCTTCCTGGCACTAAAAATGTTAAGGCGGATGCCCTCTCGAGGAGTTTCCTGGCGGACTCTCCTGAGTTATCTGATCCTTCTGTTATTTTGAAAGAGGGTGTAGTTCTTTCCGCCATCTCGCCCAATTTGAGACTGGCTCTGGAGGGGTGTCAGGAGGACAAGCCCGAGCGCTGCCCTGTTGGGAAATTGTTTGTCCCGGACCAGTGGAAAAAGAGTGTAATGTCTAAGATTCATTGTTCCACGTTGTGCCGGTCATCCCGGAATTTTTGGTACCAGAGACTTGGTTAGTCGGTCCTTTTGGTGGTCTACCTTGTCTCGTGATGTCAGGGAGTTTGTGCAGTCCTGCGGGACTTGCTCTCGCTCCAAGCCTTGCTCTCGTTCTAGTGGTTTGTTGATGCCATTACCTGTGCCCAAGAGACCATGGACCCATATCTCTATGGATTTCATTTCCGACCTCCCTGTTTCTCAGAGAATGACCGTCATCTGGGTGATTTGCGATAGGTTTTCCAAGATGATACATCTTGTGCCATTACCTAAGTTGCCTTCCTCCTCTGAATTGGTGCCTTTGTTTCTTCAGCACGTGGTTCGTTTACACGGCATTCCTGAGAACATTGTGTCTGACAGAGGAGTCCAGTTTGTTTCCAGATTTTGGAGGACCTTTTGTTCTAAAATTGGTGTTCAATTGTCTTTCTCCTCGCGTTTCATCCTCAGACCAATGGTCAAACTAAGAGAACAAACCAGACATTGGAGACTTATCTAAGATGCTTTGTGTCTGCTGATCAGGATGACTGGGTCTCTTTTTTGCCTTTGGCTGAGTTTGCTCTTAATAATAGGGCTAGCTCTGCCACTTTGATGTCTCCATTTTTCTGTAATTCTGGGTTTCACCCTCGATTTTCTTCAGGACAGACGGAGGCTTCTGTCTGTCCAGGTGTTGACTCTGTTGTGGAGCGTATGCAGCAGATTTGGGACCAGGTAGTGGAGAGGTTGTCCCTCTCTCAGGAGAGGGCCCAGCGGTTTGCTAACCGGCATAGGACTGATGGTCCTCGGTTTAAAGTGGTGGACTTGGTCTGGTTGTCCTCAAGAAATATTCCTATGAGAGTGGCATCTCCTAAATTTAAGCCTAGGTTCATTGGACCTTATAAGATCATGGAGATTCTTAATCCTGTTTCTTTTCGTTTGCTTCTTCCAGGGACATTTAAGATCCATAACGTGTTCCACAAGTCCTTGTTGAAGAGGTTTGTCGAGCCAGTGGTTCCTACTACCGTGCCTCCTGACCCTGTTTTGGTTGAGGGCAATCTGGAGTATGTGGTTGAGAAAATATTGAATTCTCGTTTTTCTAGACGGAAACTCCAGTATTTGGTTAAATGGAGAGGTTATGGTCAGGAAGACAATTCTTGGGTGTTTGCTTCGGACATCCATGCTAGGAGACTCATCCGTGCGTATCATAGAACTCATCCTGACCGACCTGGTTGCTCAAATGAGGGTTCGGTGACCCCTCCTCAAGGGGGGGTACTGTTGTGAATTTGCTGGAATTGAGTTCTGAGCAGAAGCTCCCTCTGGTGGTTACAAACGGTACTGGAGTGTCCAGTGAAGATTGTGAGGATTGGGAATCAGGTGTTACTGACTGGTCTTATATAAGGGAGTCGCCTTCCCATCAGGGTTGCCGGTGATCAATTGTTCTGGTCTCATGTAATGTATGTAGTACAGTTCATATAGCGTCTTGTGCTTGGGTGCGATGAAAATACATGAGACACAGGTTTGATATAGAAAGTCTTGTATTACTTCATACAAGTTGGTAAAAATAGTCACACAGTTTGCAGACACAGAAGCAGGAGACACAGCAGGCCAGAGTAATCTAAGCTCAGCAATCACTCTCCACAACAGGTTCAGGATCTTCTTCTCTGTTACCGTAAGTCCATGCAAACGTGGGTCTTTCAAAGAGCAGGGTTCAGAGTCCACAAGTGCTTCAGAGTTCCTCAGTAGGAATAGCTGGAGTACAAGGTCCAAGGCTTCAGGGGTCAGGTCACAGGTTCACTGCAGGCTAGTTTCTGAAGCACTGATTGCTCAGCTGTGGCTGCTTAAGAAGCAAAAGGAGAGAATCAGGGCGGGAACATGCAAGCTGGAAACTCCATTTTGACTGAGGGCAAGATAGCTGCAGCAAGACAGAAAGTAAAATGGCTGACGAACAAACTGAGTTTCAGGAACATGTACACAGAACCTTACATCTCAATCCTTGATTCCTGTTTCCTTGGTAGCCTGCTGTGTCGTGTCTGAATCTCCTGCTAACAGATAAGACATTTTCTTCTTTTTGTTTTTGTGCTTGATTTTTGCATTTTGTCCTGCACTTCTGTGGGGGCCTTCAGGGTCCCCTCAGGGGCTTTTGCCCTCTCAGTTCAGTTCAGCCACTGATGTTTGTACATTTGCTTTTTCCAGTTTTTTCAGTGGCTGCTGTTTTGTTTTTGGTTACACCAGAGAACTAATTTAGGTGGTAGAGGTCGTGTGATCTCAGGTGTTTTGAAATTAGTAGAGTTGGTGCTTTTCAGGGTTTTTTGGGATTGCAGTAAGTGCCCTTCCTATCCTTTTCTATTTAGTAAGTTTGGGCCCCAACGTTTGCTCATACTATTTTCTGTCTGTGTCAGTATTTCTTCTTGTCTAACCGCCATTACATGTTTGGGGCTTCCTATGTTCTTTGGGGATCTGCTCCGGGGCAGATAGCTTTCCTCTTTCTATCTTTAGGTGTAGTTAGTTTCTCAGGCTGTGACGAGGCGTCTAGGACCAACGTAGGAACGCTCCACGGCTGCCTCTAGTTGTGGTGGTTAGCCAGGGTACTGCAATCTCATAGTTTCCAACTGCTCTGGTGTATTTCCTTTTTGCCTGCTCTCCTCAGCTACCAAATCATAACAGCTATGTGTCCCGCAGTGAGAAGCAGCCACGCCCCCCATGCACCCCTTCCTCACCCTCCCACTTTTCCACTTCAGCTTCTGGCAGCCAGGAGTCCGTTGCTGTGCTGTCCTCTTATGTGCGAGCAGGACCTGTGATGAGGTCACAGGAGGGGAAGGAGTCAGGGGTCACATGGTCAGGCTCCCTGTGTGCTGGTCTGCTGTCCTGGTTGTCATGGTGCTGGATGAAGGTAAGTTTATGTGTGGGATCAGGAGGGGTTTACAGTGTGGATGTAGCAGAGCTGTGTGTGTACGAGGTGTACGGAGCGGAGCCTTGTGTGTACGAGGTGTACGGAGCGGAGCCGTGTGTGTACGGAGCGGAGACGTGTGTGTACGAAGTGTATGGAGCGGAGCCGTGTGTGTACGAAGTGTACGGAGCGGAGCCGTGTGTGTACGAGGTGTACGGAGCGGAGCCGTGTGTACGAGGTGTACGGAGCGGAGCCTTGTGTGTACGAGGTGTACGGAGCGGAGCCTTGTGTGTACGAGGTGTACGGAGCGGAGCCGTGTGTGTATGGAGCGAAGCCGTGTGTGTACGAAGTGTACGGAGCGGAGCCGTGTGTACGAGGTGTACGGAGCAAAGCCGTGTGTGTACGAGGTGTACGGAACGAAGCCATGTGTGTACGAAGCGGAGCCGTGTGTACGAGGTGTACGGAGCGAAGCCGTGTGTGTACGAAGTGTACGGAGCGGAGCCGTGTGTGTACGAAGTGTACGGAGCGGAGCCGTGTGTGTACGAGGTGGATGTAGCAGTGCTGTGTGTGTACGGGGCATACGAAACGGAGCCATACGAAGTGTACGGAGCTGAGCCGCTCAGTTCCGTACACACAGGGCTCCGTGCTTGAGCTGTGTGTGTACGGAGCGGAGCAGAGCCATATGTGTACGGGTTGTACGGAGTGGAGCCGCGTGTGTATGGAGCGGAGCCGCGTGTGTACGGAGCGGAACCGCATGTGTATGAGGTGTATGGTCCAAAGCCGCATGTGTACAAGGTTTACGGAGTGGAGCCATGTGTTTACAAGGTGTACTACTTATACAGAACTTTAATAAATATGAAAATCGATGTTTCAAACATATTGCTATTTAAGGGTCTGTGCACACGTTGCGGAATCTGCTGCGGATCTGCAGCGGATTTGCCGCTGCAGATCCGCAGCAGAACTGCAAGTGATGTACAGTACCATTATATTCAATGGAAATAAAAAAACGCAGTGCATATGCTGCAGATTTTTCTGCGCGTATTTGGTGCGGATTTAAATCCGCAGCATGTCACTTCTTTTGTGCAGTTCCGCAGCATTTTGAGACCTGCTCTAAATAGGAATCCGCAGGTCTCAAAACGCAGGGGAAATCTGCACAAAAACCGTGGCAAATCTGCAGGTAAAATGCAGGTCATTTTACCTGCGGATTTAGCAAAATCTGCATGGAAATTCCACAGCAGATTCTGCACATACCCTGGTCAGGGTCAGTGTCCTAGACCTCAATGGGGAGGGTGCAGCTGTGCTGGGGGAGAAAATGGCTAGAAGGTTGGAGGAGTCTTTAAACTAGGGACTAGTGGGGAGGGTATTCATTTTATAGGAGGGGAAGGCAGTGCAGATAGAGACCTGGGCACAAATAATGAAATTGGGGGTGGGGGTGGCATGGGGGGTGGGGTTAGAACAGTTAATAATTTAAGAAAGAATAGAGGTTCAGAGAGATACATAAAGTGCATGTATACTAATGCTAGAAGCCTCACCAACAAAATGGCGGAATTAGAATTAATTTTGTTGGAACAAAATTATGGCATGGTGGGGATATCTGAGACTTGGCTGGATGAGAGCCACGACTGGGCGGTTAATTTACAGGGCTATAGTATGTTTAGGAATGACCGTAAAAATACGCGAGGTGGGGGTGTGTGTTTATATGTAAAATCATCCTTAACCCCTTCAAGACCCAGCCTATTTTGACCTTAAAGACCTTGCCATTTTTTGCAATTCTGACCAGTGTCCCTTTATGAGGTAATAACTCAGGAACGCTTCAACGGATCCTAGCGATTCTGAGATTGTTTTTTCGTGACATATTGGGCTTCATGTTAGTGGTAAATTTAGGTCGATAATTTTTGCGTTTATTTGTGAAAAAATGGAAATTTGGCGAAAATTCTGAAAATTTTGTAATTTTCAAATTTTTAATTTTTATTCTGTTAAACCAGAGAGTTATGTGGCACAAAATAGTTAATAATTAACATTTCCCACATGTCTACTTTACATCAGCACAATTTTGGGAACAACATTTTTTTTTGTTAGGAAGTTATAAGGGTTAAAAGTTGACCAGCGATTTCTCATTTTTACAGCAAAATTTACAAAACCATTTTTTTTAGGGACCACCTCACATTTGAAGTCACTTTGAGGGTCTATATGGCAGAGAATACCCAAAAGTGACACCTTTATAAAAACTGCACCCCTCAAGCTACTCAAAACTACATTCAAGAAGATTATTAACCCTTCAGGTGCTTCACAGGAACTAAAGCAACGTGGAAGGAAAAAATGGACATTTTAATTTTTCCAACAAAAATTTTCTTTTAGCATCAATTTTTTCATTTTTACATGGGCATCAGGATAAAATGGATCCTAAAATTTGTTGGGCAATTTCTCCTGAGTACACAGATACCTCATATGTGGTCATAAACCACTGTATGGGCGCACGGCAGGGCTCAGAAGGGAAGGAGTGCCATTTGACTTTTTGAATGGAAAATATGCTGGAATATTTAGCAGTTGCCATGTCGCATTTGGAGAGTTCCTGTGTGCCTAAACATTGGAGCTCCCCCACAAGTGACCCCATTTTGGAAACTAGACCCCCTAAGGAACTTATCTAGATGCATAGTGAGCACTTTGAACTCCCAGGTGCTTCACAAATTGATCCGTAAAAAAAAGAAAGTACTTTTTTTTCACAAAAATTTTCTTTTAGCCTCAGTTTTTTTCATTTTCACATGGGCAACAGTATAAATTGGATCCTAAAATTTGTTGGGCAATTTCTCCTGAGTACACAGATACCTCATATGTGGTCATAAACCACTGTTTGGGCGCACGGCAGGGCTCAGAAGGGAAGGAGCGCCATTTGACTTTTTGAATAGAAAATATGCTGGAATATTTAGCGGTTGCCATGTCGCATTTGGAGAGTCCCTGTGTGCCTAAACATTGGAGCTCCCCCACAAATGACCCCATTTTGGAAACTAGACCCCCTAAGGAACTTATCTAGATGCATAGTGAGCACTTTGAACTCCCAGGTGCTTCACAAATTGATCCGTAAATAAAAGAAAGTACTTTTTTTTCACAAAAATTTTCTTTTAGCCTCAGTTATTTTCATTTTCACATGGGCAACAGTATAAATTGGATCCTAAAATTTGTTGGGCAATTTCTCCTGAGTACACAGATACCTCATATGTGGTCATAAACCACTGTTTGGGCGCACGGCAGGGCTCAGAAGGGAAGGAGCGCCATTTGACTTTTTGAATGGAAAATATGCTGGAATATTTAGCGGTTGCTATGTCGCATTTGGAGAGTCCCTGTGTGCCTAAACATTGGAGCTCCCCCACAAGTGACCCCATTTTGGAAACTAGACCCCCTAAGGAACTTATCTAGATGCATAGTGAGCACTTTGAACCCCCAGGTGCTTCACAAATTGATCCGTAAAAAAAAGAAAGTACTTTTTTTTCACAAAAATTTTCTTTTAGCCTCAGTTTTTTTCATTTTCACATGGGCAACAGTATAAATTGGATCCTAAAATTTGTTGGGCAATTTCTCCTGAGTACACAGATACCTCATATGTGGTCATAAACCACTGTTTGGGCGCATGGCAGGGCTCAGAAGGGAAGGAGCGCCATTTGACTTTTTGAATAGAAAATATGCTGGAATATTTAGCGGTTGCCATGTCGCATTTGGAGAGTCCCTGTGTGCCTAAACATTGGAGCTCCCCCATAAGTGACCCCATTTTGGAAACTAGACCCCCTAAGGAACTTATCTAGATGCATAGTGAGCACTTTGAACTCCCAGGTGCTTCACAAATTGATCCGTAAATAAAAGAAAGTACTTTTTTTTCACAAAAATTTTCTTTTAGCCTCATTTATTTTCATTTTCACATGGGCAACAGTATAAATTGGATCCTAAAATTTGTTGGGCAATTTCTCCTGAGTACACAGATACCTCATATGTGGTCATAAACCACTGTTTGGGCGCACTGCAGGGCTCAGAAGGGAAGGAGCGCCATTTGACTTTTTGAATGGAAAATATGCTGGAATATTTAGCGGTTGCCATGTCGCATTTGGAGAGTTCCTGTGTGCCTAAACATTGGAGCTCCCCCACAAGTGACCCCATTTTGGAAACTAGACGCCCTAAGGAACTTATCTAGATGCATAGTGAGCACTTTGATCCCCCAGGTGCTTCACAAATTGATCTGTAAAAAAAAGAAGAGCCGCGAAAATAAAAAATCATTTTTTTTTCTCAAAAAATGATTTTTTTAGCCCACTGTTTTTTATTTTCACAATGGTTACAGGAGAAATTGGACCCCAAAAGTTGTTGTCCAGTTTCTCCTGAGTACGCTAGTACCCCATATGTGGGGGGGAACCACTGTTTGGGCACACGTCAGGGCTCGGAAGGGATGTAGTGACGCTTTGAAATGCCGACTTGATGGAATGGTCTGCGGGCATCTTGTTACGTTTGCAGAGCCCCTGATGTGCCTAAACAGTAGAAACTCCCCACAAGTGACCCCATTTTGGAAACTAGACCCGGCAAAGAACTTATCTAGATGTGTGGTGAGCACTTTGAACCCCCAAGGGCTACACAGAAGTTTATAACGCCCGGGCATGAAAATAAAAAAATCATATTTTTTCCACAATCAGGATCTTTTAGTCCCCAATTTTTTTATTTTCCCAAGGGTAACATGAGAAATTAGACCCCAAAAGTTGTTGTCCAATTTGTCCTGAGTATGCTGATATCCCATATGTGGGAGAAAACTACTGTATGGGCACACGTCGGGGCTCGGATGGGAAGTAGTGACGTTTTGAAATGCCCACTTGATGGAATGGTCTTCGGGCGTCATGTTACGTTTGCAGAGTCCCTGATGTGCCTAAACAGTAGAAACTCCCCACAAGTGACCCCATTTTGGAAACTAGATCCCCCAAGGAACTCCTATAGATGTGTGATAAGCACTTTGAATCTCCAAGTCCTTCACAGAAGTTTATAACGCAGAGCCGTGAAAATATAAAATCATTTTTTTTCCACAAAAATAATTTTTAGTCCCCAATTTTTTTTCCCAATGTTAACAGGAGAAATTAGAACCCCCAAAGTTGTTGTGCAATTTTTCCCGAGTACGCTGATACCCCATATGTGGGGATAAACCACTGTTTGGGCATACGTCGGGGTTTGGAATAAAGGGAGCACTGTTTGACTTTTGAACGCAAAATTTGCAGGAATCAATGGTGGCGCCATGTCGCGTATGGAGACCCCCTGATGTGCCTAAATAGTGGAAACCCCTCAATTCTAACTCCAACCCTAACCCCAACACACCCCTAACCCCAACCCTAACCCCTACACACACCTAACCCTAATACAAACCCTAATCATAACCCTAACCCCAACACACCCCTAACCCTAATCCCAACTCTAACCATAAACCTAACTACAAGCCTAACCCTAATTCCAACCCTAACCCTAATTCCAACCCTAACCTTAATTCCAACCCTAACCCAAATTCCAACCCTAACCGTAATTCTAACCTTAACCCTAATGCTAACCCTAACCCTAGTTCTAACCCTAAGGCTGGGTTCATGTTGTGTTTTATCAGCCCGTTCAACACGTAGCGGTGACCGGCTGGTAATGGTATAGCATAACGCGATCGCGTTATGCTATACCCGCTAGCGCAGATGAATCAGCAGATAATCAGCCGCGGATCCGCAGCAAAATCCGCCGCGGATCTGCAGCGAATCAGCAGCGAAATCCGCCGTGGATCAGCAGCGAAATCAGCCGCGGATCAGCAGCGAAATCAGCCACGGATCAGCAGCGAAATCAGCCGCGGATCAGTAGCGAAATCAGCCGCGGATCAGCAGCGAAATCCGCTGCGGATCCGCAGCGAATCAGCAGCAAAATCAGTCGCGGATCAGCAGCGAAATCCGCCGCGGATCAGCAGCAAAATCAGCCGCAGATCCGCAGCAAATCAGCAGCGAAATCCGCCGCGGATCAGCAGCAAAATCTGCCGCTGATCAGCAGCGAAATCAGCCGCGGATCAGCAGGGAAATCAGCCGCGGATCAGCAGCGAAATCCGCTGCGGATCCGCAGCGGATCAGCAGCGAAATCAGCCGCGGATCCGCAGCGGATCAGCAGCGAAATCAGCCGCGGATCCGCAGCGGATCAGCAGCGGATCAGCAGCGAAATCAGCCGCGGATCTGCAGCGAAATCAGCCGCGGATCAGCAGCGAAATCCGCTGTGGATCCGCAGCGAATCAGCAGCAAAATCAGTAGCGAATCAGCAGCAAAATCAGTCGGAATCAGTAGCGAAATCCGCCGCGAATCAGCAGCGAAATCCGCCGCGGATCAGCAGCGAAATCCGCCGCGGATCAGCAGCGAAATCCGCCGCGGATCAGCAGCGAAATCCGCCGCGAATCCGCAGCGAAATCCGCCGCGGATCAGCAGCGAAATCCGCCGCGGATCAGCAGCGAAATCAGCCGCGGATCAGCAGCGAAATCAGCCGCGGATCAGCAGCGAAATCAGCCGCGGATCAGCAGCGAAATCCGCCGCGAATCCGCAGCGAAATCCGCCGCGGATCAGCAGCGAAATCCGCCGCGGATCAGCAGCGAAATCAGCCGCGGATCAGCAGCGAAATCAGCCGCGGATCAGCAGCGAAATCAGCCGCGGATCAGTAGCGAAATCATATATAATAATGTGAAATGCAGGGCGCACCAATTATACACAATTAAATAAGGAGGTGCAGATCGGTAGAAAAAACAGCTAAGTAAGAGAGAAAGGAACTACCGCAGTAATGCACACTACTCAGATAATGGAAAGTAGAAAAACAGTCAATTTTATTGGTATACAAAGAGTAAAGTAAAACACAAGTAAAATCAGAGTGACTCTGGTCCCAAACGCCCGCCCCTAACCATGATCAAGGTATATAATGAATAATGTCTCAAAAATAACAAAAACATGAAAAATAACTGGAAAAACATATGATCATAAAATAAACATTTGGAAATATGTAATGGTCCACCTATGATGAGAGAACCTGTATGGATAGCAGAAAAAATATTAATGATACAAAAAATATATCAAATAATTATAAGCAAGCCCAAATAAGGGGTAAAATAGTCCCCCACCTGTGAACTAAAAAGATGGCTCCAAATCAATAATTGTGAAGAGAAACAAAAGCCATGAAAAAATCACTAGCACATGATATAAACCAGAACAAACCTCATGATAAAGGCATGAGAGAGCAAACGGGCAGTCAGGACCAGAGGACACCAAGGTCCCACGCGTTACGCCGCAGCCTGTGCGGCTTCCTCAGGGAAAGTGTGAAGACAAACGCCAACAGGGTTTAAATACCTTAAGAAGATGGAAACAAGGGAGTCAGCTGTGCGCTGTACCTGATAAGTCTGGCAGGAAGCAATTTGGGTGTGAGTCAAATGGCCAAAAAAGGAAGTGCAGACGTCTCTGCAAATATCTAAGTACCACGCATGCGCGCAGTGGAACGCAAATAGCGTCCACTGACACGCAAGTGTGGAGGTAGAGAGGATGAACTGCGCGTGCGCAACATCGGGTCAGAAGGCAAAAAAAAAAAAAAAAAAAATGCTAATAAAGCAATAGCCCCATAGTGGGAAACAATCAGACCCCATTCATACCGAGAGCATACATATCTAGATTAACGAACGATGTTGAATCTTGTGAGCCTGTATGGAAGTAAGAGGAATGATTAGTTAAGAAAAATAAGGTCAATGAAAACATAAAGTAAAATAAACCATATTATATGAAAATAAATAAATAATAAATAGTGAAAAAGCAATTAACAGAAAAAAAAATATATAATGGAAAATAAATAATATCAAACAATAATAAATAAACATGGTAAGATATCAAAAAATAAAAAATAATAAATAAAAATAAAAAATTAATAAATTAAAAAATAAATAAAAAATAAATAAAAAATAAAGAATAATAAATAAATGAAAAAAAAAAAAAAAAAAAAATTTAAATACATTGACCTTATTTTTCTTAACTAATCATTCCTCTTACTTCCATACAGGCTCACAAGATTCAACATCGTTAGTTAATCTAGATATGTATGCTCTCGGTATGAATGGGGTCTGATTGTTTCCCACTATGGGGCTATTGCTTTATTAGCATTTTTTTTTTTTTTTTTTTTTTTTTTTGCCTTCTGACCCGATGTTGCGCACGCGCAGTTCATCCTCTCTACCTCCACACTTGCGTGTCAGTGGACGCTATTTGCGTTCCACTGCGCGCATGCGTGGTACTTAGATATTTGCAGAGACGTCTGCACTTCCTTTTTTGGCCATTTGACTCACACCCAAATTGCTTCCTGCCAGACTTATCAGGTACAGCGCACAGCTGACTCCCTTGTTTCCATCTTCTTAAGGTATTTAAACCCTGTTGGCGTTTGTCTTCACACTTTCCCTGAGGAAGCCGCACAGGCTGCGGCGTAACGCGTGGGACCTTGGTGTCCTCTGGTCCTGACTGCCCGTTTGCTCTCTCATGCCTTTATCATGAGGTTTGTTCTGGTTTATATCATGTGCTAGTGATTTTTTCATGGCTTTTGTTTCTCTTCACAATTATTGATTTGGAGCCATCTTTTTAGTTCACAGGTGGGGGACTATTTTACCCCTTATTTGGGCTTGCTTATAATTATTTGATATATTTTTTGTATCATTAATATTTTTTCTGCTATCCATACAGGTTCTCTCATCATAGGTGGACCATTACATATTTCCAAATGTTTATTTTATGATCATATGTTTTTCCAGTTATTTTTCATGTTTTTGTTATTTTTGAGACATTATTCAGTAGCGAAATCAGCCGCGGATCAGCAGCGAAATGAGCTGCGGATCAGCAGCGAAATCCGCTGCGGATCCGCAGCGAATCAGCAGCAAAATCAGTCGCGGATCAGCAGCGAAATCCGCCGCGGATCAGCAGCAAAATCAGCCGCGGATCCGCAGCGAATCAGCAGCGAAATCCGCCGCGGATCAGCAGCGAAATCAGCAGCGAAATCAGCCGCGGATCAGCAGCGAAATCAGCCGCGGATCAGCAGCGAAATCAGCCGCGAATCAGCAGCAAAATCAGTCGCGGATCAGCAGCGAAATCCGCCGCGGATCCGCAGCGAAATCCGCAGCGGATCAGCAGCGAAATCCGCAGCGGATCAGCAGCGAAATCCGCCGCGAATCAGCAGCGAAATCCGCCGCGAATCAGCAGCGAAATCCGCCGCGAATCAGCAGCGAAATCAGCCGCGGATCCGCCGCGGATCAGCAGCGAAATCCGCCGCGGATCAGCAGCGAAATCAGTCGCGGATCCGCAGCGAAATCAGTCGCGGATGCGCAGCGAAATCAGTCGCGGATGCGCAGCGAAATCAGTCGCGGATCCGCAGCGAAATCCGCAGCGGATCAGCAGCGAAATCCGCCGCGAATCAGCAGCGAAATCCGCCGCGAATCAGCAGCGAAATCAGCCGCGGATCCGCCGCGGATCAGCAGCGAAATCAGTCGCGGATCCGCAGCGAAATCAGTCGCGGATCAGCAGCGAAATCCGCCGCGGATCCGCAGCGAAATCAGACGCGGATCAGCAGCGAAATCCGCCGCGGATCCGCAGCGAAATCCGCGGCGGATCAGCAGCGAAGTCAGCAGCGAAATCAGCCGCGGATCAGCAGCGAAATCCGCCGCGGATCTGCAGCAAAATCCGCCGCGTATCCGCAGCGAAATCCGCCACACGTTGCGGATTTTGCTGCGGATCCGCGGCGTATTTTGCTGCGGATCCGCGGCGGTTTTCGCTGCTGATCTGCGGCGGATATCGCTGCGCATCTGCGGCTGATTTCGCTGCTGATCCGCCGCGGATCAGCAGTGAAATCCGCCGCGGATCCGCAGCAAAATACGCCGCGGATCCGCAGCAAAATCCGCAACGTGTGCACAGGGCCTAATAGGAAAAAAAAAAAAATCTTTATTTTTTTTATTTGTCCCTACCTATGATAAAGGGGGGGTTCATTTACTTTTTTTTATTTTGATCACTGTGACAGTTTATCACAGTGATCAAAATAAATTTTTGGACACTGGGGGGCTCACTGCACATGCGCCGGCCGGCGGGCGCACTGCGCATGCGCCCGCCATTTTCCAAGATGGCGGCGCCCATGAAGAGGCCCGGGCGGACGCCGGGACCGATCCACGGACATCGGTGGATCGGGAGAGGTGAGTAGGGTGGTCGGAAGGTTAGGGGGGGGTCGGAAGGTGGGGGCACCGGAGCAAAGGAGGAGGGGAGCTGCTAGTGACGGCGGTGACCGATCGCTGCCATCTTTTGGTGGCGGCGGCCGATCGCCGCCGTGAGTACGTGTGGGGGGGTCAGGTCTCGGTGTCCAGCCATGGCAGATGCTATTGCAGCATCGGCCATGGCTGGATTGTAATATTTCACCAATTAAATTGGTGAAATATTACAGATTGCTCTGATTGGCTGTTTCACTTTTAACAGCCAATCAGAGCGATCGTGGCCACGGGGGGGTTAAGCCAACCCCCCTGTGGTGAAGCACAAAGGGTCCTGTAACTGCGGGTCGGGTGACCTTTGAGTGACCCCGGTCTCCCGGCCCGCAGGAACGCGATCCTTTCATGACGCAGGGTATGCGTCATAGGTCGGATTGGCACCGACTTTCATGACGCATACGCTGTGTCAAAGGTCGGGAAGGGGTTAAAACCCATTCTGCGTGATATCTGTGAATCTAATGAAGATGTAGAGTCTCTGTGGGTGGAGATTAGGGGAGGGGGGAAAAATAATAAATTACTGATCGGGGTTTGTTATAAGTCTCCTAAAATAATGGAAGCAACAGAGAATATCCTCGTAAAGCAAATAGATGAAGTCATTATTATGGGGGACTTCAACTACCCTGAAATACATTGGGGAACAGAAACCTGTAGTTCCAGCAAAGGTAATAAGTTTTTGGCAACTATGAGAGACAATTACCTTTCACAACTAGTTCAGGACCCATCAAGAGGGGAGGCACTGCTAGACCTAATATTAACCAACAGGCCAGACCGCATATCAAATATAGGGGTTGGTGGTCACTTGGGTAATAGTGATAACAAAATAATAAGCTTTCATGTATCCTTTAATAAGATGTATAGTCGAAGGGTTACAAGGACACTAAACTTCAGGAAGGCAAATTTCCAACGGATGAGAGATGATCTTGGTGCAATAAACTGGGACGATATCCTGAGACATAAAAATACACAAAGAAAATGGGAGACGTTTATTAGCATCCTGAATAGGACCTGTGCACAATATATACCCTATGGGAATAAACATGCTAGAATTAGGAGGAAACCACTATGGCTAAATAGAGCTGTAAGGGGCGCAATAAGGGACAAAAAGAAAGCGTTTAGGGAATTAAAGCAAGTAGGTAGTGATGACGCATTAAATAAACACAGAAGACTGAATACATTCTGTGAAAAGCAAATCAAGACAGCAAAGATTGAGGCAGAGAGACTCATTGCCAGAGAAAGTAAAAATAATCCCAAAATATTCTTTATCTACATAAATAGCAAGAAACTAAAAAATGATAGTGTTGGTCCCCTTAAAAATAGTCTGGGTGAAATGGTGGATGAGGATGAGGAAAAAGCCAATATGCTAAATGACTTTTTTTCAACTGTATTTACACAAGAAAATCCCATGACAGATAACATGATCAGTGATAAAAAAAATTCTCCATTAAATGTCACCTGCTTAACCCAGCAGGAAGTACGGCGGCGTCTAAAAATCACTAAAGTTGACAAATCCCCGGGCCCGGATGGGATACACCCCCGAGTACTGCAGGAATTATGTACAGTCATAGATAGACCATTATTTTTAATCTTTAAAGATTCCATAATAACGGGGTCTGTACCACAGGACTGGCGTATAGCAAATGTGGTGCCAATATTCAAAAAGGGGGCAAAAACTGAACCTGGAAATTATAGGCCAGTGAGCTTAACATCTACTGTGGGTAAAATCCTGGAGGGTTTTTTAAGGGATACTATATTGGAGTATCTGAGGCTGAATAACCTCATGACACAGTATCAGCATGGGTTTACGAGGGACCGTTCTTGTCAGACTAATCTGATAAGCTTTTATGAAGGGATAAGTTCAGGACTGGACCAAGGGAATGCAGTGGACGTGGTGTTCATGAACTTCTCAAAAGCTTTTGATGCAGTGCCACACAAAAGGTTGATACATAAAATGAGAACAATGGGGATAGGGGAAAATATGTGTAAGTGGGTTAAGAACTGGCTCATGGATAGAAAACAAAGGGTGGTTATTAATGGAGCACACTCGGACTGGGTCACGGTTAGCAGTGGGGTACCACAGGGGTCAGTATTGGGGCCGCTTCTCTTTAACATATTTATTAATGACCTTGTAGGGGGCATACAGAGTAGTATTTCAATATTTGCTGATGACACTAAACTCTGCAGGGTAATAAATACAGAAGAGGACAATTTTATATTACAGGAGGATTTATGTAAACTAGAAGCTTGGGCTGATAAATGGCAAATGAGTTTTAATGGGGATAAATGTAAGGTCATGCACTTGGGTAGAACAAACAAGATGTATAATTATGTGCTTAATTGTAAAACACTGGGAAAAACTGTCACTGAAAAAGACCTGGGTGTATGGGTGGACGACAAACTCACATTTAGTGGCCAATGTCAGGCAGCTGCTGCCAAGGCAAATAAAATAATGGGATGCATTAAAAGAGGCATAGATGCTCATGAGGAGAACATAATTTTACCTCTATACAAGTCACTGGTGCGACCACACTTAGAATACTGTGTGCAGTTCTGGTCTCCGGTGTATAAGAAAGACATAGCTGAACTCGAGCAGGTGCAGAGAAGAGCGACCAAGGTTATTAGAGAACTGGGGGGTCTGCAATACCAAGATAGGTTATTACACTTGGGTTATTTAGTTTGGAAAAACGAAGGCTTAGGGGTGATCTTATTACAATGTATAAATATATGAGGGGACAGTACAAAGACCTTTCTAATGATCTTTTTACTCTTAGACCTGTGACGGGGACAAGGGGGCATCTTCTACGTCTGGAGGAATAATCATAATCACAGATGCAGATTCTTTACTGTAAGAGCAGTGAGACTATGGAACTCTCTGCCGTCTAATGTTGTAATGAGTGATTCCTTACTGAAATTTAAGAAGGGACTGGATGCCTTTCTTGAAAAGTATAATATTACAGGCTATATTCACTAGTTTCCTAGATACTGCGTTGATCCAGGGAGTTAGTCTGATTGCTGTATGTGGAGTTGGGAAGGAATTTTTTTTCCCCAATGTGAAGCTTATTGTTTGCCACTTGTTTTTTTTTTTTGCCTTCCTCTGGATCAACATGTTAGGACAGGTTAGGATAGGATATGGGTTGAACTAGATGGACTTAAAGTCTTCCTTCAACCTTAAAACTATGTTACTATGTTATTTGTATTGATTTTACAAAGGGGGGGCACCGTTTTGCAGTTCGCCTCAGGCAGCAGAGAGACTAGGTTCACCCCTGGGACCACTCAATATGTGGGGTGTTAAGACGAAGCCAGGGTACTCTTAGCAGAGCCTCATCTATACCCTCGGGAAGGACTAAGAAAGAGATAATCTCCTGACGGGAAGGAGATATAGATAATGTGAGAGGAATTGACTGATGTGTGATCTGTGAGGGCAGTATTGATCCATTCACCACTCAAACAGTCACCGTTTTGGCGAGCATCACCTGAGGTATTGTGTAGCGGATAGCGAAGGCAGAGGACATAAAATTCCGTCCGGCTCCAGAATCCACACAAAGCTCGACTGGTAGAGTGGATGGACCAAAAGAGATTGTCCCTTTAAAGGACAGTTTGGAGGCAAATGCCGGTGAATCTAGTGAACCTCCTCCCATGGTTACTAGACGCGATCATGTTCCCGATCGCTGGGGGCATCTATTGGCATAATGTCCTAACTGCTGACAATTGTTACAAACCACGGGTACTCGAGCGGGCTGAGACTTAGGTCCAGCTCGAACAACCTCCATGGCCTCCTGGGAGTCGGACGCCAGAATGGGAGATTCTAGAGGTTTGGCAAAGGTGGGAGCCAGCCAGAACCTCTGCCTACACTGGGCCCGCTCCAACCTCCGCTCGTGAAAACGAAGGTCAATGCGGGTAGATATGGAGATAAGCTTCTCCAGTGAGACAGGAATCTCCCTGGTGGCCAAAGCGTCCTTTACATGGTTAGCCAGACCTCTCCAGTATAACGGAATGAGGACTTTATCCGGCCACTCTAACTTGGAGGCTAGAGTCTGAAATTGGACCGAAAACTGGCTGACCATGGACGAACCCTGTGACATTGCCAGCAGTTGGAGCACCGTATCGTGGGTGATCTGAGGGCCTAAAAAGACCTTTTTAAGAACCTCCAGAAACCGAGGAGCACTCCACACCACACGATCGTCGCGCTCCCACAGCGGCGTTGCCCATTCCAACGCTCTGCCCGACAGAAGTGATACTATGAAACCCACTTGTGCCCGCTCCGTGGGAAAACGTACAGCCAGAAGCTCGAGCTGTATAGAGCACTGGCTCACGAATCCCCGACAATGTTTACTGTCACCAGAAAACTTGTCTAGAAGCGGGAGATGGGATAAGGTCGGAGCAGAGGTGGTGGAGGACAAACTGGCTGCCGCTGCACTAGCAGCCTGAACAGCGACTGCGGTCACATCCACAGCTGAGGTTGTGCGCTTGAGAGCCGCCAACCTACCCTCCAGCTGCTGAACTGCCGTAGGCGCTGGTCGTCCGCCATTTTACTAGCCAGACCCTGGCACTAGTATGCTGTTAGGGTCTGCGGAAAGCACCAATTAAATATAAATAATAGGTGCGTTCGCAGCTCGGGGTCCACCGTGCAGGCAGAGCCTGCTGCTAGTAAGATGACACTAGACGGCGGTATAAGCGAACACTCTTACACAACAGAGTCGCTGACATAGATACAAGTGGCACTATATGGCGGTATGAGCGAACTCTGTTACTCCACAGAGTCGCTGTGTTAGAGACTGTGTCCTGTTAACCCCACAGGCGTACACAGATAGCTGCAAAGCGGAAAGCAGTCCGTGGTCATGCAGACAGTAACGCAAACAACCAACTCCTCACCGGAGTAGCCGGTATTCTAGAGGCTATTTCAGCCAAGCCCTGAACACGTGCATACAAAACTCCTCACCGGAGGTGCTGGTATTCTAGGGGCTTATTTCAGCCGAGCCCTAACCGCATGCATACATGACCACACTGGCGCAAAGCACACAACAGATTTGATACTAGCGCATGGCTGTGCGGCCATGCAAGCCTAATATAGAAGCAGCAAGTACAGGACCTTCCGGAAAGGACCAATGGAAAGCTGCTCCAGAACTACAGCAGCTTCAGGACCTTCCTGGAGGACCAATGGGAGTCGCTGCAGTAGCCGAGCATGTGACCCCTGATCTCCTATGAGAGATCTTACT
Organism: Oophaga sylvatica; assembly: GCA_033576555.1. Taxonomy (NCBI): domain Eukaryota; kingdom Metazoa; phylum Chordata; class Amphibia; order Anura; family Dendrobatidae; genus Oophaga; species Oophaga sylvatica. Next base: position 380,584,952 of record JARQOD010000001.1, on the reverse strand, counting down.
CTGGGCATGTTCAGAAGAGGAAAAGCAGGACTTAGTCCATCTAAGGTCAAAATGCGTTGCTGGTACAGCTGGTAGTGCATACTCTCCGCTTTTTGCATTTGGAGCACACCGTTATGTGATGATTTTATTTTTGGATTGAATAAAGAATTGCACTTTCTACAGAAGCTGGACTGCTCCCTTCATTTTCTCTGCTGCTGCATGTCTTGGTACGGACTTTCAGTCTCGTGCTCTGGTGGTGGTTGGTGAGCTGGCATAGGTTTAACACCCTTTACTACTTTCTACAATGACAGAACCTGGAGAGGCAGCAGTAACCCTTTGTACCGTATCAGGCTGTGCAAGCCGCTGGGACCAACGTCTCTGCTGAGCAGGCTCCACTGTGGCAGGAGAAGGATGGGAGACCGCATCAGAGATGGTTCGAGATTCCCCCTGTGCAGAAGCGGGAACTCGACCCCTAACACATCATTGTTCAGGTACTTCAATGTGATATATGGCCTATATTATGAGGATATTTCTGCTACAGCCATAAGGGTAAAGGGAAACTAGTGGGAAAACACATCATCAACAGACAGTATATAGGTGAGGAATACATACCGTAGCGTAAGGAGAAGTCGCTCCTCTGCAGATATAGCTTTGCGCATCCTGGTATCCTGGTAGGTGATCCCAGGGTGCACAATCTCCAACAAAACATCAAATGTGGGAATGGTCATCCGACAAAACAGAAAAAACTTGTCTGGATGAGTCCGCAGAGATGCCTACAGCTGGTGAAAATGGCCTTTATTGAGGCGTTGCCTCAAATGCGGATGCACCCACATTCGCCTCCTACTCCGCGGATCAACGATCACTGGGTAAGACTGCCCAAAGCGGCGGGACAAAACCCAGTTGTACAACACTCGATCAGTTGGGGTGAACTGAAGAGTGTCAGACATGTTGGCAAGCAAGCAGCAGGACTCCAACACAAGCACACCACAAAAATGGCAAGATTGGGGGTTGCAACCTGATGCAGAGCCAATAAATAGCCTTGCTGATGATGATTTGAATGAGTTTCAGGGCTAAAAAACGTTAAATGTCCATTTTGCAAGGCGGCGAGAAAAATATGCTGCACGGATGCCATACGGATTGCATACGGATGCTTACATGAGCAAAATACGCAGCCGCACCCTGAGAACGGATGAAATACAGATTGTTGTGCTGGCAACATTTTGGTGTATTACGCTCGTACAATACGGTCCGTATTTTTCTACGGTGAGTGTGACGCCGGCCTAACTTTGGTAAGATATGCTGACAAGTCGATGTTTGTGATGATCATATACATTTAGAATAATAGCATATTCTATTTATGGTCTGCAGATAGAAATTTCATTTTTATTAAACTTGACTTGTAACATTTATTTCACCTCCAATATCTGCTGTTGGGGAAAAGTACAATGACTCCATTTTACATAATTTCATCAGCAAGTTCAGCTGTGTGGGGCACATTAATGCTATGTGCACACGTTGAGTAAATGGATTCAGAAATTTCTGCACCATTGCTGCATCTCTTGACAGAAAAAACGCAGGTGCAAAAATGTGCGTTTTTGACAGATTTGAGTGAAGTCAATGGTGAAAAACACAGTGCAAAAATGCACAGAGAATTGACATGCTGCAAATTATTTTCTGCACCAAATCTGCAAGTCACAAATAAGCAATGTGTGAATGACACTTCAGGTTTCTCATTTACTTTGCTGGCATCAGGATTGCTTCAGGTTTTGCTAGCAAATCTACTTGTCAAAAAGGCACCAACTCTGCAATGTGTGCACAAGCACTTAGTCACTCAGTAATCTAGAAGCGTACACTAGCTTTTAGGCTAAGTGCACACGTTCAGGATTATTCGCGTTTTTTCGCGGCAAAAAACGCATAAACGCATGAATTAAGCATCCTATCATTTAGAATGAATTCTGCAATTTTTGTGCACATGGTGCGTTTTTATGCGCGAAAAAAACGCATCGCGGAAAAAAATTAGCATGTTCATTAATTTCACGGAAAACTAGCATTTTTCCCGCTATATTATTGAGCTAGAATGTTCAGGAAAATTTCTCGGTAACAACGCGCAAAATCCGCGACAAAAACGACAATGCGTTTTTCCTGCAAAAAAAGTCCTGTTTTGCTCAGGAAAGTTCTGCACACATTCCTGAATGTGTGCACTTAGCTTTACAGTACCTTGGATGTTTATAGCTCACTAGATGGTGGCCCGATTCTAACGCATCGGGTTTTCTAGAATATGTATGTAGTTTATTTATAAAGATTGAAAAATAATGCAATGAATACACAGGATTTTCTTGGTAAAATATATACAGTACAGACCAAAAGTTTGGACACACCTTCTCATTCAATGATTTTTCTGTATTTTCATGACTATGAAAATTGTAGAATCACACTGAAGGCATCAAAACTATGAATTAACACATGTGGAATTATACATTACACTTTACAAAAAAGTGTGAAATAACTGAAAATATGTCTTATATTATAGGTTCTTCAAAGTAGCCACCTTTTGCTTTTATTACTGCTTTGCACGCAGAAAAGGTGAACGGATGGACTCTACATGCCTGGTTCCCACCGTGAAACATGCAGGAGGAGGTGTGATGGTGTGGGGGTTCTTTGCTGGTGACACTGTTGGGGATTTATTCAAAATTGAAGGTATACTGAACCAGCATGGCTACAACAGCATCTTGCAGCAGCATGCTATTCCATCCGGTTTGCGTTTAGTTGGACCATCATTTATTTTTCAACAGGACAACGACCCCAAACACACCTCCAGGCTGTGTAAGGGCTATTTGACCAAGAAGGAGAGTGTTGGGGTGCTACGCCAGATGACCTGGCCTCCACAGTCACCAGACCTGAACCCAATCGAGATGGTTTGGGGTGAGCTGGACCGCTCACCGCTTCAATTTTGAATAAATCCCCAACTGTGTCACCAGCAAAGCACCCCCACACCATCACACCACCTCCTCCATGCTTCACGGTGGGAACCAGGCATGTAGAGTCCATCGGTTCACCTTTTCTGCGTGCAACGCAGTAATCAAAGCAAAAGGTGGCTACTTTGCAGAACCTAGAATATAAGACATATTTTCAGTTGTTTCACACTTTTTTGTAAAGTGTAATGTATAATTCAACATGTGTTAATTCATAGTTTTGATGCCTTCAGTGTGATTCTACAATTTTCATAGTCATGAAAATACAGAAAAAATTTTGAATGAGGTGTGTCCAAACTTTTGGTCTGTGCTGTACATTATCATTAAATGTTATTGCTCATAGAACTTAATACAACTGAACGAAATTATTAAACATCTTCAAAATAAGAGGCTGCTGGGTGTATATAGAGGCTGCTGGGGTGTATATAGAGGCTGCTGCTGCTGGGGTGTATGTAGAAGCTTCTGGGGTGTATATAGAGGCTGCTGGGGTGCATATAGAGGCTGCTGGGGTATATATAGAGGCTGATGGGGTGTATATAGAGGCTTCTGGGGCGTATATAGAGGCTGCTGGGGTGTATATAGAGGCTGCTGCTGGGGTGTATATAGAGGCTGCTGCTGGGGTGTATATAGAGGCAGCTGGGGTGTATATTGAGGCTGCTGCTGGGGTGTATGTGGAGACTGCTTCTGGAGTATATGTGGAGGCTGCTGCTGTTGGGGTATATGTAGAGGTTGCTGCTGCTGGGGTATATGTGGAGGCTGCTGCTGGGGTATATAGAGGCTGCTGCTGGGGTGTACATGGAGGCCGCCGGTCTGGGTACTTCCGCCGCTGACCTCCATGCGGCAGGAGATGACCCGTGGCTACCGTTGGGAGATCAGCGGGTAGCGCCGTTGATCTCCCGATGACAGCGGTGGCGTTGTTCAAATCCTGTGCCAATTCACGACCGGACTGCGCCTGTTGCTGATTGGTTGTATCCGGCAAGGCGCGACCAATCAGCGATGCGGGATTTCCTTTACATACAGACAGAATTAGACGATTATATAGTAGATTGGGGCAACACTAAAGATTCAGTACAAAAATTACATAGCAAGTAAACATTGAAATTTGCACATCAAATAAACACAATGTGATTTGTAAGTGCAAAGATTTATCTTTTCAAGATAAAGCAAGGGAATTCATTATTAAAGAGTCATCTGCTGATTCCTGGCAGAAAGGTAAGGAAGAGATAGATTTTATCTACAAAAGTTTGCAATATCGTGTGAACAAATAAGGGACTTTGATATGGAGGACTGGTTTATTGGCAAGTCTAGCAGACATGAGGTATTCTTTACCTGGTATACAGAGTGCAAACAGAGAAAGTCAAACATATGGCAGCCAGCCATTATAGGAAAACATCCAGCAGACTGAGAAAGATTAAATATGTGTTTCTTATCAAGTAATCAGACACATCAAATCTATATGTGTAGATCCAGCTAGCATACAGAAGGAAAGCCTTGAAAAACGTGTGACTAAGTGACCCCATAAACAATAGATAGCTGTCGGCCAAATGATCGGCTGAACCATCATTCGCCCGACAGCTATCTTTTCTGACTCCTCCATACACAGGGAAGTATTCTTCGGTATTCTGTACTAGAGAGTTGCTGCCCAGACTCCTTTTGGCAGTTGCTTATCTTACCAAGCACAAAAAGATTGTCAGTCCAAAATCGTAAGATTTTGGGAGACTAATTTAGTAAATATTAGAGTTGAGCTCTAATCTGAATAAAATTTGGGTCTGACTAAAAACTGTCCAGATTTTCATTGTAGGATGTTTCTTATGCTCTAAGGTCTTTTCAGAGTAGTATAAAAAGTGAGGGAAGTCCTTAAAAAAATAAAAAAGCACATTTTACTCTCTTGCCCTAGGCTGTTACCTGACTTCTTATGCCACCACTGTTCCGCAGCTTCTTTTGTCCTCCACACCGGTCTTTAGTTGTTCGAGGCAGTCACATTAGATTATACCTGTCAGCTAGACACTGAAAACACCTCCATTGTCTCTCCCAGCCACTATGACTCCGTTCTAGGATTATGAATTATGAGCACATCTTTCGAGGTACAGTCTCATAAAAAATATCTGCGTGATCCTTCGGACCTCGAGCATCTGACAGTGCGACTCCCGAGTCGGTGATGGCTCGGGGACCTGAGATATAGAGATTGGGTCACCGTGGAGGGCCAAACGGGCCATATTTGATCTCCACGCGACAGGCAAAACAAACTGCATTCACTGGTACCTCTCGTGTCCTGATCCGATTGCCCTGGAAAAAGCTAACCCCTTTCTTAGATATTGGGAATAAATTCTGCAGGGAGCTGAGGGTGGAGATTATTAGCCCACCCTCTGACACCGAGGGGAGGGACCTAGCAGGTTTAAGAACTGCGAGCGGATGGCAGACTCTAATCTATTCTCACAGAAGCCAAGACGATGAAGATCTAAGAAGGAACAAGGGACAGATCTGCCAAGGGAGCAGCAGCACACGTTTTGGAGGACTGTCCAGCAACTAAGATTCTCACCTGTGGATCGCAGAGCTCCCTGCCTCCACATGCAACCTACAACCTGGTAATATTGACCTCTAGCTAATACATCTAAGCCTTGTACCATTATTGTTGTATTTTACTCTGACTGCAAATCCACTGTAATTCCGTTGTATACGGGAGAGACTGGGAGCGGTATCTCCGGCACCTGCTGTTTTCCTACCAGTAGGTCCCACAGGCATCAACCGGGTTCTCCCCCTTTGAGCTCCTGTATGGGTGACGTGTACGGGGGCCCCTTGCTCTGGTGAAGGAAGCATGGGAAGGGGATTTGGCCACCCCAGTAGTGTCGGTCATTGAGTATGTTGTGCGCTTCCGGGACCGAATGATGGCCTTGACATGGCTGGTGCATGACAAAATGGCCCAAGCCCAGGCTGACCAAAAGCGGTGGTACGACCAGAATGCTTGTGAGCGGACCTACCAGGTGGGTCAAAACATGTGGGTACTAGTCCCCGTACCTCAAAACAAGCTTCAGGCAGCCTGGGAGGGTCCATACCTCGTGCACGAGCAGCTCAACGCCGTCACCTATCTGGTCACCCTGGACCACGCCCGTGGAAGGAGGAAGGCCTTCCACGTGAACATGAAGAAGGCCCATCATGAGCGGGAGGCTTGTGCCCACCCAGTGTGCAACCTTCCCGAGGAAGGAGAGGCAGAAACCCTCCTTGATCTGCTCACCAAAGCCAAGGCGGGAGGATCCATCGAGGTTGTGGGGGTTGGCCACCAGCTCACCGAGGACCAACGTTCCCAGCTGGGGGTCACCCTACACCCCTTTCTGGAGCTGTTCAGCAGCCTGCCCGGAAGGACTGAGACAGCCGTCCATGACGTGGACACCGGCAATCACCCCCCGATCCGGTGTTCAGCATATCGTGTCTCTCTTGAGGTGCAGCATCAAATGTGCCAAGAGATAGACGAGATGCTGAAGCTGGGGGTGATCCAAGCGTCCAACAGCACGTGGGCTTCACCTGTAGTCCTCATCCCTAAAAAGGACCAAACTACGCGGTTCTGCGTGGACTATCGGGGGCTCAATGCTGTGACGGTCACCGATGCATCCCCAATGCCGCGCATCGATGACCTGCTCGACCAGCTGGCCGGGGCCAGGTACCTGACCATCATGGATCTGAGCAGGGGGTATTCGCAGATTCCCCTGGGGCATGGGAACGCTCTGCCTTTATCACCCCATTCGGACTGTACGAGTCCACGGTGATGCCCTTCGGCATGAAGAATGCCCCTGCCACTTTTCAGTGGATGGTCAACACGCTGCTCTAGGGACTGGAAGGGTATGCGACCACATACCTGGATGACATTTCCATCTTCAGTCCCACCTGGGAGGATCACCTAGAGCATGTGGCACAGGTGCTCGGGCTGATCCAGTGAGCAGGCTTGACCATTAAGCCGGAAAAATGCCAGCTGGGTATGAGTGAGGTCCACTACCTGGGACACCGGGTAGGTGGGGGAGCTCTGAAGCCAGAGCCCGGGAAGGTGAATGCCATCGCATCCTGGCCCACCCCAGGACCAAAAAGCAGGTGATGTCCTTCTTGGGGACTGCTGGGTACTATAGGAGGTTTGTTCCACACTATAGTGCCCTGGCCCAGCCCCTGACGGACTTCACCAAGAAAAGGCTGCCCGTCGCAGTCGACTGGACAGTCACCTGCGAGACAGCTTTCCAGGCGCTCAAGACCGCCCTTTCTAGTTCTCCTGTACTACAGGCAGCTGACTTCACGCTGCCGTTCTTAGTGCAGACCGACGCCAGCGACTTTGGCCTCGGTGCTGGGCTCAGCCAGGTCGACACTGCGGGCCATGAACACCCTGTTTTGTACCTGAGCCGGAAGCTCCTGCCAAGGGAAGTGGCCTATTCCACGATGGAGAAGGAATGTCTGGCAATTGTGTGGGCCCTGCAGCGTCTGCAGCCATACTTGTACGGATGCCAATTCACCGTGGAAACAGACCACAACCGCTTCAGCTGGTTACACACCGTCTCTGGGACGAATGGGAGGTTGCTACGCCGGAGCCTCGCTCTCCAGCAGTACCACTTCACCATCCGCCACAAAAGAGGCAGGGTCCATGGTAACGCTGATGGGTTGTCCCGGCAAGGAGAGGGTGCGGAAGGGCGCATGGGGAACGCAGGAATGTGATACCCCCTAGCGCCCTCTAAAGCAGGGAGGTGTGATGAAGGAACAGCCACCATCTTGGATATGGGACATAATGCTCGCTTCATGTCTGAGATTGGTCTGTTCCAGCCGCCATTTTGTCTGTTCACAGAGCCACAGGCTGCTAACTGCACCTGGCCCCATGGCCTGTGGGCATATTCAATACAACAGGGTTTAGTGTCCACTGTGAATAACAAGGCCTTTTAGTATGCTAAGTAATTCAGGCCCAAAACAGGATTTACTGCTCCAATGTTGAATAGCAAGGTCTGTTAGTATGATAATGAGATAAGGCCAAAACAAGACCTCAAAGCTTTTGTCTGGAGCCATGGTAGCATGGGGCCTGGAGATGCCTGGGGGCTTCAATTAGATTATACCTGTCAGCTAAACACTGAAAACACCTCCATTGTCTCTCCCAGCCACTATGACTCCGTTCTAGGATTATGAATTATGAGCACATCTTTCGAGGTACAGTCTCATAAAAAATATCTGCGTGATCCTGCGGACCTCGGGCATCTGACAGTGCGACTCCCGAGTCGGTGATGGCTCGGGGACCTCAGATATAGAGATTGGGTCACCGTGGAGGGCCAAACAGGACATATTTTATCTCCACGTGACAGGCAAAACAAACTGCATTCACTGGTACCTCTCGTGTCCTGATCCGATTGACCTGGAGAAAGTTAACCCCTTTCTTAGATATTGGGAATAAATTTTGCAGGGAGCTGAGGGTGGAGATTATTAGCCCACCCTCTGACACCGAGGGGAGGGACCTAGCAGGTTTAAGAACTGCGAGCGGATGGCAGACTCTAATCTATTCTCACAGAAGCCAAGACGATGAAGGTCTAAGAAGGAACAAGGGACAGATTTGCCAAGGGAGCAGCGGCACACGTTTTGGGGGACTGTCCACCAACTAAGATTCTCACCTGTGGATCGCAGAGCTCCCTGCCTCCACATGCAACCTACAACCTGGTAATATTGACCTCTAGCTAATACCTCTAAGCCTTGTACCATTATTGTTGTATTTTACTCTGACTGCAAAACCACTGTAATTCCGTTGTATAGCTTACTGTATATTTCTGTAATTATCTAGTTCGCCCTTAAGGCAATTAAACCATAAAATTAATTTTGGGCTGATGCTTTTACTCTGATCACGAATGTTAGAATACCCAGTGGGTAACAGGACACCCTCCCCGGCAGCCATTTGCTCTAGGTGCAGTTTCCTTACTGACCTGAGAGACAGAGGGGGCGCCAGAGAGCTGTGTCTGTGTAGTACGTCACATTGGTGACGTGGAAGGAAGGGGGTTTCCTTCACATTTGGTGGCAGCGGTGGGATCAGAGTAATAGTGTGCGTGGGACCCCTACTCCCAGACACTAAAGACTGCCAGCGGTAGCTTTCACTGCTGGGGTCTTAAGATCAGCCCAGCACTAGACGGTCAGAGTGTAAATATAGTAAGTTGTGTACAAGGTCAGGGTTGCAGCTGTGTCAGTTACCAAAGGTTCCCAAGATGGCGGAAGGCACCAGGAGTAAGGCAAAGGGGGAGGCCAATGCTATGGTCTATGAGGGGTTTGATACCGATGAAGGCGAGGGGGAGCTCAGCCAGTGCTCCCTAAGGAGCCAGACCCCCGTGCTCAGTCCCGCAGTGGACTGTCCACCCCCTGCCCATCCCAGTCTGTCCAGATCAGAGGCCCTTTTCCAAGTAGCTATGGCACAGCTCGAGGCTGGTAATGACGCCACCCTTGACAGACTCCTGGTGGCAGCAGAGAAAGCAGCAGAGCGAGAACAAGCAGCGGCAGAGCGTGAGCATGCCGGCACCGAGCTGTGAGATGGCTCAGCACGGGCCCCCGCTGGACGCTCCAGCCCCACCGGAGACCAAGGCCTCCAAGGTCCGGGCGGAGGACTTTCCCTTGCTTGAAAAGGATGGAGACATGGATTCCTTTCTGCTGGCGTTTGAGAGAACCTGCCTCCAACACCATCTGGCCCTGGATCAGTGGGCAAGGTACCTGACCCCCGTTTGAGGGGTAAGTCCCTGGAAGTTTTGGGGGACTTACCTGCCTGGGAGGAGCAGGACCACAACAGCATCAAGCGGGCCCTGATCCAGCACTACAACCTCACCCCGGAGTCGTACCGCAGGAAGTTCAGGAGCCTTCAGTGGGGTTCAAAGTACACCTGGACCGACCACATGCGGGCCCTGCTGAGAGCTGCGGAGCACTGGACCTCGGGTCTAGAGCTCACCACCCGCCAGGAGGTCCAGGAACTGTTCGTCATGGAGCAGTTCTTGTGGAACTGCCCAGAGGACCTCCAGCAGTTCCTCCGTGACCGGAAACCAAAGGGGGCTTCTGCTACAGCCGCCCTGGCAGATGAGTATGCCAATAACAGGGTGCCTGAGCCGAAGAAGCCTGCCAGCAGCACCTGGAGGGGGGGTAAGCCCAATCCTGCCCCAGCCCCATATCCAACCCCCAGAGTGCCAGGGGTGTACCCCGATGCTGCCCTCTCCAGGCCAGGAACAGAACCCAGACCTTGTCATTAATGCAACCAGCCGGGACACTTTAAGGCTGCGTGTCCCCAGTGCCATAAGGCCCCATCCCTGTCCCAGAAACCGCTGCCACCAAATGTGAAGGAAACCCCCTTCCTTCCACGTCACCAATGTGACATACTACACAGGCACAGCTCTCCGGCGCCCCCTTTGTCTCTCATGTCAGTAAGGGAACTGCACCTAGAGCAAATGGCCGCCGGGGAGGGTGTCCTGTTACCCACTGGGTATTCTAACATTCGTGATCAGAGTAAAAGCATCAGCCCAAAATTAATTTTATGGTTTAATTGCCTTAAGGACGCACTAGATAATTACAGAAATATACAGTAAGCTATACAACGGAATTACAGTGGTTTTGCAGTCAGAGTAAAATACAACAATAATGGTACAAGGCTTAGAGGTTTTAGCTAGAGGTCAATATTACCAGGTTGTAGGTTGCATGTGGAGGCAGGGAGCGCTGCGATTTATGGTTATCTATTTTTATATATATAGATAATATATATATATATATATATATTCTATATATATAAATAGATAACCATAAATGATCAGCTTATATGTCTTGAACACATTTTCTTATGTATTAAAAAAAACAATTATTCCTCCCTTCCCAAAACGGAATGCACAAAAAATATAAAAACTCAGTATAGTTGCTTGTGACAATCCAGTACACAATCTCTGTCTGACACTGATTTAATCTTTTTTTTCTGTAAAAATTGTTGTGCTGGCTTGCTGCAGCTTTTAAGTAATTTGAGAATGAGGGAAAAATTAATTGTAATTCAAATTCAACGAGACGGATGTCAACTGCACCACATCACTGATCAAATATCCAGTATGGTACTACTGTTAGCAGCTCTCCTACCGTATATACTCATGTATAAGCCGACCCGTGTATAAGCCGACCCCCCTAATTTTGTCACAAAAAACTTGGAAAACTTATTGACTCGCGTATAAGCCGGGTGTATAAGTTGCGGTCCTGCTCTGTGCTCCCCATCCAGCTCTGTGCGCCCCCATTCTCCTCTGTGCTCCCCTCCTCCTGCTCCATTATCCTGTCCTGCTCGTGCTTTCCATCCTCCCCGTCCTGCTCCGTGCTCCCCATCCAGCTCTGCACTCCCCCATTCTCCTCTGTGCCCACCCCCGTCCTGCTCCGTGCTCTCCGTCCTCCCCCCCGTCCTGCTCCGTGCTCTCCGTCCTCCCCCGTTCTGCTCCGTGCTCTCCGTCCTCCCCCCGTTCTGCTCCGTGCTCTCCGTCCTCCCCCGTCCTGCTCCATGCTCCTTGTCCTCCTCCATGCTCCCCCCATCCACCTCCATCATACTCACCCTCCCCGTGCCATCGCTGAACGTCCCGGCGGCAAGCCTGCGTTCTCCTCGGCTTCCTGCAGCTCTCCCCGGCTTCCTGCAGCTCTCCAGCGCTGAGCGGTGACGTAATACCGCTCATTAAGGCCATGAATATGGAGGCCACGCCCATGGGAGTGGCGTCGCGTCCATATTACATGACCTTAATGAGCGGGTATTACATCACCGCTCAGCGCTGGAGAGCTGCAGGAAGCCGGGAGAGCTGCAGGAAGCCGGGGAGAACGCAGGATTGCAGGGACGTTCAGCGATGGCACGGGAAGGGTGAGTATGATGTCCCAGCCACCGCTCCTGCCGCCGCATCCCCTCCCCCGCTGATTTCTGCCCTATGACTCATGTATAAGCCGAGGGGGCATTTTCAGCAGAAAAAAAGGTGCTGAAAATCTCGGCTTATACATGAGTATATACGGTATATCTCTTTCCCCCTCTCAATTGAATATCTGTATTAGGGCTCATACTCACCTGTGAGGAAAAAAATCAGATTGCACTCTGACCAATGTTAATCTATGAGTCTCGGCTCATCTGCTATTTTTTTCTTCGCTCAGATCGGAATGAGAAAACAATTGCATCATGCTGCAATTGTCCTCACAGACGAGACAAGCCAATGCAAGTTAATAGATGTGATAAAAAAAAAAAAACGCACGGCACTCAGACCATGCGAGTGCCATCCGATTTTTACACACCCATGTCTTTTGAAAAGCTGGCAATTCATGTAACACATACAGTAAAATCACAGCGTGACCCGATAAATTAGAATATATATGTACACATAGAATAGATAGATATAAAGATGCCAGTGACATATATAATGTGTACAGTGCCTGTGTAGCTTACTGTACATGTATTTTTTTACTTAATAAATTTTCTGAACAAATGGCATGGGATTCCCCAATATTTTATTAGCCAGCAGATGGAAAGCACACAGCTGGGGGTAGATATTTATAGCTGGGGAAGGGGGTAATATCCATGGAGCTTCCCAGGCTATTAATATAAGCTCACAACTGTATACTTAGCCTTTCCTGGATATTAAAATAGGGGACTCTCCCCCAAAATGACATAGGGTCTACATATAATTAATAACTAACAAAGATTATACACACACCTGTGGGCTGATATTAATAGCCTAGGAAATGGCCGCGGATATTGGTCCTCTCTCAGACTAAAAACATCAACTCTTAGCTGCCCCAGAAAAGGCGTATCTGTAAAATGCGACAATTCTGGCCCTTAGAATCGCTCTTCTGACTTGCCCTGGTGCGGTAGCAAGTGGGGTGTTATTATTGGGGTTAATGTCACCTTTGTATTGCGCTGAACCATGTAACGTGATGACTACAAGACAGTATGGGAAAGCCCAACAGTCACACTTGAGGACATATGAGCCTTTTGTGGATGATGCAATCTTCTACAGTGTGCATAATGGAGGTGATAATTGTTTTGGTGGTTTCTGCATCTCAATTGCAAATAGTTGGAATTCATGGGAACTGCAAATATCATAAAATTTTACACGTGTTTGATTTCCATCAAATTGATTTGTCCATATGTATATACTAGAGTATAAGCAGAGATTTTTAGCACATTTTAATGCTGAAAAAGCCCCCCTTGACTTTTGCTCGAGTCAGGGTTCAACATAACGGAGGGGGAGTGGCAGCGGGTCACAGGAGGCAGGGACCAGCTGCTGCGGCTAACTCGTGTGATCGCCCTGCAGCTGTAGGCATCGGAACAAGATGCGAGGGAGTGCAGAGACTGTAAGTAGAATGGTTTAATTTTTTTATGTTTTTTTCTGATGGGGGCCATGCAAACCAGGATAGGAATGAGGGGGCCATGCATACCAGGATGAGGATGAGGAGCCATGCATACCAGAATAGGGATAAGGGAGGCCATGCATACCAGGATGGGGACGAGGAGCCATTCATACCAGAATAGGGATGAGGGGGGCCATGCATACCAGGATGGGGATGAGGAGCCATGCATACCAGAATAGGAATGAGGGGGCCATGCATACCAGGATGGGGATGAGGAGCCATGTATACCAGAAAAGGGATGAGGGGGGCCATGCATAACAGGATGGGGCTGAGGAGCTATGCATACCAGGATAAGGATGAGGAGGCCATGCATACCAGGATAGGAATGACGGGGCCATGAATACCAGAATGGGGATGAAGAGCCATGCATACTAGGAGAGGGATGAGGAGCCATGCATACCACTATAGGGATGAGGCCATGCATACCAGGATGGGGATGAGGTGCCATGCATATCAGGACAGGGATGAGTGGGCCATGCATGTCAGGATGGGGATGAGGAGCCATGCATTCCAGGATAGGGATGAGGGGGCAATGCATACCAGTATAGGGATGAGGAGGCCATGCATATCAGGAAGGGGATGAGGAGGCCATGCATACGAGGATGGGCATGAAGATCCATACATACCAGGATAGGGGTGAGGGGGCCATGCATACCAGGATGGGGATGAGGAGCCATGCATTCCAGGATAGGGATGAGGGGGCCATGCATGCCAGGATGGGGATGAGGTGCCACGCATATCAGGATAGGGATGAGTGGGCCATGCATGCCAGGATGGGGATGAGGAGGCCCTGCATAACAGGATAGGGATGAAGGGGCCATTCATAACAGGATAGGGATGAGGGGCCATGCATACCAGGGTAAGGATGAGGAGGCCATGCATACCAGAATAAGGAAGAGGAGCCATGCATACCAGGATGGGGATGAGAAGCCATGCATACCATGATAGGGATGAGAGGGCCATGTGTACCCTGCTTATACTCTAGTCAATATGTTTTCCCAGTTTTTTGTGGTAAAATTAGGTGCCTCGATTTATATTCGGGTCTGCTTATCTGCTTATACTCGAGTATATACGGTAATCATATGCTGTAAGTGTAAAGAAAACACACGAGAGGAGAGCCGGGGGACACGGATATCACCTCGCCGTCACCAATCTGTGACGGAGCTTACACAGTCGCTGATCTCTGGCACCTCCCTTACCCTCAGGTCAGTTAGGGAACTGCATCTAGGATAAGTAGTTGCCAGAGAGGCTGCCCTGTCACGTACTGGTTATCGTTGCACTGTGCAGTGAGGGTGGTATATATATCACCAGTCCCAGGCCGGGAATATATATATAAACCTCTGATCCGTCACTGCCAGGATCCTCCAATAACATCATGACAGTATGCTGCCACCAGTACCTCGTTAGATATAAGCCCGGTCCGTTAACAATCTTATATAGGGGCAGAAACCAACCCCAGGGAGCGTATAAGTACTAGCCGGGCTTACGGACGTGGGAAATCTGGTTTCAAGATAAAAGAGCATCCCAAAATTAATTGATATGTTAATTGCCAAAAGGCGCACTAGATACTACAAATTTATACAGAGTAATATACAGATATTACAGCCAGAAGTACAGATAAAAGTAGGGTACAGGTTGGGGATAGCAGTTAGCTGTATGTGTCATGTTACCATTCCATATAACTTGTGGAAGCTCTCTTATCCACAGGCACCTTCTTAGTTTCTGGTCCATCTCCACACGTGACATGACGCGACTTCCATGGCAGAACAATGACAAAAGCTAAAGGTGTTTAGCTAGCTTGCCCCCTCCCATATTCGCCACCCCTCTGGGTCGGACTGAATTCTCCTCACTTGACCTCCTAGCTGAAATAAGTCCCAATATCTAGGATGGGCCATAACTTCCTAGCGAGAGGTCCAAACGGGACGACTGACGTCTCAACGGTTTAGTTGAGGCTAGACCGATATGGAGAGTCCAAACTTGGGTCAGTTAAGTGGTACTGAAGAGCCAGTCTCGATAGCTCGGTGTCCGTGACCGCTAGAGAAAGATGAGACACAGGGGTGCATGCGGAGGGCTCCCAGGGTTCTGGTTTTATATTGGACTTACCCCTGAGATTCAGGGTACTCTCATAATTTCTCTCTAGATGTCGGTGCCCAAGTGTCTACTCTTTCATGGTACTCTTATAATTCACCTCTAGGTGTCGGTGACGCTCGGTCTAGAGCATCCTGTTATGAATGTTCTAGAGATGGTTTCTGAGCAGAGGCTCCCTCTGGTGGTTACAGACAGTACTGAACCTTTCAGCGAGGAGTGGCAATCTGGGTTCACGGACTGGTCTGATAAAAGGGAGGTTCCCTCCCATGATGGTTGCCGGTGATCAATTGTTCTTGTCTCAATTGTGGTTCCTGGTTCATTTGGAAGTTAGCTGGAGTCTTGCCTGCATCTCCTGCTTTCAGATAAGATATTTTTTGCTTTTCTTTTTGTGCTTGCTTTTTGCATTGTTTTCTGCACTTTTGTGGAGGTCAGCCAGGTCCCCTCCTGGGGCCTGAGCTCCTCACAGTTTATCTGCAGCCACTGTTATTTGCTCATTTGCTTTTTCCTGCTTTTTCAGCGGCTGCAGCTTGGTTTTGTTCATACTGAGAACTGATTTAGTGGGTGGCGAGATTGTGTGATCTCAGTATTTTTGTAATCAGAATTGTTGGATTTTTGTAGGGTTTTCTGGGTTGCAGAAAGTAATCTCTCCTGTCCTATACTATTGAGTCAGCTTGTGGCCCCAGCGTTTGCTCAGTCTATTTTCTGCCTATGTTTGTATTTTCATCTTGTCTAACCGCCATTATATGTTTGGGGGCTTCCTATTTTCTTTGGGGATCTGCTCCGGGGCAGATAGCTTTCATCTTTCTGCCTTTTAGGTGTAGTTATCTCTCAGGCTGTGACGAGGCGTCTAGGATCAACGTAGGAACGCTCCACGGCTACCTCTAGTTGTGTCGTTAGTTTTGGAATCTGCAACCCATCAGTTACCAACATTTCAGGCGTTCGGCTGCCCTGCTGTTGTTCCTGTCCTCCTCAGCTACCGAAACATAACAGCATCCATTGATGTTGGCTGCCTTGCACAAAAGACAGCAGGGGGTCCCAGCTCTGCTCCTCCTCGCCTTCATTAACACGTGGCCTCTAATTCTCTGGCCAAATGGCGAAGTTCTGTTCTTTTGGTGATTTGTGTACTTATCCCAAGGGTGGGGTCCACTTCAGAAGTGGAGGAACATCTCTGGACAATATATTGGGCCTGAATTAATAAATCCAAAATGGAGTCTACCTCATCCCTCACAATAAGATTTTAACAGTTGACTTGGACTAACTAATAAGAGGAAGATTAAATGACTCATGAAGCCAGTATTAATGCAGTCAGTGCAGCATGACTCAGTGGCCTGTTAGAATAGAGCACAAGTAGATTTATTGACTAGATTAAGACTATTAAACTAATTGCATATAAATTTGATGTTGATCTCAAAAACATTTGTGGAGACCTGTCAGTCTATTGATATATTACATCATTTTTTGCATAGGATATCCAATTAGTTACACCAATTTTGCTATAAGAGACACAATCATTCGAAGAAGCAGACATTTTCTCTGTATGGTACATAGCAGTAGGATCGCATTACTTGTAAGAGACCTCAAAACGAACTTGGTCATATTATTGTATATGTCAAGGAATTGGGTCAATTGCCTAGGATAAATAAAGCAAAATATTCTCATTCATGAGGTTTGGAACTATTGTTAATATCATCTGGAGAATTAAGTTGTTTTCTTAGTAGTTTGGCAAAAGTCTGAATGCAGCTGTGATCCGGTAACACACGTTTGCTGGACCCTTTTAATCATATATCTAGTCAAAAGGCACAGTCAAGATTAACAACATAGTAAAATACCCAGCAGAGTGCATGTGTCCTTCATATTGAACCAACTAAAAGTATTGCTTGGGCTTAAAAAAATGGAGGAAAACAGCTGTCTATTGAAATGACCCGAGGCATGTGAAACTGTTTTTGTGGCACATTTGTTTGTGCTCTTGTTTGGAACCAGATTGAAAATATTATAATTGAGCACAGACACACATTGTTTATTTGTATTTACTATTTGCTTTTCTAAAACTATAGTTGTTGACATTTTTAAAAATTTCATAATATGAAGTTAATGGTGATTTTCTGCAGTTTAGTTTCCATAGTGAAAACGTCCCTTGTCACAGTGGGTAATGCTGGTCTCCACTCCCTTTCATGGGATTTTGGTAATCAAGTTAAGAACCAATTTCTAAGATAAAGTTGAATTATAAACCATCAAACACACGCTGATGACCACTTTACATGTCTTCTGTTTTTATTTGGGAGTTAGGGTTACTTGCCTTTACTCTATAGGGTGGGCCATTTATATGGATACAGCTAAATAAAATGGGAATGGTTGGTGATATCAACTTCCTGTTTGTGGCACATTAGTATATGGGAGGGGGAAAACTTTTCAAGATGGGTGGTGACCATGGCGGCCATTTTGAAGTCGGCCATTTTGGATCCAACTTTATTTTTTCCAATGGGAAGAGGGTCATGTGACACATCATTGTTATTGAGAATTTCACAAGAAAAACAATGGTAGGCTTGGTTTTAACGTAACTTTATTCTTTCATGAGTTATTTACAAGTTTATGACCACTTATAAAATGTGTTCAAAGTGCTGCCCATTGTGTTGGATTGTCAATGTTACCCTCTTCTCCCACTCTTGACACATTGATAGCAACACCGCAAAAGAAATGCTAGCACAGGCTTCCAGTATCCGTTGTTTCAGATGCTGCACATCTCGTATCTTCACAGCATAGACAATTGCCTTCAGATACGAGATGTGCAGCATCTGAAATAATGGAGTGAGCATGCTCTATGACGTGCAGAGATTACTGTACTGGAAGAATGAGAAAGGATGTGAGCTATCCTTATCAATTATAAATGGCCTGTGGTCAATCTGTTCACTTAGCTGCTCAAAGAGATAGTCACAGGAACACTTTCTGTTTAAGTTTTCAATGGGTTTAATTAAAAACATACTGCATAAACCAGTGCAAAATTTGATAAACGGACAAGGCCCTTCTGGCATAACGAGAAAACAAAAGAGCATACAGTACAGTCTGTGTGGCTGCATGGATCCGCAGATTCAAGGGAAAAAAAACAAGGTTCAGCTCTCTTTAACACAATCACAGCTCTAGAGATCTCATATTCAGAGACATGGAACACTGAATGAGTCCAAACACTCTACATTTAGCTTCTGCACCACACCTTTGAGGTGGAGATAAGGTGAACAGCCTCCCACCCACTCATCAGCTATTCACAAAAACCTAGCCCTTAACATGGCCAATAAACCCAATAATAAAAATGCCTTAAAACATTCTCTCTTATTATTCCTGCATTTGGCAAATATTAATAATTATGGTAATCCTAATTGACCTAAAACGGGAAAGGTTTATTCTGATTTCATGTCAGATATTGAGAAAAACATGCAGATGTGTCTTTTTATATAGTGTTTGGAAACTTCTGGTTTCAACTGTAGGTACAAGCTGACAAGAAGAAAAAAACACCTATAAAATGATATCCTGTTTCAGAAATACTTAGTGGACAACTTATATTGTCACCATTAGAAACTTCATGGTAATCTACCATGGTAAGCCTACAACCTGCAATGATCCTCAGTGTACTGAACCATCGTACGACCAGCTCTACCCTTTCCTAGTGTATTCTCACCCATCCCTGCAGTCTGTGAGCCCTCGCGGGCAGGGTCCTCTCTCCTTCTGTACTTGTGTGTCCCTTGTCCAGCACATGTTTATTGTACCTGTCTATATTTTTCCCCTTTTCATATGTAAAGCGCCATGGAATAAATGGCGCTATATAAATGTATAATAATAATAATAATCTGAAGTTACCTGTCAAATACTTTACTTTTTCATCTTGTAATTTTTACTCGACGTTAGATCAGAATGCAAAGTATTCTCTCTATAGACACTGAATCAGCAAAAGCTATTAGATGTAAGCTCAAACCAAGGAGACCCATGCAGAATTCTACATCCTGAATCTGACGAGTATATGACAAAATCTATGAATACAAGATATGTAGATGTTTAATACAATATAGTACAATTATCTCTGCTCTATTATATTCTGGGAGATTTCTTGGACTACATTAAATCAGAGTTTGGCACTTTACGTGCAATGAGCAGGAGCTGTGAGATCAGAACTAAAGAGTAAGTAAAGATGAGCGAATATGTTCGAAAAATGATCTCCAAACATACTGTAAATATATGGCACATTCGGATTCGTGATCAGAAACTTGAGCAAATTTTTATAAATTCATGACAAATTGGCAACATTCAGTAAAAAGTGTGGGAAAATACTTTAGTGGCAACGCAAATATTTTGACCACTTTGGCTGCGATAGTGGTTTTGTATGATGAGCGTGGGGCATGTGTTTGATGAGGGTAGGGGGTGGGGAGAGCTCAGAGGAGCAGTGTGCTTGCAATTGCAAATTTTTTTTTCTAACTTTACACTATGTTCCAAATTATTATGCAAATGATATTTTTCTCTGATTTTCCTAAGTGGTCGGTGCAAATGACAGTCAGTCTAATAAAAGTCATCACCCGTTAGAGTATACATCGAATTTTATTGAAGAAACCTCCCAATGATAACAGTATAATCTCCAAAATGGAAAAAAACTCAAAATGCACTGTTCCAAATTATTAGGCATAGTAGAATTTCTGAACATTTGATCTGTTTTAACCCCTTAACCCCCAAGGGTGGTTTGCACGTTAATGACCGGGCCAATTTTTACAATTCTGACCACTGTCTCTTTATGTGGTTATAACTCTGGAACGCTTCAACGGATTTTCGCGATTCTGAGATTGTTTTCTCGTGACATATTGTACTTCATGATAATGGTAAAATTTCTTCGATATACCTTGCGTTTATTTTTGAAAAAAACACAAATATGGCGAAAATTTTGAAAATTTTGCAATTTTCAAACTTTGAATTTTTTTTCCCTTAAAACAGAGAAATATGTCACACAAAATAGTTAAGAAATAACATTTCCCACATGTCTACTTTACATCAGCACAATTTTGGAACCAAAATTTTTTTTTGTTAGGAAATTATAAGGGTTAAAAGTTGACCAGTGATTTCTCATTTTTACAACAAAATTTACAGTCATTTTTTTAGGGACCACCTCACATTTGAAGTCACTTTGACGGGTCTATATAGCAGAAAATACCCGAAAGTGACACTATTCTAAAAACTTCACCCCTCAAGGTACTCAAAACCACATTCAAGAAGTTTATTAACCCTTCAGGTGCTTCACAGGAGCTGAAGCAACGTGGAAGGAAAAAATTAATATTTAACTTTTTAGCCACAAAAATGATCTTTTACAAACTTTTTTTTATTTTCACATGGGTAAAAGGAGAAAATGGGTAGATAAAGTTGTTGTGCAATTTCTCCTGAGTACGCCAATACCCTATATGTTGGGGAAAACCACTGTTTGGGCACACGGCAGAGCTCGTAAGGGAAGGAGCGCCGTTTGACTTTTTCAAACTAAAATTGGCTGGAGTTGAGATTGGATGCCATGTCGTGTTTGGAGAGCCCCTGATGCGCCTAAACAGTGGAAACCCCCCACAAGTGACACCATTTTGGAAACTAGACCCCCTAAGGAACTTATCTAGATCTGTTGTGAGCACTTTGAACCCCAAAGTGTTTCACAAAAGTTTATAATGCCTGGGTGTGGAAAAAAAAAAACTATTTTCCACAAAAATGATTTTTTAGTCCAAAATTTTTGATTTTTCCCAAGGAAATTGGACCCCAAAAGTTGTTGTCCAATTTGTCCTGAGTACGCTGATACCCCATATGTGGGGGGGGAAACTGTTTGGGCGCACGGCAGGGCTTGGAAATGAAGCAGTAACGTTTTGGAATGCAAACATTGATGGGGGTCATGTTCCTTTTGTAGTACCCCAGATGAGCCTAAACAGTGGAAACCCCCCACAAGTGACCCCATTTTGGAAGCTAGACCCCCTAAGGAACTTATCTAGATCTTTGGTGAGCACTTTGAACCCCCAAGTGCTTCACACAAGTTTATAATGCCCGGGCATGAAAATAAAAAATCCTATTTTTTTCCCACAAAAAATTATCTCTTAGTCACTAATTTTTTATTTTCCCATAGGTAACAGGAGAAATTGGACCTCAAAAGTTGTTGTCCAATTTGTCCTGAGTACGCTAATATCCCATATGTGGGGGGGAACCACTGTTTGGGCGCATGGCAGAGCTCGGAATGGAAGGATCACCATTTGACTTTTTCCAACCAAAATTGGCTGGAATTGAGATTTGTTCGCCATGTTGCATTTGGAGAGTCCCTGATGTGCCTAAACAGTGGAAACCCCCCACAAGTGACCCCATTTTGGAAACTAGACCCCCTAAGGAACTTATCTAGATCTTTGGTGAGCAATTTGAACCCCCAAGTGCTTCACACAAGTTTATAACGTAGAGCCGTAAAATTAAAAAATCATATTTTTTTCCACAAAATTGATCTTTTCACCCCAATTTTTATTTTTCCAAGGGTAACAAGACTCCAAAAGTTATTGTGCAATTTGTCCTGAGTACGCTGATACCCCATATGTGGGGGTAAACCACTGTTTGGGTGCATGGCAGAGTTTGGAAGGGAAGGAGCGCCGTTTGACTTTTTCAACGCAGAATTGGCTGGATGCCATGTCGTGTTTGGAGAGCTCCTGATCTTCCTAAACAGTGGAAACCCCCCACAAGTGACCCCATTTTGGAAAATAGACCCCACAAGGAACTTATCTAGATGTGTGGTGAGCACTTTGAACCCCGAATTGCTTCACAGAAGTTTATAACGTACAGCCGTAAAAATAAAAAATCCTTTTTTTTTTTACAAAAATGATTTTTAAGCCCCCAATATTTTATTTTCACAAGGTTAACAGGAGAAATAGGACCCCAAAATTGTTGTCCAATTTGTCCTGAGTACACTGATACCCAATATGTGGGAGAAAACTACTGTATGGGTGCACGTCTGGGCTCGGAAGGGAAGTAGTGACGTTTTGGATTGCAGACTTTGATGGAATGGTCTGGGGGCATCATGTCGCATTTGGAGAGCCCCTGATGCGCCTAAACAGTGGAAACCCCCCACAAGTGACCCCATTTTGGAAAATAGACCCCACAAGGAACTTATCTAGATGTGTGGTGAGCACTTTGAACCCCGAATTGCTTCACAAAAGTTTATAACGTACAGCCGTAAAAATAAAAAATCCTTTTTTTTTTTACAAAAATGATTTTTTTGCCCCCAATATTTTATTTTCACAAGGTTAACAGAAGAAATTAGACCCCAAAATTTGTTGTCCAATTTGTCCTGAGTACACTGCTACCCAATATGTGGGAGAAAACTACTGTATGGGTGCATGTCTGGGCTCGGAAGGGAAGTAGTGACGTTTTGGATTGCAGACTTTGATGGAATGGTCTGGGGGCGTCATGTCGCATTTAGAGAGCCCCTGATGCGCCTAAACAGTGGAAACCCCCCACAAGTGACCTCATTTTGGAAAATAGACCCCACAAGGAACTTATCTAGATGTGTGGTGAGCACTTTGAACCCCGAATTGCTTCACAGAAGTTTATAACGTACAGCCGTAAAAATAAAAAATCCTTTTTTTTTTTTTTACAAAAATGATTTTTTCGCCCCCAATATTTTATTTTCACAAGGTTAACAGGAGAAATTGGACCCCAAAATTTGTTGTCCAATTTGTCCTGAGTACGCTGATACCCAATATGTGGGAGAAAACTACTGTATGGGTGCACGTCTGGGCTCGGAAGGGAAGTAGTGACTAGTGTTGAGCGATACTGCTCGATATCTAAAAATATCGGATCGGAATGGTATCGCCGATATCACTAAATATCGTCGATATCCGATTCCGATACCGGAAGTCCAATGTAAGTCTATGGGAACCAAATATCGACATTAAAAAAAACCATTCTTGCCTTGTTGGTTAATTGTACATGAAGGAAAACAACAAAGACTAATGTAGAATGTATTGGGGGAGGTTGAGGAGACAATAAAGGCATACATGTTTAACCCAGTGCATTGGAATAGCATTAATATATTTTTTTTTGGAAATACGTTTGGATTGACTAACAAATTGACAATGTTGTTAACCTTTTTTCTATTTTGGCAAATATGTATGTTTATGTTTCACAACTTCCATGCTCTTCACCTTTTTAACTTTTGCCAGTGCCACACTTTCTCCTTCATAATCTTCAGCAGCAGCATCATCTTTCTCATCAAATTATTCTTCATCTTCACCTTCTTAATCTTCTTCTTAAACTTCTTGCTATTCATGTTTTTGTTTACATTACTCATATTGTTATTATTAAACTAATTAATCTTCTTCATATTCAAATTCTTCATCTTCTTCCTCTTCATCTTCTTCATCATATTCTTATTTGTGACAGAGATTCCTGTACTTGTAATCTGTAAAAGTATGAATTGTTCATCCTTCTGTTCTTGCTGTCACAAAAGATTTAAATTACAAGAGTATTTGTCCGTGTTCAGTTTAGCCTGCAGCAGCAGGCATTTTCCAGGGGCACCACGAGGAGGAACGGACTCACCCCCATACACTGCTTAGTCTTCTTCTGCTTAGAATTTAGAGCATATATTTTGCTCTTCAT
The DNA here is from genome assembly GCA_033576555.1 of Oophaga sylvatica. Taxonomy (NCBI): domain Eukaryota; kingdom Metazoa; phylum Chordata; class Amphibia; order Anura; family Dendrobatidae; genus Oophaga; species Oophaga sylvatica. The sequence continues at coordinate 380,560,896 of JARQOD010000001.1, read as the reverse complement.
TTTGGTCTTATACTTCATGTTCTTCTGCTTTTTGATCTTCTGCTTATTGTTCTTCTGTCTCTTGTTCTGTATCTTGTAGTTTGTCTTAACCTTCTTTGTCCTGTTGGTGATCTTCTTCTGGGTAATCTTTTATTTTTTCTTTGTGATGGTGTTCAGGCTGGTTGGCTTCATGCTTGTCGTCCTTGTTGTCGTCATCTTCTTCTGGGTGGTCTTTAAGGTCGTCTAATTTCCGAGAACCAGCTGACGTTACTGGAACCCTGACGGGTATCAGATGGAGCAAGAGACAATGGAAGTAACGAGGACCAGCTGACTGTGCTGGAACCCGGAGGGGCAGCAGAAGGAAAAGAGGCAATGTCACAACCGAGTACCAGCTGACGTTACTGTGACACGGTTACTAAGCAGGAGGTACCTGTGTTCCAAAGCACTACCAAGGACCAGCAGACGTTGGTGGAACTCGGATACGGAGATGGAGGCACCTAGGCCAAAGGCACTGGGGAGAACCAGTTGACGGTACTGGACCCCGGACGGGTAGCAGAAGGAAAAGAGGCAATGTCACAACCGAGTACCAGCTGACGTTACTGTGACACGGTTACTAAGCAGGAGGTACCTGTGCTCCAAAGCACTACCAAGGACCAGCAGACGTTGGTGGAACTCGGATACGGAGATGGAGGCACCTAGGCCAAAGGCACTGGGGAGAACCAGTTGACGGTACTGGACCCCGGACGGGTAGCAGAAGGAAAAGAGGCAATGTCACAACCGAGTACCAGCTGACGTTACTGTGACACGGTTACTAAGCAGGAGGTACCTGTGCTCCAAAGCACTACCAAGGACCAGCAGACGTTGGTGGAACTCGGATACGGAGATGGAGGCACCTAGGCCAAAGGCACTGGGGAGACCAGTTGACGGTACTGGACCCCGGACGGGTAGAAGAACGCACCCATGAAAATGTAAGTTGACAGGACGCAAGCCGTCCGCAGTTACCGAATCACACAGTCCTACAGTGGGTGCTTGTCCTATTGTCACAATGGAAACCGCCTTTATTTACATATCCCACAGCACACATAGGAATCACCTAAACTGCAGGCACCATAGAGTCGGCTAACCCGAATGCAACACGACAGCACAACTTATTGGAGGATAATTGACGTTCACACTGCCAGGAAACAGCTGTCGTGCTGTAACCAGGCTGGCCATGAGTCAGTACCCCTGCCAATTACTTACGAGCAACAAATGGCGGTGTTGTAGCCCAGGGAGTAGAGTTCAGGTGGTAGAAAGATGAACATAACAGGAGACATGGAAAACGTTGCCAAACAGTTATTTAATCTGAAAACGGACAGGCAAATTCAGGTGAGATCCATGCCTTGTTCATTTTCAGAAAAGTAAGCCGGTTTACATTCTCTGAGGATAGTCACATGCGACGGTCTGTTACTACACCACCTGCAGCACTAAAGACACGCTCAGATAATACACTGGCAGCAGGGCAAGCCAGCACCTCCAATGCATACTGGCTAAGCTCTGGCCATGTATCCAACTTAGAGACCCAAAATTTGAAAGGGGAAGAGGCATCTGGGAGTACACTTAGAGGGAAAGCCAAGTAGTCTGTCACCATCTTACGGAAACGTTTCTTCCTGGTGACTGGAGCCGTCTCGGATGGTGTAAACCTTGCTGGCGCTGTCACAAAACTTTGCCACATTTGTAATATACAGCTCTTGCCCTGTGCAGAGGCGCTGCTTCTGCTCCCTCTTGTTGTAGAGGTGTCTACACTGCCTCGACGCACAGAGCTGCTTTGTAAAGCAGTAGCAGCAGCAGCTCTCTCGGCTGGAATGTACAACAGTATGGATTGCACCAGTGTGTCTTGGTACTCCTGCATTTTACGGTCCCGGTTCACCGGTGTGATGAGGGTTTGTAAGTTATAGAAAATGAACTCGGCACTCAACTTTAGTATAGTGAGAATAAAGATTTTTATTCACAGTAGTAACACGAAACGTTTCGGTCCTATATCATGGACCTTCATCAGTCACAGATACTACTGGGAAGGGGGTTGATCCACATAGGGAAGAAAAAAAGGGCTGGATATAGCCTGTGTTGGTGGGGTGAGATGAGGAAGAGGACAATGCCTCTATTGCACTAGTAACCTGTTGTGAAGGAGTCCGGTAGTGAGGATAGGTCTCTGCATTGGACGCGGTGTCCACCGCTAGTCTGAGTGCCATTTCACGAGGGTTTGTAAGTTGTCCCGGTAGCGAGGGTCTAGGAGGGTGTACACCCAATAATCTGACGTGGTGAGAATGTGGGCGATGCGGCGGTCGTTTCTCAGGCACTGAAGCATGAAATCAACCATGTGCTGCAGACTCCCAACTGGCCAACAAAGGCTGTCCTCTGGAAGAGGCGTCATCTCTGCCTCCTCTGCATCACCCCACCCTCGCTCTACATACTGACTAGAGCGTTGTGTACCTCCCTCTGTAGGGATTTCTTCCTCCTCCATTGACTCCTCCTCCTCATCCTCCTCACAAAGTGAGCCCTGCCCAGCCCTTTGTGAGGAACCACGTTGCGCTGACTGTCCTGAAGGTAATTGAATTTGTGACTCCTCATCCTCCACCTCTTCCAAAACCTCTTCCTTTAGTGCTTTCAGTGATTTCTGAAGCAGGCAGATAAGGGGGACAGTCATGCTGACTAGTGCATCATCTGCACTCGCCATCCGCGCTGAGACATCAAACGCACGCAAAACGTCGCAGATGTCCTTCATAGAGGCCCACTCAGTAGTGGTGAAGTGTGAACGGCGCAAATTGCGAGTTGATTGCGCCTGTTGCAGCTGATACTCCATTACTGCTGGCTGCTGCTCACACAACCGCTCCAACATATGTAACGTGGAATTCCACCTGGTGGGTACGTCACATATGATGCGATGTTCAGGAAGGCGAAATCTGACTTGCAGAGCTGCAATGCGCGATCTGGCCATGCTGGAACGTCGCAAGTGAGCGCACTCTAGGCGGACCTTGTGCAGCAGTGCATCAAGATCCGGATAGTCCCTCAAAAAACTCTGCACGACCAAGTTGAGCACATGTGCCAGACATGGTATGTGAGTGAGGTTGCCAAGGCCCAGAGCTGCCACCAGATTTCGGCCATTGTCACACACTACCAAGCCTGGCTGGAGATTAGCTGACAAAAACCACACGTCGCTCTCCTGCTTGATGGCATCCCAGAGCTCCTGCGCTGTGTGGCTTTGATTCCCCATGGAAATTAATTTCAGGACGGCCTGTTGACGTTTGGCCACGGCTGTGCTCATATCGGTCGCAACAGGTAAGCGTTCACGGGTCCATGTGGAGGTATACCGTGACGGCTCGTGCAGCGATGATTCTGAGGAACTGGAGTAGGAGGAGGAATCAATGTGTACAGACTGGATTCCTGCAATCCTTGGAGTTGGCAGAACACGTACAGCGCCACTGGCAAGATCTGTACCCGGCTCCACAACATTGACCCAATGGGCAGTGAGGGAAAGGTATCGTCCCTGGCCATGAGTACTGGTCCACGCATCGGTGGTCAGGTGGACCCTGCTACTGACGGCGTTTAGTAGCGCATGTTTAATGTTTCCCTCGACATGTTTTTGCAGAGCAGGGACAGCTTGCCTGCTGAAATAAAACGGCTTGGCACATTATATTGTGGGACTGCCAATGCCATAAAGTTCCTGAAACTGTCAGTCTCCACCAGCCTGAATGACAGCATTTCAAGGGACAGGAGTTTTGCAATGCCAGCATTCAGAGCCTGTGCTCGTGGATGGTTTGCCGAGTATGGCCGTCTTTTATCCCATGCCTGTGGTACCGATGGCTGTTTTTTGTTCTGGGAGTGTGACGATGACTGTGAACTTGCTGCTGTGGGTGGAATAACAGTTTGTCTATGGACAACAGTGACCGAGGTTCTTCCATGGAGATCCTGTGAGGAAGCCGAACCAGGTGTGTGTGAGCTGGAGGTAGAGGCTCGAACACGACCTGAAGATGTAGGTGCTGCTGTAGGTTGGCCTACATCTCCAGTGTGTCTTTGTAACTGAGCTACGTGCTTTGTCCGTACATGTTTCCACATATTTGTGGTATTCAAGTTACTGATATTTTTACCTCTTTTAACTTTTTGCTTACACAGCTTGCATTGAACATAGCAAATATCATCTACAAGTCTGTCAAAAAAGGACCACGCAGTGCAAGTCATGGGAGCGCCAATTTTGACATTTCTAAGAGAACTGCTCCCAACAGGTGCCAAACTGGAGGCTACAGGCAAGCGAGTCTGCAGCCTACCTCTCCCTCCTCTTTGTACCGTTGGGACAATCTCTTCCTCAGAGCTGCTCCCACCACCTTCCTGTTGCTCACGCCATGTTGGGTCTCGGACTTCATCATCTCCACTACCCTCTTCCAACACCTGCTGCTGTTGGATGGTCTGGGCAGCACCATGCTCCACAAAACCTGGCACCTGAGTCTCATCATCATCATAAGATGCGTTCTGCGGTGTGCTGTCCATCGGCACTGGCTCACCCGCCTCTTCAGATTGAGAGAGACACAGCTGTTGCGCATCACTGCATACTCCCTCTTCTTCAAATTGCAGAATGCTGCTTGCCTGTGCCCGTGTTTGCGAGCCAACAGATTCTGAGAACAGAAGCAGAGACTCAGCTGGCTCCTGTACAGAACTCTCTGACTGCCTGGGCAATTTGACAGGCGGTGAACAGACAGATGGTTGCTCAACAGTGTTGTGTTCCTGAGAGGAGGTGGAAGGAATTGAAGTCGATGCATTGGCTGCCATCCAACCAACAACGGCTTCAATTTGTTCTTCCCGCAGCAGGGGGGCACGCCGAGCTCCTACCAAAGTGCGCATAAAGGAACGCTCATGGGTAAAACTGGTGGATGCTGTGTCACTGAGGGCGGCAGCAGCCACAGAATCCCCACGTCCTCTCCCTGCTGAAACTCCACGGCCACGACCACGTGCCTTACTCACTGACTTCTTCATCTTGGTAGATTGATAAAGAAAGTCAGAAAAGTTATAAGGCCTAAGTGTGGTTATTACGCAGAGACTGAAGTGAACACTGAAACACAACTGTTCACAATCTGTGAAAGGCTACTCCTTTGTCTACTTCTATAGTGTTTGCAACCAATGTATTGGATACGGATGGAAGCGCGTCACACTAATAGATTATATTTTAAATGGAATGGAGCAGAACCAATTGGAGATAAATGAAAAGGATGAGGCACTGAGACACGCTCAGCAGAGTACAAGCAGCAGTGCTTGAACAAGTAACTGGAGCGTGATGTGCACTCAAAAAATAAAAAACACAGACTGAAGTGAACACTGAAACACAACTGTTCACAATCTGTGAAAGGCTACTCCTTTGTCTACTTCTATAGTGTTTGCAACCAATGTATTGGATACGGATGGAAGCGCGTCACACTAATAGATTATATTTTAAATGGAATGGAGCAGAACCAATTGGAGATAAATGAAAAGGATGAGGCACTGAGACACGCTCAGCAGAGTACAAGCAGCAGTGCTTGAACAAGTAACTGGAGCGTGATGTGCACTCAAAAAATAAAAAACACAGACTGAAGTGAACACTGAAACACAACTGTTCACAATCTGTGAAAGGCTACTCCTTTGTCTACTTCTATAGTGTTTGCAACCAATGTATTGGATACGGATGGAAGCGCGTCACACTAATAGATTATATTTTAAATGGAATGGAGCAGAACCAATTGGAGATAAATGAAAAGGATGAGGCACTGAGACACGCTCAGCAGAGTACAAGCAGCAGTGCTTGAACAAGTAACTGGAGCGTGATGTGCACTCAAAAAAAAAAAACACAGACTGAAGTGAACACTGAAACACAACTGTTCACAATCTGTGAAAGGCTACTCCTTTGTCTACTTCTATAGTGTTTGCAACCAATGTATTGGATACGGATGGAAGCGCGTCACACTAATAGATTATATTTTAAATGGAATGGAGCAGAACCAATTGGAGATAAATGAAAAGGATGAGGCACTGAGACACGCTCAGCAGAGTACAAGCAGCAGTGCTTGAACAAGTAACTGGAGCGTGATGTGCACTCAAAAAATAAAAAAACACAGACTGAAGTGAACACTGAAACACAACTGTTCACAATCTGTGAAAGGCTACTCCTTTGTCTACTTCTATAGTGTTTGCAACCAATGTATTGGATACGGATGGAAGCGTGTCACACTAATAGATTATATTTTAAATGGAATGGAGCAGAACCAATTGGAGATAAATGAAAAGGATGAGGCACTGAGACACGCTCAGCAGAGTACAAGCAGCAGTGCTTGAACAAGTAACTGGAGCGTGATGTGCACTCAAAAAATAAAAAACACAGACTGAAGTGAACACTGAAACACAACTGTTCACAATCTGTGAAAGGCTACTCCTTTGTCTACTTCTATAGTGTTTGCAACCAAAGTATTGGATACGGATGGAAGCGCGTCACACTAATAGTTAAATTGCATGGAGCTGCAAGAATTACACTGAAGAAAAAAAAAAGAGTCTGTGAGTGACACGTGCAGATGCCTACAGACAGCGTTGCATGCAGAGCAAACTGCAGCGTCACTTACACTCACACACACACCTTGCAGAGCTGTTAAAACAACACTGCAGGCAAAAGGAAGCTTTACACAGCGGTTGGTGCTAGCCTGCCTACAGCACAGTACACTAAATCGCAATCTCTAACTGTCCCTCAGAGTCAGCACAGCAGCGTTCTGTCCCTTACTGAATTCACAGCACAGTGACGCTAAAATGGCGGCGGCGCCTTTTATAGTGCATTCTGAAATCATTTCAGCATCCAATCACAGCCATGCCTTTAGTTAACATGACCGCAGCAGTACAGGATGTGCCCACACTTCTTAGGATTCCTCATTGGCTGACTAAAATCACATTGCCTCTCAAAGAATTATGGGAACTTCCGATTCCGGTATACGATATATGGAAAATATCGAAACTAAGTATCGAAAAGCCGATAGAGCTAATATCGGCCGATACCCGATACTTGTGGTATCGTATCGCTCAACACTAGTAGTGACGTTTTGGATTGCAGACTTTAATGGAATGGTCTGGGGGCGTCATGTCGCATTTGGAGAGCCCCTGATGCGCCTAAACAGTGGAAACCCCCCACAAGTGACCCCATTTTGGAAAATAGACCCCCCAAGTGCTTCACAGAAAATTTATAACATACAGCCGTAAAAAACAAAAAATCATTTTTTTTTTTTTACAAAAATGATTGTCGCCCCCAGTTTTTTATTTTCCCAAGGGTAACAGAAGAAATAGGACAAATTGCACAATAACTCTTGTGGTCCAGAGTACGCTGATACCCCATATGCGGGGGTAAACTACTGTTTGGACGCATGGCAGAGCTCAGAAGTGAAGGAGCACCGTTTGACTTTTTCAACGCAGAATTGGCTGGAATTGAGATCAGACGCCATGTCACATTTGGAGAGCCCCTGATGTGCCTAAACAGTGGAAACCACCTAATTCTAACTCCAACCCTAACCCCAACACACCCCTAACCCTAGTCCCAACCCTAACCACAAACCTAACCCTAACACACCCCTAACCCTAATCCCAACCCTAACCCTAATCCTAACTTTAGCGCCATCCCTAACCCTAACTTTAGCCGCAACCCTAATCTTAACCATAACCCTAATGGGAAAATTGAAATAAATACATTTTTTTAATTTTATTATTTTTCCCTAACTAAGGGGGTGATAAAGGGGGGTTTGATTTACTATTTATAGCGGGTTTTTGTGATTGGCAGCTGTCACGCTAAAAGATGCTTTTTATTGCAAAAAGTAGTTTTTTGCATCACCACATCTTGAGAGCTATAGTTTTTGCATATTTTGGCCCACAGAGTCATGTGAGGTCTTATTTTTTGCGGAACGAGGTGATATTTTTATTGGTGCCATTTATGACCACGTGACATTTTTTGATCACTTTTTATTTCGATTTTTGGGAGGTTAGAATGAACAAAAATCAGCAATTCATGAATTTCTTTTGGGGGAGGCGTTTATACCGTTCCGCGTGTGTTAAAATTGATAAAGCAGTTTTATTCTTCGGGTCAGTACGATTACGGTGATACCTCATTTATATCATTTTTTTAATGTTTTGGTGCTTTTATAGAATAAAAACAATTTTATATAAAAAATCATTATTTTTGCATCGCTTTGTTCTGCGAGCTATAACTTTTTTATTTTTTCGCTGATGATGCTGTATTATGGCTCGTTTTTTGCGGGACAAGATGACGTTTTCAGCGGTACCATTTTTATTTATATCGGTCTTTTTATCGCGTGTTATTCCACTTTTTGTTCAGCGGTATGATGATAAAGCATTGATTTTTTGCTTAGTTTTTTTTGTTTTTTTTAAGGGGTTCACTAAAGGGGTTAACTAGTGGGACAGTTTTATAGGGGGGGGTCGTTACGGACGCGGCAATACCAAATATGTGTACTTTTATTGTTTTGTTTTTTTTATTTACAGGAAGAAATTCATTTTTGGGGGAATATATATTTTTTTTTTTATGATTTTTTTTACCACTTTTTATTTTTATTTTTTTTTACTTTTTTACTTTGTCCCAGGGTGGGACATCACACTATTTTAGCAGATCGCTGGTGTGACAGTGTGCACAGCACTCTGTCACACCAGCGATCTTTCTGGTCTCGCTGCAGGCTTCCTCAGCGCCTGCTCTCAGCAGGCACTGAGGAAGCCGCCTCCCTGCAGGACCCCGGCGCCATCTTGGATCCGGGGACCTGGAGGGAGGACGGACCCTCGGAACAGCGCGACACATCGCGCTGCTCTGATGGTCTCAGGGGAGCGCGCAGGGAGCCCCCACCCTGCGCGATCCTCCCCTGTGCCCCGGGTACACCGCGATCATGTTTGATCGCGGTGTGCCAGGGGTTAATGTGCCGGGAGCGGTCCGTGACCGCTCCTGACACATAGCGCTGATCATCGTCGAATGGCCTGGACCATTTTTTCATCGTTGGTGACCCGCTGGCTAGCGCGCATCGCTGCGTGTGACAGCGGGAGACCAACGATCAGCGAGCTCCCAGCGCTGTACAGCAGAAGCTGGGAGCTGGTATCCAGGGTACACATTGGGTAACTAAGCACTGCGCAGCGCTTAGTTACCTGATGTGTACCCTGGATACCAGCTCCCAGCTCGGTATAGCAGAAGCTGGGAGCTGGTATCCAGGGTACACATCGGGTAACTAAGCGCTCCGCAGCGCTTAGTTACCCGATGTGTACCCTGGATACCAGCGTGCTCGCTGGTCCTGATCGCTGGTGAGTCTGCCCATGTGACAGCTAACGATGTCCCAGTGATCCCATCCACGTCGGATCGTTGGTGGGATTGCTGGGACATTGAAGCGTATGACGGGGCCCTTAGTCCCTCATACAGAGGTTTGTCCTGCAAGCCCTGGGGATTCCACGACTTGGTGTCTAGTGACATCACTGTTGTCATGCCCGCAGCTGCAGGTCCGGTCTCCGCTGTGCAGGGAGACTGGCGCCTATCACGCAGCTCCAGTGGTACTGCTCACCCTGTCCGTGGCTCCAGACGATCAGCAGCTCCTTTCTCTGCTAGGAATCTGCATCCTCTTGGCAGGTCTCCTGGAAGTGCTCTTAGGAGGCGCGCCCCTTTTCCTGCACATACTTAAAGCAGCAGGGCACCTATTCTGTATAAGAGCTGTCTGTGCTGTGATGATCTATGCATGAAAGACATCGTCCCCTTAAGGGAAGTGCCTGGGCAACGTGTTCATTCTATGGGATCGCTGCCTCCTGCTCAGGTCGCACTCTGCTGTGCTCTGCAGTGTTCTGCAATCAGAAGTCTGTTGCTTTTCATTATACTGATATCTCTGTCTCCATAGAGTCCTCTGCTGACAGTTCCCTATCCTGGACTCCTCACGGAATCATCCGGATACCACTACCGGCTGGATCAGCCTTTCCAGGATTATACGGAGCTTCCGGGATTCTCTCCACTGACAGAGCCAGTAGTCTACAAGTCTCTTCCATCTGGTCTGTATGGGTCGTCCCTCTGGTCCAGGATTCACGGCATTTAGGTCCCCTGGTGTTGCGTTGGGGGAATCCCTGTATAGGGGTATACCTTGCCCAGTGCTCCACTACACGGTACAGTGTTGTGACCCAGAGGGTGTCACGGGTGTGTCGCTGCGAAGATCTTCGCGATTGCACACCCTGACTTCGCACAGCTGAGTTTCTGGTGCTGGGTGTTTTTCGGCACTGAGGGAGTTAATTCTTTCTCTGTGCTGGACTCACCAGCCTCGCTCAGCTGCAATTGATGTGTTGTTAATTGGTTTCCTTTAAATACCTGCCTGTCTGCTGGGAGAGTGTCGGTGAAAGCATTCATTCAGACCAGCAGAGCGGATCGTTTCTGAGAAGACTTAAGCTAAGAGTGCCTGTTGTGGTTTATCCTCTCCTCGCTTATTGTTTATCTCCTTAACCTTTTGTGTCCCCTCTGTAGTTGAAGTGTTGTATACAAGGCAGTATTTACTTTACCCCTTGTCTGTCTCGTTTGTCTTATACTGTTTGTAAGCTGTGACCTGCCCATTCCCTGTGGTGGTAATCAGGGTCCTTCTCAGGACGAGATTACAGTGGTCAGGGATCTACAGGAGACAGGGTTACGCTGGCGGCCTGGACCTCTGTACCATTAACAGTACCTCCAGGTAGAGGGACTAGTCAGGACCCCAGTTTAGGGTCAGCATAGACCCCGGTCCACCTCTATCCTGAGACAGCGTGACAGAGGGCTCTCCTTTCAGGCACCTTTTCCTTTTTGCTTAATCTTCTTTAATAAATATCCTTGGTTTATGAAGCTCATTCTCCTGTCTCTTGAGTATCGGGTACACAGCTGCCACTGCACCATCAGTGGTCCAGTGAGTCCACTATACATCATCACGCCCTGTGAGCGTAACAACTGTCTAGTGCTTTAGTTCTCCATCCCCTAGTGTGTAGTAGTTACGTTCCACAACTCTATATGTTAATTAGTTTAGTTCTCCAACCCCTGTTGTCTAGTATTTTAGTTTTCCATCTTATGTTGTGTAGTCTTTAGTTAACCAACTTTAGGTATTTAGTAGTTTATGACACCAAGCCCTGTTGTCTAGTAGTTTAGTTCTCCTTCTTATGGTGTGTAGTGGTTTAGTTCTCCATTCCCAAGTGCCCTGCAAGCCTTGGGGAGCAGCCCTTTCTCTGACTGCCCCCACAGCTACCAGAGTCACCAGTGCCCAGTCATCAAGATGTAACTCCCCTGTCCATGCTTGCTCGTCCAGGTGTCAGTGTTGAAATACACCCTGGCAGACATAGAATTTTTCAGGGAACCGGTGATGTTGCCTGCGACATGCTGATGTATCTTTCTTAGAGAAGTAATGGTGGCTGGGCAGCTGGTACTGGAGAACTGCAACGGCCATCAGCTTTCAGAAACCATCTGTATCCGCAAGGCAGAAAGGCTGCAATTCCATGGCTAACAGATTGGATTGGCCATCCAATAATCACAAGATCACAGGCCGTAAGTAACGCAGAACCACCCGCTGTGATCTTTGAAGCCAAGAGGTCTCAGCTGGCCCTCATCGTCCAGACAATTACATGATTGGGCGACGATCAACCGACGAGGCCACAGGCTGTTTATCGGAAAACTAATAGTGAGCGTATGTCATATCCACCTCCTGATTACAACGCATGGAACAGGTGTATATACCGCCATACGATCATTGCTAACTCCTTGATAACCCCACACTCCTCGCTGCCACCACCAATCCTGTTTTTTAAAAATTAAATAAATACAGGCCCATTGGACGCCACACCATTCTTCTTTGGAAGTTCACACCATCAGTGGCTTCCATCTCCTCTCCCTCAGAGTAGCGGTCATATACGGTCCCCAGGCTCACCCACCCACTTCCTTGACCACTTTGCTGCCTTGCTGCCACACTTCTTGTCCTCAGAATTGAAAACTCTTATCCTGGGAGACTTTACCAGCCCACCCTCCCCAACTGCATTCCAACTTCTATCTCTAGCCACTTCTCATGGCCTCTCACAACTTTCAACCTCTGAAACCCACAAAGATGGTAACACCCCTGGTCTGGTTTTTGTCTGGGTCAGTTCAATCTCCTACCTTGCTTCAGTGAGTGTGAGCGAGCTGAGTGTGACCGGTGCGCAAGTGCGAACGGTGGTAAGTGTGACTTGTGATTCAGTGAAGAAGTATTTGGAAAACCTTCAACAAATACCTGTGTGAATTTGTGTGAGTCGCTGAATTGTGGATTGCTGAGTGCTTTTCTACCTGTTCTATTTTTTGGGGGCTCTTTTAACCTATCTTTTCTATCTAAAGGATTAATCTCTTATTTTACTATCTGTGTTTAAGGGTTAACTATACTGCATTAAAATCTTAAGGTGTAGCTATATTCACAAGGGGTTAATTAAGGGTGGGGGTTCATAATTAAGGGTTTATAAGGGCCAGCTGGTTGGGGCTCAAGTCTTTTTGGAAGTGCATTGAGCAGCAGGGTGGTTGGCTGTTGAAGGAGAAAAAAAAAAATCTCTCTTTAAATCTTCTGCTTTAGCGAGTGTGAGCGAGCTGAGTGTGACCGGTGCGCAAGTGCGAACGATGGTAAGTGTGACTTGTGATTCAGTGAAGAAGTATTTGGAAAACCTTTAACAAATACCTGTGTGAATTTGTGTGAGTCGCTGAATTGTGGATTGCTGAGTGCTTTTCTACCTGTTCTATTTTTTGGGGGCTCTTTTAACCTATCTTTTCTATCTAAAGGATTAATCTCTTATTTTACTATCTGTGTTTAAGGGTTAACTATATTGCATTTAAATCTTGAGGTGTAGCTATAATCACAAGGGGTTAATTAAGGGTGGGGGTTCATAATTAAGGGTTTATAAGGGCCAGCTTGTTGGGGCTCAAGTCTTTTTGGAAGTGCATTGAGCAGCAGGGTGGTTTGCTGTTGAAGGAGAAAAAAAAATTCTCTTTTAATCTTCTGCTTAAGCGAGTGTGAGCGAGCTGAGTGTGACCGCTGCGAACGGTGGTAAAGGGTATGCCACACTAAACAGCGTCGCTAACGAGATCGCTAAAAAACGTCACTATTTAGCGATCTCGTTAGTGACGTTGTTGTGTGTGGCATGTACTAACGACGTGGCCCCTGCTGTGATCCTGCTGTGATCTCGTTCATCGTTCTCATCGTTCCGGACCCTATTTTTATCGTTGGCGTCCCGCTGGTGAGTATATATCGCTGAGTGTGGCACCTTTTTGTTAGCGATGTGCGGTGTTTTTGTACCGCCAAAGTCGTTAAGGAGATCGCTAACCGCGATAGCGTCCTTAACGACATCGCTAAATTAGTGCGCTACTAGCGATATTAAAACGATCCCGCTAGCGATCGCATTAGTATGCGTCGTTATCGTGATCGCTAGCGGGAGCGTTTAGTGTGGCAGTACCTTAAGTGTGACTTGTGATTCAGTGACTTTGGATTCAGGGAGTTGAAAGGGAGGAATTACTGAATTGCTGTTATATTTTATTAATACTTTTTATTTAGTTTTACTTGTCTTTGATGCCTGGTGAAACCCCCCTTAGATATGTGCTCCACTATTGCCAATGCCATCCAGTGTACATCTTGCCACATGTATGCAATCCTGGAACAGCCGTTCAAGGGTGCATACTGCTATGCGAGATGTGAGCACGTTGTGCATTTGGAAGCCCAGATTCTGGATTTGAATGTGCAGCTGGCAACACTGATATCCATAGACAATATGTAAAGGAGTCTTCTGCTCACTGAACAGACGCTCAATGGGATAGATGAGGGGGATGCTAGGATGGAGCTGCAGGAAACTGAAGCAGCAAGCTGGGTGACGTTAGAAGGCGGGGTAGAGGGAAGAGCGCCAGGGAGGCTAGTCCTGATCTGGCACACCCCAATAAGTTTGCCAAGTTGGCAGATGAGGGGGGTGTCAGTACAGGGGTAGCACTGCTGCAGCAAGGCATGTCCTCTGAAAGCTGGGGGAGTGTCTGCTCCAGTAAGGGGGGAATTAGGAGAGCAGGGCAGGCCAGACAGGTGCTGGTAGTGGGGGACTCAATTATTAGGGGAACAGATAGGTCAATCTGTCACAAAGACAGGGATCGTCGAACAGTGTGCTGCCTACCTGGCACTCGAGCCCGACACATCGCTGATCGGGTTGACAGATTACTGGGAGGGGCTGGTGAGGACCCAATGGTCATGGTGCACATTGGCACAAATGACAAAGTTAGAGGTAGGTGGAAGGTCCTTAAAGATGATTTCAGGGAATTAGGCTGCAAGCTTAACCCCTTCCCGACCCATGACGCCTACGTCGGCATCATGAAAATCAGTGACATCCCGACCCATGACGCCTACGTAGGCGTCATGGTATAAATCATGTTCCTGCGGGTCGGGTGACCGGGGTCACTGAAAGGTCACCCGACTCGCAGTAACAAGACCCTTTCTGCATCACCACAGTGGGGGTGGCTTAACCCCCACGTGGCTACGATCGCTCTGATTGGCTGTTAAAAGTGAAACAGCCAATCAGACCGATTTGTAATATTTCACCAATGAAATTTTGGTGAAATATTACAATCTAGACATGGCCGATGCTGCAATAGCATCTGCCATGGCTGGACACCGATTTCCCACCCTCCGCACACCGAGTGATGGCAGTGATCGGCCGCCGTTACTATCTGCTGCCCTGCGCTCCGGTCCTCTCCCCTCCTCTCCGGTCTGCTCCCCCCGCCTTCCGATCACCCCCCCCCTCAGCTGTTCTCACCGCCCCGGTCTTCTGGTGTCCGTGGATCCGTCCCGGCGTCCGTCCGGGACTCTTCATGGGCGCCGACATCTTGGAAAATGGCGGGCGCATGCGCAGTGCGCCCGCCAGCTGGCGCATGCGCAGTGCGCCTTCCATAGTTCATAAATTTATTTTGATCACTGTGATAAACTCTCACAGTGATCAAAATGAAAAAAAGTAAATAAAAGCCCCCTTTATCAACCCCATAGGTAAGGACAAAAAATAAAATAACAATTTTTTTTTCTATTAGGGTTAGAATTACAGTTAGGGTTAGGTTAGGGTTAGGGTTAGCCTTAGGGTTAAGTTAGGGTTAGCATTAGGGTTAGGCTGTATTTATATCGCATTATGGCAGTCCGTTAGACGGACTGCGTTACACCACAGTATAACGCGGTGTAGCGCAGTCCGGTAACTCTACCATTCACCCCCATTTGCGGGCGCATCGCAACTCATTCCGTAAAGCGGCATTCGCTCGCGACGTGCCGTCATTCAGTGACGGAGCCTCGGACGCGGGCTGCAGCGTCTGAGCTCCGTCACTGCTAGCGCAGATGAATCATCTGCTGATTCCTCTGCGCTAGCGGGTATAGCATAACGTGATCGCGTTATGCTATACCGTTACCAGCCCGTCAACGCTATGTGTTGAGCGGGCTGGTAAAACGTAATGTGAACCCAGCCTTAGGGTTAGGTTAGGGTTAGGACTAGGGTTAGGGTTATAATTAGGGTTAGGGTTAGGCTGGATTCGTATCGCGTTATGGCAGTCCGTTAGACGGACTGCGTTACACCACGGTATAACGAGGTGTAACGCAGTCCGTTAACGCTGCCATTCACCACATTTGAGGGCGCATTGCAACATGCCGTCATTCAGTGACGGAGCCTCGGACGCGGGCTGCAGCGTCTGGGCTCCGTCACCGCTAGCGCAGGGAAAAAAATTGAGGACTAAAAGATCATGTTTGTGGAAAAAAAAATGTTTTTTTATTATCACGGCTCTGCGTTATAAACTTCTGTGAAGAACTTGGAGATTCAAAGTGCTCACCACACATCTAGAGGAGTTCCTTGGGGGATCTAGTTTCCAAAATGGGGTCACTTGGGGGGGTTTCTACTGTTTAGGCACATCATGGGCTCTGCAAACGTAACATGATGCCCGCAGACCATTCCATCAAGTCGGTATTACAAAACATCACTACTTCCCTTCTGAGCCCCCATATGTGCCCAAACAGTGGTTCCCCCCACATATGGGGTACCAGCGTACTCAGGACAAACAGGACAACAACTTTTGGAGTCCAATTTCTCCTGTTACCCTTGTGAAAATAAAAAATTGTGGGCTAAAAAATCATTTTTTGAGGGAAAAAATGTTTTTTTATTTTCATGGCTCTGGGTTATAAACTTCTGTGAAGCACTTGGGGGTTCAAAGTGCTCACTACACATCTAGATAAGTTCCTTGGGTGGTCTAGTTTCCAAAATGGGGTCACTTGGGGAGGTTCCACAGTTTAGGCACATCAGGGGTTTTGCAAACGTAACATGACGCCAGCAGACCATTCCATCAAGTCGGCATTTCAAAACGTCACTACTTCCCTTCCAAGCCCCGACGTGTCCCATACAGTAGTTTTCTCCAACATATGGGATATCAGCGTACTCAGGACAAATTGGACAACAACTTTTGGGGTCTAATTTCTCCTGTTACCCTTGGGAAAATAAAAAATTGGGGACTAAAAGATCATGCTTGTGGAAAAAATATGATTTTTTTATTTTCATGCCCGGGCGTTATAAACTTGTGTAGCCCTTGGGGATTCAGAGTGCTCACCACACATCTAGATAAGTTCCTTGCGGGGTCTAGTTTCCAAAATGGGGTCACTTGTGGGGAGTTTCTACTGTTTAGGCACATCAGGGGCTCTGCAAACGTAACATGACACCCGCAGACCATTCCATCAAGTCGGCATTTCAAAACATCACTACTTCCCTTCCGAGCCCCAACGTGTGCCCGAACAGTGGTTCCCCCCCACATATGGGGTACCAGTGTACTCAGGACAAACTGTACAAGAACTTTTGGGGTCCAATTTCTCCTATTACCCTTGTGAAAATAAAAAATTGTGGGTTAAAAAAAATCAGTTTTTGAGGAAAAAAATGATTTTTTATTTTCACAGCTCTACATTATAAACTTCTGTGAAGCACGTGGGGGTTCAAGGTGCTCATCATACATCTGGATAAGTTTCTTGGGGGGTCTAGTTTCCAAAATGGGGTCACTTGTGGGGGGTTTCTACTGTTTAGGCACATCAGGGACTCTACCAAAAACAGGCAGAGATGCTTACCTGTCTGAAAAGGCCTCAATACTGATGCACTGACAGAGTGCAGCGGACCCAAGTAAAATGGCGACTACACAGGTGCATTAATACCAAATTAAAAAGCCAGCCTTCAATCAGGGATTGGCCGTGTGGTACACCAGTGCACAAAAGTACAATCTGTATATGGCAATGTTCACCATAGGAATGCAGAGCGTCTGGTTCACAGCCTATTAATGACGCCTAATGCCATATACAGATTGTACTTTTGTGCACTGGTGTAATGCACCTGTGTAGTCGCCATTTTACTTGGGTCCGCTGCACTCTGTCAGTGCATCAGTATTGAGGCCTTTTCAGACAGGTAAACATCTCTGCCTGTTTTTGGTGGTGTTTTCTTGAATTTTGGATTTTTTTTAATCCGCTTTTTGTGTTTTTGACATCAGGGACTCTGCAAACGTAACAAGATGCCCGCAGACCATTCCATGAAGTCGGCATTTCAAAGCGTCACTACATCCCTTCCGAGCCCTGACTTGTGCCCAAACAGTGGTTCCCCCCCACATATGGGGTACCAGCATACTCAGGACAAACTGGACAATAACTTTTGGGGTCCAATTTCTCCTGTAACCATTGTGAAAATAAAAAATAGAGGGCTAAAAAATCATTTTTTGAGAAAAAAAAATGATTTTTTTATTTTCATGGCTCTGCTCACTGTGCATCTAGATAAGTTCCTTAGGGGGTCTAGTTTCCAAAATGGGGTCATTTGTGGGGGAGCTCCAAAGTTTAGGCACACAGGGGCTCTCCAAACATGACATGGTGTCCGCTAACGATTGGAGCTAATTTTCCATTCAAAAAGGCAAATGGCGCTCCTTCCCTTCTAGGCCCTGCTGTGCACCCAAACAGTGGTTTATGACCACATATGAGGTATCTGTGTACTCAGGAGAAATTGCCCAACAAATTTTCGGATCCATTTTATCCTGTTGCCCATGTAAAAATGAAAAAATTGATGCTAAAACAAAATTTTTGTTGGAAAAATTAAAATGTCCATTTTTTTCTTCCACGTTGCTTTAGTTCCTGTGAAGCACCTGAAGGGTTAATAATCTTCTTGAATGTAGTTTTGAGTACCTTGAGGGTGCAGTTTTTAGAATGGTGTCACTTTTGGGTATTTTCTGCCATATAGACCCCTCAAAGTGACATCAAATGTGAGGTGGTCCGTAAAAAAAATGGATTTGTAAATTTTGTTGTAAAAATGAGAAATCGCTGGTTAACTTTTAACCCTTATAACTTCCTAACAAAAAAAAAATTTGTTTCCAAAACTGTGCTGATATAAAGTAGACATGTGGGAAATGTTATTTATTAACTATTTTGTGTCACATAACTCTCTGATTTAACAGAATAAAAATTCAAAATTTGAAAATTGTGAAATTTTCAAAATTTTCACTAAATTTCCATTTTTTTCACAAATAAATGCAAAAATTATCGACCTAAATTTACCACTAGCATGAAGCCCAATATGTCATGAAAAAACATTCTCAGAATCACTAGGATCCGTTGAAGCGTTCCTGAGTTATTACCTCATAAATGGACATTGGTCAGAATTGCAAAAAATGGCAAGGTCTTTAAGGTCAAAATAGGCTGGGTCATGAAGGGGTTAAAGCAAGGACCTCCAACGTGGTATTTTCTGAAATACTGCCTGTACCATGTGCCACACCAGAGAGGCAACAGGAGATTAGGGAGGTTAATAAGTGGCTCAAGAATTGGTGTAGGAAGGAGGGGTTTGGGTTCCTGGAGAACTGGGCCGACTTCTCATTTGGCTACAGGTTCTATGCTAGGGACGGGCTGCACCTCAATGGGGAGGGTGCAGCTGTGCTGGGGGAAAAATGGCTAGAAGGTTGGAGGAGTCTCTTTAAACTAAGGACTGGGGGGGAGGGTATTCATTTTATTGTAGGGGAAGACAGTGCAGATAGAGTCCTGGGCACAAATAATGAAATTGGGGGTGGCATGGGGGGTGGGGTTAGAACAGTTAATAATTTAGGAAAGAATAGAGTTACAGAGAGATACATAAAGTGCATGTATACTAATGCTAGAAGCCTCATTAACAAAATGGAGGAATTAGAATTAATTTTGTTGGAACATAATTATGACATGGTGGGGATATCTGAGACATGGCTGGATGAGAGCCACGACTGGGCTGTTAATTTACAGGGCTATAGTCTGTTTAGAAAAAAACGTAAAAATAAGCGAGGTGGGGGGTATGTTTATATGTAAAATCATACTTAAAACCCATCCTGCGTGATAATATCTGTGAATCTAATGAAGACGTAGAGTCCCTGTGGGTGGAGATAAGGGGAGAGGGAAAAAATAATAAATTACTGATAGGGGTTTGTTATAAGTCTCCTAAAATAATGGAAGCAATGGAGAATATCTTCATAAAGCAACTAGATGAAGCAGCGACTCAAGGAGAAGTCATTATTATAAGGGACTTCAACTACCCTGAAATACATTTGGGAACAGAAACCTGCAGTTCCAGCATAGGTAATAGGTTTCTGACAACTATGAGAGACAATTACCTTTCACAACTAGTTCAGGACCCAACAAGAGGGGGGGGCACTGCTAGACCTAATATTAACCAACAGGCCAGACCGCATATCAAATATAAGAGTTGGGTGTTATGTTTAGATAGCTGAGGAGAAAAAGCAAAAACGGCAATACACCAGAGAGCTGGAACCTATTGGATTGCAGTAACCTGAACTAACCACACAACTCGAGGTAGCCGTGGAGCGTTCCTACATTGATCCTAGATGCCTTGTCACAGCCTGAGAGATAAATACACCTAAAGGCAGAAAGATGAAAGCTATCTGCCCCGGAGCAGATCCCCAAAGAAAATAGGAAGCCCCCAAACATGTAATGGCGGTTAGACAAGAAGAAAGCACTGACACAGACAGAAAATAGAATGAGCAAACGCTGGAGCCCAATCTGTCTAGACAGAAAAGTACAGGAAAGAATTCTGACTGCAATCCCAAAAAAAATCCTAAAAAATATCAACTCTTCTGATTGCAAAAACACCTGAGATCACACGATCTCCACCACCGAAATCAGATCTCTGGTGTAACAAAACTAAGCCACAGCCACTGAAAAAACAGGAAAAAACAAAGGATTGGAAGACGGAAGGAGCATTAGTGAGCCCAAAGGGCATCACTAGTTACTCAAAATGCCCCTTTGGGGTATTAAACGCCGTCTTCCATTCATCCCCGTGCTTAATTCGAATAAGGTTATACGCCCCCTGAGGTCAAGCTTGGTAAACCAACTAGCACTTTTCACTCTGGAAAACAGGTCAGAAATCAAGGGTAACGGATATTGATACTTCACAGTGATCTTATTCAAGAGACGATAATCAATACACGGCCTCAATGAACCATCCTTTTTGGCCACAAAGAAAAAAACGGCGCCCAAGGGTGAAGAGGATGGTCTGATATGACCCTTCTCTAATGACTCCTTGATATAAGATCGCATAGCATCGTGTTCAGGTACAGACAGGTTAAAAAGGCCACCTTTAGGAAATTTACCACCAGGCATTAATTCAATAGCGCAATCATAGCTTCTGTGAGGGGGCAAGGATGCAGATTTACTTTCACTAAATACATCCGAAAAATCAGTCAAAAAGTCAGGGAACATCCTGAGACTGGGGAGAGGCAGAAAAAACAGGAGTGTCAGTATTAACACATTGGCAGCCCCAACTGGTCACAGACACAGATTTCCAATCCAAAACAGGATTATGAGACTGTAACCAAGGGAAACCTAGTACAATAATGTCATGCAGATTATGCAGCACCAGAAATTTGCAACTCTCCTCATGATCTGGTTCAACCCTCATTATCACCTGAGTAGAAAACTGGGGTTTATTCTCCGCCAAAGGGGTAGAATCAATGCCCAGTAGGGGAATAGACTTCCGCAGGGGTATCATGGGAAACCCACAACGTTTGGCAAAGTCAAAATCCATCAGGTTAATAGCTGCTCCTGAATCAACAAAAGCCTGAGCAGAAAATGTGGACAGGGAGCAAATCAGGGTAACAGTCAACAGAAATTTAGTCTGAACACTACCCAAGACAACTGAGCGTGCAAAACGTCTTCCCCACTTAGCGCAGACGGAAAGAGCATGAGAGGCGTCACCACAGTAGAAACATAACCCATTGCCCTTTCGAAACTCATGACGCTGAGCCCCAGAAGTCACTCCATCACACTGCATGGGCCCAGGAGCTGGCTCACAAGGTAACACCATCTCACGCATATCTCTGCGCTCACGCAAATATCTGTCAATTTGAATAGCCAATGACATAGAATCATTGAGACCAGAGGGGACAGGGAATCCCACCATAACATCCTTTACATTCTCTGACAGCCCCTTCCGAAAAAGGGCTGCCAAAGCATCATCATTCCATTTGGTCAGGACTGCCCACTTTCGGAATTTCTGACCGTACAACTCAGCGTCTTCAAGACCCTGATTTAATGTCAACAAGGTTTTTTCAGCTTGATCAGTGACATTACGTTCAACGTACAATAACCCCAGAGCCAGAAAAAAATACATCAATATCATTCAAAACAGGATCCCCAGGTGTCAGGGAAAAAACCCAATCCTGAGGGTCGCCGCGCAGGAGAGAGATGACAATTTGAACCTGCTGTGCTGCGCTCCCCGAGGACTTAGGTTTTAAGGCAAAAAACAACTTAGTTATTTTTGAAATTCAGAAATTTAGCCCGATCCCCAAAAAACAAATCTGGCATGGGAATCCTAGGTTCCACAACCGGCAACCTAGCAAGATAGGTAGCAAATACTCAGAACCTCAGTGGCAAGCTGATCCACACGGCCAGACAACTGTGCAAACTCCATTGAGAGAAAAAAAAATCCTCCTCAGCACCCAGAGAAAAAGAGGGAAAAAATGCAACAAACAGAAAAAAAAAAAATCTCTGACAACTCTGACAACTTTTTTTTTCTTTCCACACTATTTTTCCCTTCTCTGAGTACCATATAATTTTCAGTTTTGGCCGGTGATACTGTTATGTTTAGGTAGCTGAGGAGAAAAAGCAAAAATGGCAATACACCAGAGAGGCTGGAACCTATTGGACTGCAGTAACCTGAACTAACCACACAACTAGAGGTAGCCGCGGAGCGTTCCTACTTTGATCCTAGATGCCTCGTCACAGCCTGAGAGATAACTACACCTAAAGGCAGAAAGATGAAAGCTATCTGCCCCGGAGCAGATCCCCAAAGAAAATAGGAAGCCCCAAACATGTAATGGCGGTTAGACAAGAAGAAAGCACGGACACAGACAGAAAATAGAATGAGCAAACGCAGGGGCCCAATCTGTCTAGACAGAAAAGTACAGGAAAGAATTCTGACTGCAATCCAACAAAAAACCCTAAAAAATACCAACTCTTCTGATTGCAAAAACACCTGAGATCACATGATCTCCACCACCTAAATCAGATCTCTGGTGTAACAAAACTAAGCCGCAGCCACTGAAAAAACAGGAAAAAACAAATGAACAAATAATAGTGGCTACAGATAACCTGAGAGGAGCACAGGCCCCAGGAGGGGACCCGGCAGACCTCCACAAAAGTGCAGAAAACTATGCAAAAAGCAAGCACAAAAAGAAAAGCAGAAAATATCTTATTTGAAAGCAGGAGATGCAGGCAAGACTCCAGCAAACTTCCAAATGAACCAGGAACCACAATTGAGACAAGAACAATTGATCACCGGCGACCATCATGGGAGGGAACCTCCCTTATATCAGTCCAGTCAGTGATCCCAGATTGCCATTCCTCGCTGAAAGGTTCAGTACTGTCTGTAACCACCAGAGGGAGCCTCTGCTCAGAAACCATCTCTAGCACATTCATAACAGTTGGGGGTCACTTGGGTAATAGTGATCACAAAATAATAAGTTTTCATGTATCCTTTAATAAGCTGTGTAGTAGAGGGGTTACAAGAACACTAAACTTAAGGAAGGCAAATTTCCAACGGATGAGAGATGATCTTACTGCAATAAACTGGGACGATATCATGAGACATAAAAGTACACAAAGAAAATGGGAGACGTTTATTAGCATGTGCACAGTATATACCCTATGGGAATAAACATGCTAGAAATAAGAGGAAACCAGTACAGCTAAATAGAGCTGTAAGGGGCGCAATAAGTGACAAAAAGAAAGCGTTTAGGGAATTAAAGCAAGTAGGTAGTGATGAGGCATTAAAAAAATACAGAAGATTAAATAAATTCTGTAAAAAGCAAATCAAGACAGCAAAGATTGAGGCAGAGAGACTCATTGCCAGAGAGAGTAAAATAATTCCCAAAATATTCTTTAACTACATAAATAGTAAGAAACTAAAAATTGATAGTATTGGTCCCCTTAAAAATAGTCTGGGTGAAATGGTGGATGAGGATGAGGAAAAAGCCAATATGCTAAATGACTTTTTTTCAACAGTATGTACACAGGAAAATCCCATGACATGTAACATGATCAGTGATAAAAAAAAATTTCTCCATTAAATGTTACCTCCTTAACCAGCAGGAAGTATGACGGCATCTAAAAATCACTAAAATTGACAAATCCCCGGGCCCGGATGGGATACACCCCCGAGTACTGCAGGAATTAAGTACAGTCATAGATAGACCATTATTTTTAATCTTTAAAGATTCCATAATAACGGGGTCTGTACCACAGGACTGGCGTATAGCAAATGTGGTGCCAATATTCAAAAAAGGGACAAAAACTGAACCTGGAAATTATAGGCCAGTGAGCTTAACATCTACTGTGGGTAAAATCCTGGAGGGTTTTTTAAGGGATACTATATTGGAGTATCTGAGGCTGAATAACCTCATGACCCAATATCAACATGGGTTTACGAGGGACCGTTCTTGTCAGACTAATCTGATAAGCTTTTATGAAGGGGTAGGTTACGGACTGGACCAAGGGAACGCAGTGGACGTGGTGTACATGGACTTCTCAAAAGCTTTTGATACGGTGCCACTCAAAAGGTTGATACATAAAATGAGAACAATGGGGATAGGGGAAAATATGTGTAAGTGGGTTAAGAGCTGGCTCAGGGATAGGAAACAATGGGTGGTTATTAATGGAACACACTCGGACTGGGTCACTGTTAGCAGTGGGGTACCACTGGGGTCAGTATTGGGGCCGCTTCTCTTTAACATATTTATTAATGATCTTGTAGGGGGCATACAGAGTAGTATTTCAATATTTGCTGATGACACTAAACTCTGCAGGGTAATCGATACAGAGGAGGACAATTTTATATTACAGGAGGATTTATGTAAAGTAGAAGCTTGGGCTGATAAATGGCAAATGAGCTTTAATGAGGATAAATGTAAGGTCATGCACTTGGGTAGAACAAGCAAGATGTATAATTATGTGCTTAATTGTAAAACACTGGGCAAAACTGTCACTGAAAAAGACCTGGGTGTATGGGTGGACGACAAACTCACATTTAGTGGCCAGTGTCAGGCAGCTGCTGCAAAGGCAAATAAAATAATGGGATACATTAAAAGAGGCATAGATGCTCATGAGGAGAACATAATTTTACCTCTATACAAGTTACTGGTGTGACCACACTTAGAATACTGTGTACAGTTCTGGTCTCCGATGTATAAGAAAGACATAGCTGAACTGGAGCGGGTGCAGAGAAGAGTGACCAAGGTTATTAGAGAACTGGGGGGTCTGCAATACCAAGACAGGTTATTACACTTGGGGTTATTTAGTTTGGAAAAATGAAGGCTTAGGGGTGTTCTTATTACAATGTATAAATATATGAGGGGACAGTACAAAGACCTTTCTAATGATCTTTTTACTCTTAGACCTGTGACGGGGACAAGGGGCTTCCTCTATGTCTGGAGGAAAGAAGGTTTAGTCATAATCACAGACGCAGATTCTTTACTGTAAGAGCAGTGAGACTATGGAATTCTCTGCCGTATAATGTTGTAATGAGTGATTCCCTACTAAAATTTAAGAAGGGACTGGATGCCTTTCTTGAAAAGTATAATATTACAGGCTATATTCACTAGTTTCCTAGATATTGCGTTGATCCAGGGAGCTAGTCTGATTGCCGTATGTGGAGTCGGGAAGGAATTTTTTTCCCCAATGTGAAGCTTACTTTTTGCCACTTGGTTTTTTTTGCCTTCCTCTGGATCAACATGTTAGGACAGGTTAGGATAGGATATGGGTTGAACTAGATGGACTTAAAGTCTTCCTTCAACCTTAATAACTATGTTACTATGTTACCCAGATAACTCACCTCTTACCCTTTCTCCCCCATAAAATTAGGAGTATAACCACAGCTTTCATATTTTTAGGAGTTCACAAAAAACACATCTGTTTAGTGCTTTCTATCACGTTCCCTAATTGAAGTCCTTTTTTATATATATATATAGCCTATTCTCTTCTTCTCTGAACATAACTCGCCATCAAACTCAACCGTACCCAAAAGCTTCATGCAGCCTTCGGCAGGCTTGTCCACTTCCGTAAGAGCTGATGGGCTCTCTCCCCGAGAATAGCGGTAAACAAGTGGAGAGTCACGGAGTGAGTGTCCTGGTGTGACGCGACCCCACGGTTGGTTGTCACCAGATGGCAAAACAAACAAGGGAACACCAGGGAAACTTTAACAACGGTGGGCCCTGCGATAGGAAATGAGGTAAATGGACACCTCCTTCACTCACCTAAGTCTGTGCCCTGATCTCCCTATCGTCCCTATACAGGTTCTTTAACCCTGTCGCTGAGCAGGATACCTTAAACCCTCTCAAGCCCTTCGCTAATCCCTAGGCAGGGAGCAGGCCGGTGAGAGCACTAGTCACACCACTTCACTAATGAAACACAAAGGGAAGGAACAAACAACAAAGGGTAAAGGAAACAAAAACACCACACTTAGCTTTCTGCTTTAAAGCTCCACACAGCAGGATAAAGTCACCAGATCAGGGTAATAGCTGAAGCACCACTGCATTCAGCAAGCTCCTACTCCTGCTAGGTTGGTCTCCAGAAGGACCTGTATCACCAACAGTCAGCTGATGCATCAGGTGACTCTATAAAGGAAGGTGGGAGTGGTCACCACCAACATTAGCTGACCCAGCAACACTGCAGTAATGCTATTACACCAGCAGGCCACCGGGGGGAAAAACAGACATTAACCCCTGATGGCCTGAAAGAAAAAAAGTTTTAATAAGAAAAGCCAGATCTACCACAGATCCAAAAATGGATTGTGACAGTACCCCCTTTTCAATGAGGGGCCTCTGGACCCTCAACACCGGACCTCTCCAGAAAACAACCTATGGTGAGGATTCCTCGATCCACCAGAGTTCACCTTGGCTGTAACCTGACCCTCAGGTTTACTGCAAATGCAGCTTGATGGTAATGACAACAACGTAGGCTCTGGAGGTGCCACAAATCTCCAAAGCACCGAACTGGGGAATGAGTTGTGTACCTGCATTACTGGGGGTAACTCCAGCTGGAAAGTCCCCAGGCCAAGAATGGCTGATCACCCTGGAACTCCAGACCACAGCAGCACGCTTCCACCGGATGCTTTTGTTGGACACACACATGTACTCATTCACACACAGTTACGGAACTAAACATTTTTTGCCACACGTACATTTGCTACAAGATGGTGAACTCTTTGAGGAACTGACAACAGAGGCATCCCCCTGTGTTGCCACACTCACACCCCACCATGCTCAGAGGGAACCACCACCCTCCCCTGACCCCTCCTTCTAAGAGGACTCCAACTCTCAGAGTTAGCTAGTGGTGAGGGTTGAGATTTGCCTCTACTCCCTGGCAGCACCTCTGCTGCCCCCACTGGAGAAGAAGGGAACGGTTGTAGAAAGACAGCAGAGAAAGTAGCCCGCGGGCAACAGTCTTCACACGACTGATCCCATCTGACTACTTCCCTGGACCACCAATCTATGACTGGGTTGTGTTTTTTCAACCAAGGGACGATGGGAGTTGGCATACCCTCCAAGATGTAGCTTGACAGGGACTCTTCATGACGAGCCCCATACGTAGATGTATATCATCTACGACTTGAGTCACCTTCCCCTGGCTGAGTGGAACAGAGTCAATGGCCTGGATGCTTAGGGGTTTTGCTAGCGTCCTACACCTCAGGACATGAGTTTGGACAAAGTGAACATCCACCATATTGACACCTGCTCCATTGTCAACAAGCACCGGTATACCCTCAGATACCTCGACAACAACCACTTCAGCAGACAAAGTACACTGATGCGAAAAAATGGAGGAAATATACACTCCTTGGTCGCTTCCCTCCACATGACCAGGGGGACACGGCTTCTTAGATGGTACTACTTTGGTGCGAGCAGGGCAGACCCCGATCAAATGTCCAGTCTGCCGACAGAAAAAACATGCCCCCACATCACGGGGAACCGCAGGCAACCTCACTTGGGAACCAACTCCTCCCACCTGCATGGGTTCGTCCGCTTGCATCGGTATGTCCTCCTCCTTAGCAAGGCCAACAGGGGTCAGATTTGGTGTATGCCTCTCCCTCAAGCGTCTATCCACCCAATGGCAAGGGACTTGGCGGCCTCCAATGACCTGGGGGCGGCGTACTGCACCAGAGTATCCTGCAACCTTGGGGACGGACCCTGCACAAAATGACTCCTAAGGGCAGGGACATTCCACTGTGTGTCAGTGGTCCACCTCCTGAACTCTGAGCAGTACTCCTCAGCCGGCCGGCCCCCCTGCTTGGTTTTACTGAGTCGGGATTCCGCAAGGGAGACGCCATCAAGAATCTCCATGAACCAGCGCCAGAGCTGCAAAAAACCTGTCCACTGACTGTAAAGATGGTGAATCGGTCGGTAGGGTGAAGGCCCAGGATTGGGGATCACCCTTGAGAAGGGAAACAATAATCCCCACACGCTGTTCCTCACTCCCTGATGAACGGAGCGGAGCCCGAAGTATAATTTACAGGCCTCCTGAAAAACCAAAAATGTATCTCTCCCTCCAAAAAACCTGTCAGGGAGAGATAACTTGGGTTCTGGTTGAGCCTGCACCTGAGCCGAGGCCCAGAACCCCACCAACTGCTGCACCACCTCTCCCCGCAGCACCTTAAGCTCATCGGTGAGGGACTGAAGCAGTTGGGCAAAGGCCTGCATTTGGGCCATGGCTCACCAGAAAAAAATGTGAAGGTTGGTGATAATGTCACTGAGTGACTGTCCTGGTGTGACACGACCCGACGGTTGGTCGGTCACCAGATGGCAAAACAAACAAGGGAACACCAGGGAACTTAAACAACAGTGGGCCCTGTGATAGGGAATGAGGGAAATGGACACCTCCTGCACTCACCTAAGTCTGTGCCCTGATATTGTTAGAACCCTCTTGTTAGTTTTTGTTTCAGTTTGCTGGTCACATGACCTTTTTACCCTATTTAGTCTGGCTCCGCCCTTCTGGCTTTGCTGGACTTCATTGTATTATCTACTCTTAAGCTAGCCGGGTGCTTAGGTGCCTTACTCTGTCAGTTTTGCTTGATCTGAGGATCTCTTAGTATTTGTTTTTCTGTTTTATATTCCCTGCTACACTTTCTGTTAGGAGGTGTCCACCTTTTCACCCAGTCCCTAGATCTTGTAGGGATTCCTCCCTCGCAACTATAGGTCTTCGTTCAGACTAGCTGAGGACTTTAGCGGGTCTGGTCGCAGGATCAGGTTCCCCATTACATCGTAGGGATTCAGCTCAGTCCTATTGTAGGGACAGAATTCCCACCTTTCCTTAGTGCTTGTAGCAGATCATAACAGTAAGTCCAGCCCAAAGAAAAAAAAAAAAAATCTCAAAGGAAAGATTTTCTGTTTCATCATGGTCTCGGTTCAGGATTTGGTTCAACGCCTGCAGGGACTTTCTCTGGAGGTGGCTGAGATAAAGCAACAAGTGAGTAGTTGTTCTGGAGCACATTTCGTGGAGCCAAAGGTACGTTTGCCTGATTTATTTTTTGGTGAACAACAAGATTTTTTTTCTTTTAAAAATGCTTGCTTGTTGTATTTCCGTTTGAGACCCAGATCCTCTGGTGATGAATCACAGCGCATAGGGTTCATAATGTCACTTTTGCGCAAAGAACCTCAGAACTGGGCCTTTTCTCTGCAGCCTAGTGATCCATGCTTTGGATCAGTGGATGTTTTTTTTTTCTGCTTTGGGGTTGTTGTATGACGATCCGGATCGTGTTTCATCAGCTGAGACAGAATTGAGACGTTTGAGACAGGGATCAGGTAATGTGGAAAAATATTGTACTCACTTCCGAAGGTGGTCCACCCAGGTGGGCTGGAACGATTCAGCTTTGAAAAGTTTATTTCTTGCAGGGTTAAGTGAGAGGGTTAAAGATTTGCTGATTGCTTATCCCATACCTGGTAACTTGCAAGAGGCTATGCAATTAGCCATACGGGTGGATAGGAGACTGCGTGCAAGGGTTAATGAGAGTAAATCTGCCTTGTCAGCTCCAAGTTTGGAGAAGGAATGTACTGACATTGCAGAGCCGATGGAAATTGGAGCAATGACACCTCACTCTCGAGAAAAAGAACGCAGATTTGCTCAAGGTTTGTGTTTCTACTGTGGTAAATCTGAGCATTTCATTAAGAACTGTGCGCTTCGAATGAATAAAGAGAAAAAAAAAATGAGGTCAGTGTCGCAAGCATAGCTTGTTTAACCCCTTCCCGACCCATGACGCCACGTAGGCGTCATGAAAACCTGTGCCAATCCGACCCATGACGCCTATGTGGCGTCATGAAAGGATCTCGTCCCTGCGGGCCGGGAGACCGGGGTCACTCAAAGGTCACCCGACCAGCAGTTACAGGACCCTTTGTGCTTCACCACAGGGGGGTTGGCTTAACCCCCCCGTGGCCACGATCGCTCTGATTGGCTGTTAAAAGTGAAACAGCCAATCAGAGCAATGTGTAATATTTCACCAATTTAATTGGTGAAATATTACAATCCAGCCATGGCCGATGCTGCAATAGCATCTGCCATGGCTGGAGACCGAGCCCTGACCCCCCCCACACCGAGTCACGGCGGTGATCGGCCGCCGCCACCGAAAGATGGCAGCGATCGGTCACCGCCGTCACTTACAGCTCCCCTCCTCTTTTAGTCCACTGCCCCCACTTCCTATCCCCTCCCCAGACTTCCGACCCCCCTACTCACCTCTCCCGATCCACCCATGTCCCACGATCGGGCCCGGCGTCCGCCCGGGCCTCTTCATGGGCGCCGCCATATTGGAAAATGGCGGGCGCATGTGCAGTGCGCCCGCCGGCCGGCGCATGCGCAGTGCGCCCCCCAGTGTTCAAAAATTTATTTTGATCACTGTGATAAACTGTCACAGTGATCAAAATAAAAAAAGTAAATGAACCCCCCCTTTATCATAGGTAGGGACAAATAATAAAAATAAAGATTTTTTTTTTCTAGGATTTGCTGCTGATCCGCAGCTGTTTTGCTGTGATCCGGCGGATTGCTGCTGATCCACGGCTGATTTTCGCTGCTGATCCGCGGCGGACTTCGCTGCTGATCCGCGGCGATCGCTGCTGATCCGCGGCGGACTTCGCTGCGATCCGCTGCGGATTTCGCTGTGATCGCGGCGGATTTCGCTGCTGATCCGCGGCGGATTTCGCTGCTGATCGGCGGCGGATTTCGCTGCTGATCGGCGGCGGATTTCGCTGCTGATCGCGCGGATTTCGCTGCGGACGCGATTTCGCTGCTGATCCGCGGCGGATTTCGCTGCTGATCCGCGGCGGATTTCGCTGCTGATCCGCGGCGGATTTCGCTGCTGATCGGCGGCGGATTTCGTGCTATGCTGATCGCTGCGTGCGGGATTTCGCTGCGGATCGGCGGCGGATTTTGCTGCTGATGACCGCTGCGGATTTCGCTGCTGATCGGCAGCGGATTTCGCTGCTGATCCGCGGCGGATTTCGCTGCTGATCCGCGGCGGATTTCGCTGCTGATCCGCGGCGGATTTCGCTGCTGATCGGCGGCGGATTTCGCTGCTGATCGGCGGCGGATTTCGCTGCGGATCCGCGACTGATTTCGCTGCGGATCCGCGACTGATTTCGCTGCGGATCCGCGGCGGATTTCGCTGCTGATCCGCGGCGGATTTCGCTGCTGATCCGCGGCGGGATTTCGCTGCGGATCCGCGGCTGATTTCGCTGCTGATCCGCGGCGGATTTCGCTGCTGATCCGCGGCGGATTTCGCTGCTGATCCGCGACTGATTTTGCTGCTGATCCGCGGCTGATTATCTGCTGATTCATCTGCGCTAGCGGGTATAGCATAACGCGATCGCGTTATGCTATACCGTTACCAGCCGGTCAACGCTACGTGTTGAACGGGCTGGTAAAACGCAATATGAACCCAGCCTTAGGGTTAGAACTAGGGTTAGGGTTAGCATTAGGGCTAAGGTTAGAATTACGGTTAGGGTTGGAATTTGGGTTAGGGTTGGAATTAGGGTTAGGTTTGGAATTAGGGTTAGGCTTGTAGTTAGGTTTATGGTTAGAGTTGGGATTAGGGTTAGGGGTGTGTTGGGGTTAGGGTTATGATTAGGGTTTGTATTAGGGTTAGGTGTGTGTAGGCGTTAGGGGTGTGTTGGGGTTAGGGTTGGAGTTAGAATTGAGGGGTTTCCACTATTTAGGCACATCAGGGGATCTCCATACGCGACATGGCGCCACCATTGATTCCTGCAAATTTTGCGTTCAAAAAGTCAAACAGTGCTCCCTTTATTCCAAGCCCCGACGTATGCCCAAACAGTGGTTTATCCCACATATGAGGTATCAGCGTACTCGGGAAAAATTGCACAACAACTTTGGGGGTTCTAATTTCTCCTGTTAACATTGGGAAAAAAAATTGGGGACTAAAAATTATTTTTGTGGAAAAAAAATGATTTTATATTTTCACGGCTCTGCGTTATAAACTTCTGTGAAGGACTTGGAGATTCAAAGTGCTCACCACACATCTAGAGGAGTTCCTTGGGGATCTAGTTTCCAAAATGGGGTCACTTGTGGGGAGTTTCTACTGTTTAGGCACATCAGTGACTCTGCAAACGTAACATGACGCCCGAAGACCATTCCATCAAGTGGGCATTTCAAAAGGTCACTACTTCCCATCCGAGCCCCGACGTGTGCCCATACAGTAGTTTTCTCCCACATATGGGATATCAGCATACTCAGGACAAATTGGACAACAACTTTTGGGGTCTAATTTCTCATGTTACCCTTGCGAAAATAAAAAAATTGGGGACTAAAAGATCCTGATTGTGGAAAAAATATGATTTTTTTATTTTCATGCCCGGGCGTTATAAACTTCTGTGTAGCCCTTGGGGGTTCAAAGTGCTCACCACACATCTAGATAAGTTCTTTGCGGTGTCTAGTTTCCAAAATGGGGTCACTTGTGGGGAGTTTCTACTGTTTAGGCGCATCAGGGGCTCTGCAAACGTAACAAGATGCCCGCAGACCATTCCATCAAGTTGGCATTTCAAAGCGTCACTACATCCCTTCCGAGCCCTGACGTGTGCCCAAACAGTGGTTCCCCCCCACATATGGGGTACTAGCGTACTCAGGACAAACTGGACAAAAACTTTCGGGGTCCAATTTCTCCTGTAACCATTGTGAAAATTAAAAAATAGTGGGCTAAAAAATCATTTTTTGAGAAAAAAAAATGATATTTTATTTTCACGGCTCTGCGTTATAAACTTCTGTAAAGCACCTGGGGGGTTCAAAGTGCTCACTATGCATATAGATAAGTTCCTTAGGGCGTCTAGTTTCCAAAATGGGGTCACTTGTGGGGGAGCTCCAATGTTTAGGCACACAGGAACTCTCCAAATGCGACATGGCAACCGCTAAATATTCCAGCATATTTTCTATTCAAAAAGTCAAATGGCGCTCCTTCCCTTCTGAGCCATGCCGTGCGCCCAAACAGTGGTTTATGATCACAAATGAGGTTTCTGTGTACTCAGGAGAAATTGCCCAACAAATTTTAGAATCCAATTTATACTGTTGCCCATGTGAAAATGAAAAAAACTGAGGCTAAAAGAAAATTTTTGTGAAAAAAAGTACTTTCTTTTTTTACGGATCAATTTGTGAAGCACCTGGGGGTTCAAAATGATCACTATGCATCTAGATAAGTTCCTTAGGGGGTCTAGTTTCCAAAATGGGGTCACTTGTGGGGGAGCTCCAATGTTTAGGCACACAGGGACTCTCCAAATGTGACATGGCAACCGCTAAATATTCCAGCATATTTTCCATTCAAAAAGTCAAATGGCGCTCCTTCCCTTCTGAGCCCTGCCGTGCGCCCATACAGTGGTTTATGACCACATATGAGGTATCTGTGTACTCAGGAGAAATTGCCCAACAAATTTTAGGATCCATTTTATCCTGATGCCCATGTAAAAATGAAAAAATTGATGCTAAAAGAAAATTTTTGTTGGAAAAATTTAAAATGTCCATTTTTTCCTTACACGTTGCTTTAGTTCCTGTGAAGCACCTGAAGGGTTAATAATCTTCTTGAATGTAGTTTTGAGTAGCTTGAGGGGTGCAGTTTTTATAAAGGTGTCACTTTTGGGTATTTTTTGCCATATAGACCCCTCAAAGTGACTTCAAATGTGAGGTGGTCCCTAAAAAAAATGGTTTTGTAAATTTTGCTGTAAAAATGAGAAATCGCTGGTCAACTTTTAACCCTTATAACTTCCTAACAAAAAAAAATGTTGTTCCCAAAATTGTGCTGATGTAAAGTAGACATGTGGGAAATGTTATTTATTAACTATTTTGTGTCACATAACTCTCTAGTTTAACAGAATAAAAATTAAAAATTTGAAAATTACAAAATTTTCAAAATTTTCGCCAAATTTCCATTTTTTTCACAAATAAACGCAAAAATTATCGACTTAAATTTACCACTAACATGAAGCCCAATATGTCACTAGAAAACAGTCTCAGAATCGCTAGGATCCGTTGAAGCGTTCCTGAGTTATTACCTCATAAAGGGACACTGGTCAGAATTGCAAAAAATGGCAAGGTCTTTAAGGTCAAAATAGGCTGGGTCATGAAGGGGTTAAACAATAAAGGTGTCTTTCTTTCTGCTACCACTGCTGTTGAGGAGGAATTAATGGAGTTTCGGGTATTTGTCGATTGTGGTTCAACTCTCAATGTGATTGATGGGAAATTTTTGGAAAAACTAAAATTAAAAGCCAAACTTCTGTCTTCCCCTATTAATGTGGTGTTTGTGGATGGATCTCACTTGAAAAATGTTACTCACCATATCTGTGAATTTCCTCTTACTATTAATGGTGTTCATCAAGAGAATTTGGATTTGGTAGTTTTGAATAATTTGCCCTCACCGGTGATTTTGGGGTTACCCTGGTTAAAATTGCACAATCCGGTACTGGATTGGTCTACCAATGAAATTAAGTCCTGGAGTCCCAATTGTTATGACAAGTGTTGTAACGGGCGTATTGCTGCTGTAGTTAAGGGGGAGTTACCTGTACCTATTCAGGATTTTTGGAAAGTTTTTTCTGATAAGGAATCGCAGGTATTGCCTCCTCATAGAGATTATGATTGTGCGATTGAATTTGTCCCTGGAGCGACTCTTCCTAAAAGTCGTTTATTTAATTTGACTATTCCTGAGAGAAAGGCTTTGGAGGAATACATACAGACAAGCTTGGCCGCCGGTCACATTGGGCCTTCCAAATCTCCTGTGGCGGTTGGATTTTTTTTTGTTAAAAAAAAGGACGGCGGTTTGCGGCCTTGTCTAGACTTTCGTGAGATTAATAAGATTACTGTACGCAATCCTTACCCACTGCCATTGATTCCTGATTTGTTTAATCAGTTAGTGGGGGCCAAGTGGTTCTCGAAAATTGATCTTCAAGGGGCATACAATTTGTTGCGCATGAAGGAGGGGGATGAATGGAAGACTGCGTTTAACACTCCACTGGGTCATTTTGAGAATCTGGTCATGCCCTTTGGACTTTCCAGTGCTCCGGCATTTTTTCAGAATCTTATTAATGACATCCTTAGACCTTTGATCGGCAGAAGTGTGGTTGTGTATTTGGATGACATTTTGATTTATTCATCAGATTTGGAGTCTCATTGGAGGAGTGTGCGTGAAGTATTACAGTTACTGAGTGATAATTCACTTTTTGCCAAACTAGAAAAATGTGAGTTCGCTGTACAGAGACTTAGTTTTTTGGGCTACATTGTCTCCAGTGAAGGTTTTGAGATGGACCCAGTGAAAGTGCAAGCTGTGCAGGATTGGCCTAGACCTATTGGTGTGAAATCAATACAGAGGTTTTTGGGGTTCGCCAATTATTATAGAAAATTCATAAAAAAAATTTCTGCGATTGCCAAACCTCTGACCGATCTCACCAGGAAAGGTGCTGATGCGGTTCAGTGGACTACTGAGGCCATTGAGGCTTTTGTGTTGCTAAAGGAGAGGTTCAGCTCTGCTCCCATCCTTACGCAGCCTGATGTGACTAAACCATTTTTGGTTGAGGTTGATGCTTCTTCTGTGGGGGTCGGCACGGTGTTGTCTCAGGCAAAGACGGATGGAGTACATCCCTGTGCTTTTTTTTCAAAGAAATTTTCTGAGTCTGAACTAAATTATGATATCGGTAATCGGGAATTGTTGGCAATTAAACTCGCATTTGAACACTGGCGTCATTTTTTGGAGGGAGCGGAATTTCCCATTCAAGTCTTCACCGATCATAAAAATCTGATCTACCTTGATGCTGCCAAACGCTTGAATACCCGTCAGGCTAGGTGGGCACTGTTTTTCTCACGGTTTAATTTTACCGTTACTTACATCCCAGGTACTAAAAATGTTAAAGCTGATGCTTTGTCTCGCAGCTTTTCTCCTATGGTGGGTACTGAGGAGGAGGAGGAAAACATCTTGCAAGAGGGGGTTGTTATTGCTGTTTTGGACTCCGTGTTGGAAGATGAGATTCTTAAAGCACAGGAGAATGCCCCATCTAACACGCCGCATGGGAGGTTGTTTGTGCCTGGTACCCTGAGGAGAGATTTGTTTGTTGAATGTCATGACTCTCGGTTGGCAGGTCATCCTGGAATCTCTGAGACCAAGAGACTTGTGGGTCGCAGTTTTTGGTGGCCAGGATGGCAGAAGGAAGTCATTAAGTGGGTGCGTCAATGCACTGTGTGTGCTAGATCTAAGTCTTCTCATACTCCTGCTGCGGGGTTGCTTTGCCCTCTGGAGGTCCCTAGTGCACCTTGGACACATTTGGCTATGGACTTTATTACTGACCTTCCCCCTCTGAGGGTTTCACTGTCATCTGGGTGGTCGTGGACCGTTTTAGCAAGATGTGTCACTTGGTTCCTTTCATCAAACTGCCCTGCGCTAAGACTCTCGCTAAGGCCTTTGTCAAGGAAATAGTCAGACTACATGGCGTTCCTACTGACATTGTTTCCGATAGGGGACCTCAGTTTGTGGCTCGTTTTTGGCGCGCTTTTTGTGACAGGTTGGGAGTTCATTTGTCGTTTTCTTCCGGATATCATCCTGAGTCTAATGGCCAGACAGAAAGGAAAAACCAGGATGTTGAGCAGTTCTTGCGTTGTTTTGTGACTGATAATCAAGAGGGGTGGTCTGAGTTTCTGCCATTTGCTGAGTTTGCTCTTAACAATCATACATCCGCTTCTGCTGGTTGTTCGCCTTTTTTGTTGTTGTACTGGGAGACATCCGTCTTTTGGGTCATTTTCCAAGTTGGGATCGGCTGTACCTGAAGAGGAGAATTTTTCTGGCGTTTTGGAGGAGTTTGGACTGATGTGCGTGGTAATCTTCAGGAGGCTAACAAAAGATCCAAAGTGTATTTTGATAGAAAACGACAAGAGGTGTTGTTTGCTATTGGTGACATGGTTTGGTTGTCCTCTAAGAATCTGCGCTTGAGGATTCCGTCTAAGAAATTGGGTCCCAAGTTTGTAGGGCCCTTTAAGGTACTTCAGGTTATTAACCAATCTGCTGTTAAGTTGGAGCTTCCTACCTCCTGGAAGATTAATCCGGTGTTTCATGTTTCTCTCTTGAAAAAAGCTGAGGTCTCAGATGGAGACGTCTCGGCCACTGTTCCCCTGGTGGTGGAGGACGGGCAATATGAGATTTCCCGCATCCTAAATTCTAGACGGTATAGAGGGAGTTTGCAGTACCTCGTCGCTTGGAAGGGTTATGGACCCGAGGATAACTCATGGGTGAGGGCGGATGATGTTTCTGCGTCTAGACTTGTTAGAGCGTTTCACAAGAGGTTTCCGGATAAGCCTAAGTCCTAGGGATCCGGAGGATCCTCTTAGAAGGGAGGGTACTGTTAGAACCCTCTTGTTAGTTTTTGTTTCAGTTTGCTGGTCACATGACCTTTTTACCCTATTTAGTCTGGCTCCGCCCTTCTGGCTTTGCTGGACTTCATTGTATTATCTACTCTTAAGCTAGCCGGGTGCTTAGGTGCCTTACTCTGTCAGTTTTGCTTGATCTGAGGATCTCTTAGTATTTGTTTTTCTGTTTTATATTCCCTGCTACACTTTCTGTTAGGAGGTGTCCACCTTTTCACCCAGTCCCTAGATCTTGTAGGGATTCCTCCCTCGCAACTATAGGTCTTCGTTCAGACTAGCTGAGGACTTTAGCGGGTCTGGTCGCAGGATCAGGTTCCCCGTTACATCGTAGGGATTCAGCTCAGTCCTATTGTAGGGACAGAATTCCCACCTTTCCTTAGTGCTTGTAGCAGATCATAACAGATATCCCTATCGTCCCTATACTGGTTCTTTCACCCCCTCGGCGAGCAGGATACCTTAAACCCTCACAAGCCCTGCGCTAATCCCTAGGCAGGGAGCAGGCTGGTGAGAGCACTACACTGTGTTCCAAATTATTATGCAAAAATTGTTTAGGAGTGATAAGGTAAGAATTTTTTTGTTTGTCAGTTAAACTCATTGATGGTGATGTGTGTCAGGGCCCTTTATATCACTGTAAGCAATTGCAGACACCTGTGCTAATTAGTTTGGCAGGTGTGTCCAATGAAAGGCAAGACTACTTAAGGCTGTCCCACATTATTAAGCAGCCTACATTTTCTGCCAAAATGGGAAAGAAAAAGGATGTGTTGGCTGCTGAGAAGCAACAAATTATGGAGTGTTTAGGTCAAGGCATGACTACAATCAACATTGTCAAGACACTTCATCGTGATCATCGCACAATCAAGAAGTATGTAGCTGATTCACAGTACACACGTGTGCATGCTGATAAGGGAAAATTGAGGACTCTTTCCTACAGGCAATTACGTCAGGTTAAAAGAGCAGCGGCAAAAAAGCCTTGTCATAGCAGCAGACAAGTTTTTGAAGCTGCTGGCGCCTCCAACGTCCCCGAACAACAAGATGCAGGGTCCTTCAGAGGTTTGCAGCTGTGCGTAAGCCATCCTATCGACCTCCTCTATCCACTGCACACAAGCAGAAATGGCTCCAGTGGGCCAAACAATACATGAAGACTGACTTCAAAACTGTTTTGTTCACCAATGAGTGCCGTGCAACGCTCGATGGTCCAGATGGATGGAGTGGAGGATGGCTGGTTGATGGACACCCCATGCAAACACGGCTACGGCGCCAACAAGGAGGAGGTGGAGTAATGTTTTGGGCTGGAATCATGGGGAGAGAGATTGTCTGCCCCTTTAGGATCCCTGAAGGGGTAAAGATGAACTCCCCAGTGTATGTTGAGTTTCTCAAACAGCACTTCCTGCCGTGGTTCAAGAAGAAGAACCGTGCATTCCGCAGCAAGATCATTTTCATGCATGATAATGCATCGTCTCATGCTGCACATAACACATCTGCATCTCTGGCTGCTATGGGCATAAAAGGGGACAAACTCATGGTGTGGCCCCCATGCTCCCCTGACCTCAACCCCATTGAGAACCTCTGGAGCATCATCAAAAGGAGTGTCTATGATGGCGGGAGGCAGTTCACATCTAAGCAACAGCTCTGGGAGGGTATTCTGTCCTCATGCAACAATTGAAGCAGAAACCATCCAAAACCTGACAAATTCAATGGACGAGAGAGTTCAGAAGCTCCTTTCGAACAAGGGGTCCTATGTGCAAATGTAACATCACCTAGAATAAAGTTTTGAGTTGAAAACTGATTTCAGTTTGTAATAACCTGCTAATGCTTATAATTTCAAAAATGACCATTTTTTTGTTCTTTATTTAAATGAAAAGGTTGAAAACTCTGCTGTGCATAATAATTTGGAACATGCATTTTGAGTGCAGTTTGAGTGTTTTATTTTTTTAAAAATATACTGTTATCATAGGCAGTTTGTACAAAAACCTTTCAATTGTACTCTAATAGTTATTTGACTGGAAAATTACAATGACTGCAATTCATATCGGTAATTTGGGAAAATCTGAGAAAATATTATTTGCATAATAATTTGGAACACAGTGTAGTCACACCACTAATGAAACACAAAGGGAAAGAACAACAACAAAGGGTAAAGGCAATAAGAACACTAAAGCTCCACACAGCAGAATAAAGTCACCAGATCAGGGTAATAGCTGAAGCACCACTGCATTCAGCAAGCTCCTTCTCCTGCTTGGTTGGTCTCCAGAAGGACCTGTATCACCAACAGTCAGCTGATGTATCAGGTGACTCTATAAAGGAAGGTGGGAGTGGTCACCACCTACATCAGCTGACCAGGAACATTCCAGTAATGCTATTACACCAGCAGGCCACCGGGGGTGGGGGTGGGAAACAGACATTAACCCCCAATGGCCTGAAAGAAAAAAAAGTTTTAATAAGAAAAGCCAGATCTGCCACAGATCCAAAAATGGATCGTGACATGGAGGTTCTGTGGCAGGAGACCTGTGTGACAACACCTGCCACGATAAGGGAGGAGGAAAAATCTGAAGATGCAGTTGATGCGGTGGATGGTGGTTGGCGAGGCCCGCTAGTCCGAATTTTAGCACAGTGAGGTTCCCAGATTAATGCATGTTGATCGCGCATGTGCCAGTACATGCATGTAGTAGTCAATTTATTGCATTTTTAAACTTTACTCTGTAGTTTTTAACAAAGTTGGCATGTAACGTGATTTGTGTCCTTTATGGCGGTCTGAAAAAAGACCCAAGCTAGGCAACTGCAGACCCGCGAACGTTGCTGGCCACTGATAGAGTTGGGGCTGAAGATGCATTACTTGTAGCGGTTGCATAACTCTGTATCTGCGGGAAGCCGCAATGTTACCTCCTTGTTTTCCTCCTCTGCTGAGCTACTCAGCTGCATGCCTCTGTGTTTACACCAAGTGGAATCTATTACCTCATCATCATGATCTCTGTTTCTCCCACTCCTCGCCCTGAGAATCACCCTCTTCCTGCTCTGACAGCACAGTAAGTCTCTGAGTCTCATCAGGATAACCTCCACCCCCCAGGGTTAACGTCTGTTGATGAGGGTTTGGATTCTACTCGGACCCTACTTCGTCCGACACTGAATCAAACTGAAAAAAAATTTGGGCATCGGTGCAGATGATTTCCTCCTCTTGACTCTGTGAATCTTTGGAGTACACTTCCGATGCCCATGGCATAGAATGTGTGAACAGATCTGCAGACTACAGTCAGTTGGGCAGTTGGAGAGTTGTGATGTTGGAAAAAACAAGGGTAATTTGGGGTGCTATCTCTGAGGACTGTACTGTGTGTGATGGTAAGGTGCAGGAAGAAGAGCAGAGGCCACTTGATGCAGCACTTGCCATCTACTGGAGCACATGTTCTTTCTGGCCCTCATCTACAAAGCGTATTGCTGTGCGGCTGCCAAATAAGGGGAGTTTAGTAGCCCTTTCAGTAGCCAAAGTTGTAAAAATGCTGCGCAATTTCTCATTGCAGCAAAACAAACCTACTTCTCATATCTTGTATCGCACCTGTCTCACAACCCTTAACTATTCAGTACTTTCACTTCTCTCCTCAGTCCCCCTTCCTCTCTTCTCATCTCAGCTGAAGACTTTGCCTCATTCTTCAACAGAATGTAAGTAAAAGCTTTTGCTTAAAGTCCCCATAGCCCCTCCTCATAAGTACTGAACTTTCCTCCTCCAAAACCAAGTTCACCATCACGAAAGATCAACTTTCCTCTTTACTCAAATCACGTCTCACCATCTATGAACTTGAATATTCCACCTCATACCTTACCACAGTCTTCATCACAAGCCTAACCCACCTCTTCAACCTGTCACTAACATCTGGGGTCTTCCCCTCCTGATTCAAACATACCTCGATCACACTCATCCTCAAAAATCCCTCCCTTGACCCATCCTCTGTGTCTAGCTATCGCCCCATCTCACTTCTCCCCTATCCTTCCAAATTACTGGAACAATACTTCCATTTTGAACCATCCTCCCACTTCTCCTCTTGCTCCCTCTTTGACCGCTTACAATATGGCTTCCGACTGCACCATTCCACTGAAACTGCCCTGACTAAAGTCACCAATGACCTACTAACTGCCAAATCAAAGCAACCTTAGTTTGTCCTCCTCCTTCTCCTGGACCTGGCATCTGCTTTTGACACAGTGAACCATTCCCTCTTACTACAGACTTTCTGATGTCTTGCCATTACAGATTTGGCCCTTTGTTGGATCTCCTCGTACCTAACAGACAGGACATTCAGTGTCTCCCACTCACACACCACCTCCTCATCTTGCCCCCTATTTGTCGGTGTCCCCCAAGGTTCAGTTGTAGACCTGGGAACTATGCTTGGGCACGTGTGCTCACTCCCCCCCCTTAATATGACCATGCACATCGCCGTAAGATGTCCCCAGCCAATAGCTGGGCAACACCATCTATTTAAGGCTCCTCCTCAAATATGGAGGTGCCTGAGCAATGTTGTTATTGCCTTGCATGCTTGCCAGTTGTCAGATTCCCCAGGTACGCCCATCTGCTTGTCTACACTGTACCCATATGCACCTGCCAGTGCTCCTCTGTCTAACACCTGGTCGAGCCTGCACCTGCCAGTTCCATCTGTCTAACACCCGGACCAACCCGCACTTGCCAGTGCTCATCTGTTTAACTGTCTGTCCAGATCGCAGCTGCCAGTGCCCATCTATTTAATAAATCAGTCCAACACGCACCTGCCAGTGCCCATCTGTGTAACACCCGGTCCAGCCTGCATGTGCCAATGCACATCTGTGTAACACCCAGTCCAGTCCACACCTGCCAGTCCCGTCTGTCTAACACCTGGTCCGATCGAAACTGCCAGAACCCATCTGTCTCTTACCCGGTCCAGTTCGCCACTGCCAGAGCTCTTCCGTTCCTCTGCCAGTCAAGCCTGCACTTGCCAGTGCTCATCTGTTTAACTGCCGGTCCAGCCCGCACCTGCCAATGTCCATCAGTGTAACACTCCATCCAGACCGCACCTGCCAGTGCATATCTGTGTAACACTCGGTCCAGTCCGCACCTGCCAGAGTCCATCCGTCTAACACCCGGTCCAGTCCTCCCCTGCCAGTGCTCTCCTGTTCCTCAGCCGGTGCAGCCCGCACCTGCCAGTGCTCACCTGTTTAACTGTCTGTCCAGATCGCAGCTGCCAGTGCCCATCTATTTAATAAATCAGTCCAGAACGCACCTGCCAGTGCCCATCTGTGTAACACCCGGTCCAGTCTGCATGTGCCAATGCACATCTGTGTAAAACCCAGTCCAGTCCACACCTGCCAGTCTCGTCTGTCTAACACCTGGTCCTGTTCGCACCTGCCAGTTCTCTCCTGTTCCAGCCTGCATCTGACAGTGCTCATCTGTTTAACTGCCAGTCCAGATCGCACCTGCCAGTGCCCATTTGTCTAACACCTGGTCCAGCCCGCACCTGAAAGCGCCCATCTGTGTAACACCCGGTCCAGCCCGCACCTGCCAGTGCTTTTCTGTTCCTCAGCCGGTTCCATCTGCACCCGTCGTTCCAGTGTCCCTATAGTGCCTGCTTGCATTCTTCATCCCTCCTTTGGGCAGTACGAGCCTATCCGCTCTATTGGGTCAGCTGCCACCTTCTGTAGGTCAGCCCTGGAGTAGCATCTTGTGCCCCTTCCTTGTGTCGCGATTTTTTCCTTCTTCCGCTTATCCAAGGTTGGATTTGGTAGGCCACCTAGTTACACCCCTCCAGGCTTTCTGAGGGCTACTGCATAGTGGTTCCACAACCTTGCCCATTACATTCTTCATCTGCTGGATTGGCTGTAGTGGAAGAGGTGTCTGTGAAATTGTTGCCACTTTGTTGGTGTCTGCCACTAATTTT
Organism: Oophaga sylvatica; assembly: GCA_033576555.1. Lineage (NCBI taxonomy): Eukaryota > Metazoa > Chordata > Amphibia > Anura > Dendrobatidae > Oophaga > Oophaga sylvatica. The sequence continues at coordinate 380,517,572 of JARQOD010000001.1, read as the reverse complement.
TGGAAATGTGTAGACTCCTGGTTGGGTCTCCTTCATGTGTTTGCCTGTAGCAGTAGGCCTCCGAGACCGGCAACCCTCCACCCTCTTTGAGTTAACTACCCGTGTTACTATCCTCACATTTTTCTGACAATAGTAGTTTATTAAACTGATATTTGTGCCACCTGAGTGTGGTTGAGCATGACAGCAGGTTGAGCTGTTGCAGGTGGTATCAGGACTCCCAGCACAGCAGATCTACACTGGTCCCTCACCCACCTCATCTTAATTTTAAACTCAATTCAAAGCTGTAAATGCTGGCCCAGACCCCAATACCTCATGCCTGACTGATTGCTGCCTTGCCATTCTAAAATTTGTACTGTGGGTGAATTGAGGCCACTTTCCTGGTGTCTGTCCCTAATTGTATGTTTTCGCAGCTTTTGGGCCGGTTTGAAGGTGTTGTGTATACGTTTGATTTTGCCTCCCATTGTTCGGCTATGGTTGGCGAATATTCGACTAATTAGTATGTGATCGTAATCCGAACCAAACATTGAAATATTTGCTCATCTCTACTAAGGAGCAGCCAGTGTATCTCTCTGGATTTGACTTTTGTGTAACTGATGATCACATGTAAAGCAGCATGAAGTGCTCGAGTGCTCAGTTATGCAGGCGAAGCAGGGTTAAGTTTTTCAAAAGTTTGCTTAGAACAATTTAATTTCCTTTTTTTTTTAAATAACAGGCCTCCTGACAGATTTGCAAACCATTTTTTTTTTGCTTTATTAACCAGATAAAGACATTTTTAATCATACAAAATTCAATTGAAAGTCGACAGAGATTACTCAAATATAATTACACTCCCTCGTGTGATGGGTCTGAGCTACTCGGCGCTGAGGTTGCAGGCAGCACGTTCACACCAGGGCACAGTGCAGCGTCCTAAGTTGACACGCCATCTAAAAGGGTCATCTGACTTGGGAGAAGCTTAGATTAACTTACTGATCTTTCTGGAAACCCCTAGAGGTTGTGGATTTCAGAGAATCATGTCAGGACATCTCATTCTCGTGCTGCGCCACTTGTACTTTGAACAGCGCCCAAAAGTGTAGTACCATCAACCTCATGTCTCAGCTACAAGAAAACCAAAATACCCCCCCTCCCCTGTACCAATCTGCAACACAAAAACATGAAAAATCCATATGAGAACACGATTAGGATGTGGAAGGAACATTTGTTTTTCTTGTTTTATCATGACAAATGAGAACGTTCTGTAACAAATCCCCAACATCACAGCCAGTCATTAACCTCCCATCGCCAGTGAACAAGGATTTATTCCCTGTGATCACGGCGCCAGGTTATATTAACACAGAATTTATCATATAACATGGTTTCCTGACACACAAAAACAAACTCCATTTTCTAGGATCATATATACAAAGTGCACTAAGATACACTCCTCAAAATTGAAATTGTAACACCATGAAGGAAAAGTCATGTACTGATGGAAATCACAGGATGAATAGATTGTTAATGATATGCAAATAGCTAAAAATGGAAACAAATTATTTTAAAACATCTGGATTTATTCAGTATTTATTATGAGCGCCACATGCAGAAATTATCGCACTTATACGCCTTGGCTACTATCAGTGAGGATATTAATGGTTGTCTGAGGAATGTTATGACACGCTCAATGCATTTGGGCAAATCATCAAGATTTGGCTGCTGGCAGCATCCTTTGAAGTTGCAGACCAATGAATCCCAAATGTGAAATAGCAGCTCCACTGGTTCCAAAACAATGTAATGTTGAGTGGTTTACTTGGAATGAAGATTGAAGGGTCGAGCTTCTGTACTCTTCGTACTAGGCCCCTCAACTTCTTATGCTTCCATTGGTGCTTGTGTTTGTTAGACTGGCCATTGCGGGTGTCACTGGTACTTCTCTTAGGCCACAATTCCCAAATCTGTGAGTCACTTAGTACCTGGTGTGTTCCTTGCACCGACTGCCTTCATGGCCCCGACACAGTACGTCTTTGTCGGAAGTAATTGCCCAACTGACCATGGACTTTTCCTCAGCACTACAGATCTTCCATCCCATCCAAAGATTAGTGTTCGGCCTTCGATGCTTGCCCTGTAGAATCTGGATGTTGATTCTTGACCGGTGAAGTCTGGACGTTGAATCTTTTACCAGCGAAGTCTGGGAGTGTGATCTTGACCGGCCAAGTCTAAACTTCTGTCCTTGACCAACAACATCTCGCCTTCTCTGAAATCCAGTGGCTCTAATGCGAATCTACTCCTGGGGTGACCACAAGCTCTTTACTCTGCATGTGTCCTCCCTTTCTCAAGCTTCGCCATCCCGGCCTTTTATATTTGAAAACTCTGACCCAGCGTCCCCTTTAAGCTCTTCCCTTCGGGAATACTCTCCCCATCTTTCAGTTCCCGTCTGTTCGGCTCAACCAGCAGATGGCAGCATTTGACTGTGAGCGCTGTGTAACGCTGACTAACTTCATCTTCCACTTTCCACCCCCTTACATTTGCACAATTTATATTTTCTCTAATTATGTAATTCTTCGTGACTACCCTCTTGATTTAGTTTGCTAATCACTTTCTCTTTTGTCATTTATTCCCTGCCTTATAGCTCTATTTAGCCAAATTGTTTTTCTCCTATTTATTTTATTATCATTATTATTATTTATTTAGCGCCATTAATTCCATGGTGCTGAACATGAGAAGGGGTTACATACAAGGTTATAGATATCATTTACAGTAAACAAATTTACAATGACAGACTGGTACAGAGGGAAGAGGACCCTGTCCTTGCAGACTTACATTCTACCGGATAATGGGGAAGTAACAGAAGGTTGTTTAATCCCATACAGTATATATTGTGCACATGACCTATGCAGTATGCTTATAAAAGTTTCAAATTTCCTTTGTGTACTTTTATTTTTAATGTCTTTCCTCCAGTTTATTACATTAAGATCCTCTCTTAGAAAATGGAAATTTTTATATACTGCCTGGACTATTGTTTGAAATTAGGTGTAGAAGTGCCCATATCCCCTCTTGTTGGGTCTCGCACCAGTTATGAAAGGTTATTGTCTTTTGTTATCATTAAAAATCTATTTTCTTTGCAGGGTTATGCTCCCCAATTTATATCAGGTTGAAGTCCCCCATAATAATTAATTTACCCTGATTTGCATTATGAGCATTTTTTCTTGAATTATCTTTGCAAACTTACAACAAGCTCCTATAATTTTGTTTATTATTCGGTCTCCCTCCTTTAAACTGCATCCACAAGGACTCTACATCTACAAGCAAATATCTCTCTTTTCTTCTTTGTACGGTCATTCCTAAACGAACTATAGCCCCATGCCAGCCCAGTCATAGCTGTCATCAGCCATATCTCCATTGTCCCCATTATAACAGAATTGTCTTCTAATATTATTAATTGTAATTCATTAGTGTTGTTGGCCAGGCTTCTGGCATTAGTATTCATGCACTTTATATATTTTTTCGTATCTCTATTCCTTCTCTCTGTATTAACAATTTTAATTCTGTTCCAACCCCACCATTTCATTATTTTGTCCCAGGTCACTATATAAACCATCTTTTCCTCCTGTACAGTAACTGAAAATGGTACAAATAAAAACGTCAACTCATCCCGCAAAAAATAAGCCCTCACATAACTCTGGGGCCAAAATATAGCAAAATTATAGCTCTTAAAATAAATAAAAGTGTCTTTTATCGTGTGACAGCAGTCAAACATAAAAAAAACTATATAAATCTGGAATCACTGTAATTACTCTAACCCAAAGAATAAAGTTGTCTAATCCCTTATACTGCACTAGGAACAGCATAAAAAAAATATAAAACCAATTCTTCACCTGCTGTTTTGTTCATTCTGCCTCCCAAAGATCGCAGTACTGTAAGGCTCGGCTCACATTTATCCTGCGCTCTATGCTGAGCATATGGGGTATTGGAATACTCAGGAGAAATTGCACAACAAATTGTATGGTGCAATTTCTCCTGTTATTATGAAAACGCTAAATTTGGGACTAAATAAAAATTTATTTGTCGAAAATGTGATTTTTTTATTTTCCCAGCTCAACATTGTAAACTTTTGTGAAGCACCTGAGGGTTCAATGTGCTTAACACACATCTAGATCATTTCCCTGAGTGGTCTGGTTTCTAAAATAGTGTCACTCGTGGGAAATTTTCACTGTTTAAGCACATTAGGGCTCTCTAAACGCGACATGTTGTCCGCCAATTGTTCCAGCAAATTTTGCATTCAAAACGTCAAATGGCGCTCCGTCCCTTGTGAGTTCTGCCCTGCGCCCAAACAGCGATTTCCCCCCATATATGGAATATTGGCATGCTCAGGAGAAATTGCACAACAAATTTTGGGGTCCATTTTTGTTGTTACCTTTGTAAAAATAAAAAAAATATTGGTCCAAATTAAATTTTTTGTGAAAAAAGTTTTTTCTTTCCACATTCCAAAAATTCCTGTGAAGGACCTGAAGGGTTGATACATTTCTTGAATGTGGTTTTGTGCACCTTGAGGGGTGCAGTTTTTAAAGTGGTGTCACTTTTTGGTATTTTCTATCATATAGACCCCTCAAACTCACTTCAAATGTGAGGTGGTCCCTAAAAAAATGGTTTTGTAAATTTTGTTCGAAAAATCAAGAAATCGCTGGTCAACTTTTAACCTTTATAACTTCCTAACAAAAAAAAATTGTTTCAAAAATTGTGCTGATGTAAAATGGACATGTGGGAAATGTTATTTATTAACTATTTTGTGTGACACATCTCTCTGATAGAAGGGTACAAGAATTAAAAGTTTGAAAATTGCAAGTTATTATTGAAAAAATTTTCACTTTCAGTGAACCTTAATGTCTCCATTTTTCGTGACCTGGGTCTGGGTCTGGGCTTATTTTTTGTGTGCCGAGCTGATGTTTTATTGATGTCATTTTGGTTTAGATACAATGTAATCATCACTTGTAATTGCATTTTAATGCAATGTTGCGGAGACCAAAAAAGCACAATTCTGCCGTTTTGTTTTTCTCATTACGCTGTTTACTGATCGGATTAATTCTTTTTATATATTGATCAGGCTATTCTGAATGGGCGGCACTCATAGCTATCCAGCAATGACAACCACAAGGGTCTCCTGCAGACCCCAGGTTGTCATGCCAACTCATAGGCGACCCGTGGTCATATGACATGGGCGCCAATGCGTAGGGTTTATGAGGCTCTTCAAGCGCCATCATGTTAAATTATTATTATTATTATTATTATTAATATACATTTATATAGCGCCATTTATTCCATGGCGCTTTACATATGAAAAGGGAAAAATATAGACAGGTACAATAAACATGTGCTAGACAAGGGACACACAAGTACAGAAGGAGTGAGGACCCTGCCCGCGAGGGCTCACAGTCTGCAGGGATGGGTGAGAATACACTAGGAAAGGGTAGAGCTGGTCGTGCGATGGTTAAATGTCGCTATCAGAGATTGACAGCAGCATTTAACATGTTAACAGCCGCGGGTGAATGGCATGTCGTTAAAGGATTAATCCCCTGAAAAAAATTTTTAAGGACATTTCATATTTTTTACAACTTTGTCATCGATGCCAAGACCACTGGCTCCTCCTCATATCCTCTGATCAACCTGGTCCTCGATGTGTTGAATTCGAATGCCAGGAAGATGACCCGCTGTTCAATGATAACAGACTTTATGGCAGATTGCTCTTTCAGTTCCAGTGCTTTCCTCACTCCCTATTCGATGTGAATACTTTTCCATCCAATTATGACAAGAGCATTCTTAAGGTGATACCTTTATTGGCTAACCAGAAAATTATATGTTCGCTAGCTTTCAGAGCTCAAAGGCTCCTTCTTCAGGCAAGATTACATTTGGAATAATAAGAAAGACACATTAGATGCTTACTATAGTAGGAAATTTGTTCAAGACCTGGGAGGTGTGATGCCTTCAAAAGATAAGCAAAGGAAATCGAATTAGCATTTTCTTACAAATGGAGAGTGTTCTTAGCTATCTGGAGTCCTTCTGGTGAAGGTGTGAACTGTGTCTATGTAGTGAACCATAAAACCGGGTGTTAAGTTGAGTCCTAGTGTCAAAGTATTGAACATCCTAATAAGTTTGAATTCCCATATTTTTCTCTCCCTGTCATCCTTAAAATGACCTTTTAGTATTAAGACTTTTAAGTCTGTCATACAATGTCCAGTTCCAGAGAAATGTTTTCCCACAGGCGTGTCCATTTCATTCCTGATCGTATGTCTGTGTAGATTCATCCTTGTTTGTAGTTTTTGCATGGTTTCCCCAATATAGATAGCTCCAGGGCACCTTGTACATGGTATCATGTACACCACATTGGAGGATGTACATGAAAAGGAACCCATGACTTTATAGTCCTGATTTGTGTTTGGTACATGGACTGTATTTGTTGGTTATATGTGGGTACAAGTTTTGCATTTTTTGTTGTTACATGGGAATGTGCCAGTCACTGATGGTGACGAGAGGACACTTCTGACAAGGAGATTCCTTAAGTTAGGGGGCTGTTTGTAGGAGAGGAGTGGTAGTTCTGGGAATTGAGCTCTGAAAGCTAGCGAACATATAATTTTCTGGTTAGCCAATAAAGGTATCACCTTAAGAATGCTCTTGTCATAATTGGATGGAAAAGTATTCACATCGATTTTTCTGGCTAGCACGGTACCACAATATAATTTATTATTACTCATTCCCTATTGGAATAGACACTCCCTTGGTTTTCAGAGGACATATTTTGCTGCAGCAATGCTTCCCATGTACTGACATTCCCCATCTGTCAACCTAGAAAACTCCATAGGATGTTGTGACAGATAGAAGCTGCATTGTTGATTTAGAATCATCCAGCAACTATAGGGTTTAAAATGGCTATTGCAGAAAGGGAGTGGTTAGCTCAGCTCATGGAATGCACAAATACCAGAATATATATACAAATAAATGAATAAATAGATACTGAAATAATGCAGGTCACTCCCTTCTAAACTCCCTGAATCCAAAGTCATGGAACCTCATGTCACTCATTGAAGACAAAGCATACTTTAGACAAAAGACTACCAAGTTTGTTCTCACTTGTTTGTTTTTTTGTCAAACACTTTTAAAGATATTTTATTGTCTTTTCTTATCATTGCAATGTTTGCAAAAGGATGGTGATCTGCATAGGAAGCAAAATAGTAGCCTTACTTAGATCTGATATACTAAACCCAGTGGAATCTGGCAAAGACCTATCTTTTCCAGACTGTGATATCAATTCTGTCCTCATACATCAGTCAATTTTAAGGGATCCAGAGTGTTTGTTGTGTTCCAATGAGTCAGGCTCAAACTAAGGACCGCATAGGTCAGAAATGCGTTGCATGGGTATGTTATGTGTTCTTCTCTTGCCATTACACTTATTGTATATGTTCTTCTTAACAGCCACCTATTTTTTAATATGATCAAATAAAGTATTTACTTTATTTTTTTATAATAATAATCTTTATTTTTATATAGTGCTAACATATTCCGAAACGCTTCACAGTTTCCACACATTGTCGTCGCTGTCCCTGATGGGGCTCACAATCTAGATTCCCTATCAGTATGTTTTTGGAGTGTGGGAGGAAACCGGAGTACCCGGAGGAAACCCACGCAAACACAGGGTGAACATACAAACTCCTTGCAGATGTTGTCCTTGGTGGGATTTGAACCCAGGACTCCAGCGCTGCAATGCTATCCACTGAGCCACCGTGCTGCCCGGAAAACAATGAATGCTGGCTCTTATGTGGATCCCTTATATTGCTTAAAGAGTACTATTGCCATGACAGGTGAGCTGATTGTGCTTTTTTCCTACAATAAGATAAGTTAGCCATCGTATTATTCCCCTTTTGGAAATTTTGAGCACTCTTAAGCACCAGGATACAAATGAAAAGAGAAATTCTACCTTCTCTTTGTGTATAAATATGTGATTCTTCAGTGCTGTGTTGTGTATAAATGTGATTCTTCAGTTTTTGTTTTAGTCTTTGCCTGATGAAGAGACCTGAGTAGTCTCGAAAGCTTGCAATTTGTTATCATCTTTTCAGTTAGCCATTAAAAGGTATCAACCACTGAGGACTCTCAATTTTAAATATTTTTCTATCTACTGGCTAACACGGTACGAAGATACACATCTTTCCTATACCTCCTCTTTAGTTACCCCATTTAAGCAGCCGCAGTAGCATACTTTGATTTGTAGACTGATAATTCCTGATTAAGCCTTTGACGGGTGCAAATATGAGGTCATTCCTAATCCGTGGATATTGTGCCTTTTATTGTAGAATGGAATGTAAAAAGGGACTATTCCACGACTTGGAAATTGCATTTTCCCAGTAGGACTGGGGGTAGCCGAGACCCCAGAGAACATGATTCGAGTCTGTTTTTACCGACCCCGCTTTTGCGATCACCGTTATTAACCCTATAACGGCGATCGCAAAAAAAAGCTATTTTCCCTTTAATTTCTCTCTCCTCTGATGTGATCGCACATCAGAGGGGAGAGAAATGGGGTCTCCGGGACCCCCGATCAGCCCCCCGTGCCTCCCGGTGTCCCCCCAGTTCTCCTGTGGCTCCAGCAGCTCCCGACGTCTTTTTCCGGTAAGTGGTAGCCGAGACCCCAGAAAACATAATTAGGGTCCCCCCAGTCCCACCGCTTTTGCGACTGCCGCTATTAACCCTATAACGGCGATCGCAAAAGAAAAAAAAAAGACGCGATCCTGCCTGCAATTTCTCTCCCCTCTGATGTGATCGCACATCAGAGGGGAGAGAAATAGGGTCTCTAGGACCCCTGATCCCCCCGGTACCTGTAGGTGTTCCCCCATGGCCCCTCTGTGCTCTTGCAGCGCCCCCTGTAGTCCGATCCTCAGTCCTCTTAACCCTGTTAAAAAAAATGGCGGCAGATTCAAGAAATGAATGACTCCATTCATTCTCTAAAAGTACATTTTGATCACTGTGATAAACTATCACAGTGATCAAAATAAAAAAAACAGTACATAAACCCCCCCTTTATCAGCCCCTTTGTTAGGGACATATAATAAAATAAAGAAATTTTATTTATTTTTATTTTTCCATTAGGGTTAGGGTTATATTTAGGGTTAGGGTTACAATTAGGGTTAGCATTAGGGTTAGGCTGGGTTCATACTGCGTTATTCACCCCCATTTGAGGGCGCATCGCGACGCATGCCGTAAAGCGGCATGCATTCGCGACATGCCGTCATTCAGTGACGGAGCCTCGGACTCGGCCTGCAGCGCCTGGGCTCCGTCACCGCTAGCGCAGATGAATCATCTGCTGATTCCTCTGCGCTAGCGGTATAGCATAACGCGATCGCGTTATGCTATACCGTTACCAGTCCGTCAACGCTATGTGTTGAACCGGCTGGTAAAACGCAATATGATCCTAGCCTTAGTGTTAGGGTTATAATTAGGGTTAGGGTTGGAATTAGGGTTAGGGTTACAATTAGGGTTAGGGTTACAATTAGGGTTGTGATTAGCTTTAGGGTTGGGATTAGGGTTAGGGGTGTGTTGGGGTTAGGGTTGGAGCTAGAATTGAGGGGTTTCCACTATTTAGGCACATCAGGGGTCTCCAAACACGACGTGGTGTTCAAAAAGTCAAATGGCGCTCCCTCCCTTCCGAGCCCTGCCGTGCGCCAAAACAGTGGTTTACCCCAACATATGGGGTATCAGCGTACTCAGGACAAATTGCACACCAATTTTGGGGTTCTAATTTCTCCTGTTACCCTTGGGAAAATAAAAAATAGCTGGCTAAAAAAATCATTTTTGGGGAAAAAAAATATTTTTTATTTTCACGGCTCTGCGTTTATAAATTTCTGTGAAGCACTTGGGGGTTCAGAGTGCTCACCACACATCTAGATAAGCTCCTTGGGGGTCTAGTTTCCAAAATGGTGTCACTTGCAGGGGTTTCTGCTGTTTAGGCACATCAAGTGCTCTGCAAATACAACATGACGCCCGCAGAACATTCCATCAAAGTCTGCATTACAAAATAGAGCTCCTTCCCTTCCAAGCTCTCCCATGTGCCCAAACAGTGGTTTCACCCTACATATGGGGTATCAGCGTACTCAGGAAAAATTGCACAACAACTTTTGGGGTCCAATTTCTCCTGTTACCCTTGGGAAAATAAAAAATAGGCTAAAGAATCATTTTTGAGGAAAAAAATGATTTTTTATTTTCACGGCTCTACGTTATAAACTTCTGTGAAGCACTTGGGGGTTCAAAGTGCTCAACACATATCTAGATAAGTTCCTTAAGGGGTCTAGTTTCCAAAATGGTGTCATTTGTGGGGGTTTCCACTGTTTAGGCGTATCAGGGGCTCTCCAAACGCGACATGGCGTTCAATTTCAATTCCAGCCAATATTGGTTTGAAAGATCAAAACCATAAAAAGCGGATTAAAAAAAATCCAAACTTCAAGAAACCACCACCAAAAACAGGCAGAGATGCTTACCTGTCTGAAAAGGCCTCAATACTGATGCACTGACAGAGTGCAGGGGACGCAAGTAAAATGACGACTACACAGGTGCATTAATACCAAATTAAACAGCCAGCCTTCAATCAGGGATTGGCCGTGTGGTACACCAGTGCACAAAAGTACAATCTCTATATGGCAATGTTCACACTAGGAATGCAGAGCGTCTGGTTCACAGCCTATTAATTACGCCTTATGCGGGCTGCCCAGTGCTAACTATAATGCATCCAGTGTGAACAGAGTCAGTGCATCAGTATTGAGACCTTTTCAGACAGGTAAGCAATATTGGTTTGAAAAAGTCAAACAGCACTCCTTCCCTTCCAAGTCCTGCCGTGCGCCCAAACAGTGGTTCCCCCCCACATATGGGGTATCAGCGTACTCAGGACAAATTGGACAACAACTTTTGTGGTCTAATTTATCCTGTTACCCTTTGGAAAATAAAAAATTGGGGACTAAACCATCAGGTTTGTGGAAAAAATATGATTTTTTATTTTCACGCCCGGGCGTTATAAACTTCTGTGAAGCACTTGGGGGTGCAAAGTGCTCACCCCACATTTAGATAAGTTCCTTAGGGGTCTAGTTTCCAAAATGGGGTCACCTGTGGGGGGTTTCCACTGTTTAGACTCATCAGGGCCCCTACAAACGTGACATGGCGTCCAGCCAATTCTGCGTTGAAAAAGTCAAACGGCGTTCCTTCCCTTCCAAGCTCTGCCATGCACCCAAACAGTGGTTTACCCCCACATATGGGGTATCAGCATGCTCAGGACAAATTGCACAAAAACTTTTGGGGTCTTGTTACTCTTGGGAAGATAAAAATTGGGGTGAAAAGATCATTTTTGTGAAAAAAATATGATTTTTTATTTTCACGGTTCTATGTTATAAACTTCTGTGAAGCACTTGGAGGTTCAAAGTGCTCACCACACATCTAGATAAGTTCCTTAGGGGGTCTAGTTTCCAAAATGGGGTCACTTGTGGGGGTTTCCACTGTTTAGACACATCAGGGCCTCTACAAACGCGACATGGCATCCAGCCAATTCTGCGCGGAAAAAGACAAACGGCGCTCCTTCCCTTGCGACCTCTGCCATGCGCCCAAAAAGTGGTTTACCCCCACATATGGGGTATCAGCATATTCAGGAGAAATTGAACAACAAATTTTGTGGTTCATTTTTTCTTTTATCACTTGTGAAAATAAAAAAAATTGGTTCCGAAGTAAAGTTTTTGCAAAAAAAGTTAAATGTTAATTTATTCAAAGCATATGACAGCACCCAACGAGAGAGGGGATCCGCCCTTCAGGAACAGGAAACCTACAGATACATAAGGGCGGCACCTCTCCCACGCATCAGTTGGTTTCCTGTTCCTGGAGGACGGAAACACTACAGAATGAAGAATCTTCCTTTTTTCCCAGGCCGGCCGGTCGACCCAGGTAGCGAGTGGTCTCCTACCTCGACCTGGTGCAAGGACCCCTGGAGGCGCCACGGTGGGTCCGGGCAGGGCTCCACGGCAGTGTGCGGAGCAGCAGCTAGCGGTGTCCGGAGGATCCCGTCTTCTAGCCAGCGTGGGAGGTGAGTATGGCTCCATCCCCTCCTGGGTGCCCGATCCTCCCTAGCGGTCAGACGTCCTGCACCGCCTGGCCGGCTGTCCGGCATGAAGACGACGCGGGTGGCAGGCTTGGGGAGGTCTCCTGCCTGGTTCGGCGCCTCTGCGTTCTCCCCCGGCGCGTCCCTGCAGTCTTCCGGTGGGGAGGAGGTGATGCGTCTCGGGGGGCGGGGCTTGGGACGCCGGACCGGAAGTCAGAAGCCGGCCGGTGTTTTTTGCTCACCTGCGCCGCTGGATGTCAGGGCCCGACTCCGTACGGATCGATTAGGCCGGCAGGCGTGGGGAGCAGGGACGCTGCGTCGCGGGGGGGGTGGGTTAGACCAGGGGGGAGGGGCAGACACCTGGTTTGAGGCTGCTTGTCCGGATATCTGGGGAATAAAAGGGGCCTGACCTGCTGCACAGACGCTTCTGATCCACTATGGAGGGGTCAGAAGCTCCCGCAGAACAGCAGGGTATGCATGACGAGCAGGAGACTCGCACGAGGTCGCAGCTGAAGACCAAAGAACACGGTCAGTCCAACCGTAAAGGTCCCTCCAGAGCGGTGGAGGCATCATCATCACCTGGTCCCCCCCGTGATCCGGTACCTATTGCTGCTAGCGGGTAAGAGATCTCCGTGAAAGTACACCCGATGATGCAGTTTTTCCTCCCTTGTGTTTCCATTTGTCAGGGAAAGAAGTGTGCAGGAAAATCAAAGCATAGGGAATGTGCCCTCTGCGGTCAGCCCCTACCTGACACCTACCCTAAAAGGTTGTGTCAGCCTTGTGTTCAGCAAACGGTAGGGGTCGAAAAAATGGGGGGGCGTTAGTCCCTGATTGAAACAGGGCAGTGCTTTACAGATCTTCCCCCGCACTCCCTACAGGTAGCTGAAGAAACCCCTGACTTTACTTCGAACCTGAGGGATATGATTAGGACAGAGATGAAAGCCATTTCTCAAGGAGAATCATCTAGGTCAAAACGGGGTTTAAGGGTTTCGGACTCAGATTCCCCAACTAGGCCTAGGAGAGGCGAAGATTCACTGAGGTCCACTTCTTCATCGTCTCCTTCGCACTCATCTTCCTCGTCGGAAGAGGATTCTACCAGATTTTGTTTTCCCCTAGATCAGATGGATAGACTAGTCAGGGCAATCAGATCCACCATGGGGATAGAAGACTCGAGGCCTGAGCGGTCTGTCCAGGACTTTATATTCAGGGGGTTAGACCCAAAGAAACGTAGGTCTTTTCCCTTAAATAATTTGATTCAGAATCTGATAAATAAAGAATGGAAAAAGCCAGAGAAAAGGGGTTCATTTGCCCCGGCATTCAAGCGTAGATACCCCTTTGAAGATCCAGCGGTGGATAAATGGGACAAAGCTCCAAAACTAGATGCTGCGGTAGCTAAAGTCTCCAAGAAATCCTCCATACCCTTTGAGGACATGGGGAGCTTAAAAGATCCGCTGGATAAAAAAGCAGACTCTTTTCTAAAGGGTACTTGGGAGATGTCAGCGGGAGCTTTGAGACCAGCGGTGGCTGCCACTTGTACGGCTAGATCCGTGATGGTCTGGTTAGATCAGCTAAAATCGCAGTTGGAAGAAGGTGCCTCCCGAGAGTCCATGATAAGGTCCCTTCCAATAATTCAAAGTGCATCAGCTTTTTTGGGAGATTCTTCGGTAAGGATGGCCGCCAGGGCTGCGGGATTATCAAATGCAGCACGAAGAGCACTATGGCTCAAATGTTGGCCGGGTGATATTCAGGCCATATCCCGTCTCTGTTCTATCCCTTGTGAGGGAGAATACTTGTTTGGCCCTGTCCTAGACGAACCGTTGGAAAAGGCAGGGGATTATAAGAAAAAATTCCCCAGTATTCCGAATCCCTCATATAGACGTCCCTTCGGCAGAAAGAGATTCAACCGTAGAAGGTCGTCCAGGGAGCGAGGCACATGGGACGATAGAAAGAGGAAAGGTACGGGATACATGTTCAGAGCCCCGTCTCGAGATTCTAAGAAGACTTCCAAATGACTAGCGGCTCCGGTGGGAGGTAGATTGTCAGCCTTCTACCCGGCCTGGTCCAGAATATCCAGCAGCAGTTGGATTTTGGACCTAGTGGCTTCAGGACTCCGGTTAGAATTTTCTGAGCTACCCCGAGATACCTTTAAGATTACTCCCATCCGGTCTTCTTCATCAGAGCAGGCGGTACTGGAGGCAGAAATTCTTGATTTATGCCATAAGGGGGTCCTGGTGCAGGTACCTGCAATGGAAAGGGGTAGAGGCTTTTACTCCCCTCTATTTTTAGTCCAGAAGCCAGACGGCTCCTTCAGGACGATAATTAATTTAAAAGCCTTGAACAGATTCCTGGTAATACGGCCATTTAAAATTGAGACAGTCAATTCCACAATAAAATTATTGTTTGAAAACTGTTTCATGGTGGTATTGGACTTGAAAGACGCCTATTACCATGTCCCCATCCATGTAACCCATCAGCGCTTTCTTAGAGTTGCAGTTTGGCTGAAAGGTTCGCTGCAACATTTTCAATATAAAGCCCTCCCGTTTGGTCTTGCAGTTGCCCCTCGGGTATTCACAAAGGTTGTAGCAGAAGTGATGGCCCACCTGCGGGAATCTCAAATCTTGATAATTCCCTACCTCGATGACTTCCTTATTATAGGCAAAACAGCGGACCATTGTCGGGAACAGTTAAATAAAACAATATCTGTCCTAGAACAGTTGGGGTGGCTACTTAATGTTGCGAAGTCTCGATTGCAGCCGATCAGAGTACAACAGTTTTTGGGCCTAACCTTAGATTCCCAAAAGCAAGAATGCCGTCTTACACCCGACAAACTAATACGCCTGCACTATCAGATCCTTAATGCTTCCAATAACCCCACAATGTCTCTTAGGAAAGCCATGTCCTTGTTGGGCTCTCTTTCTTCCTGCATCCCTGCGGTGCAATGGGCACGGTTTCATGCCAGGACTTTACAAGCTGAAGTCTTGCGATATGATAAGAGTCTGGGAGGCCGCCTGGAGAGCCGACTAACTTTATCCCAGGCCACAATAAAATCCCTAGAATGGTGGCTGGATAATCATAACCTATCCAAAGGGGTACCCTGGGAGTATAATATAACCAGAGTGGTCACCACAGATGCTAGTCCCACTGGTTGGGGGCTCATATGTCTGATTCTGTAGTGCAGGGCTTATGGCAACATCATCAGATACACATGTCCTCTAACATGAAGGAACTTACAGCGGTAGAACTGGCAGTAAAAAGACTCCTCATTTATCTACAGGGTCATCACGTGCGAATTCTGTCCTATATCAACCACCAGGGTGGCACTCGATCCGGTCCTCTCATTCAAGTGACAGAGCGCCTGTTCCATCTGGCAGAAAGACATTGTCTATCCTTAACAGCATTACATATAAAAGGAGAGGAAAACACCACCGCAGATTTTTTGAGCCGCCACCTTCTAAGACAGGGGGAATGGTCACTAAAAAGCGTCATCTACGACCTGATTGTACACAAATGGGGGCAACCAGACGTAGACCTTTTTGCCACCAGAAGGAACCGGAAGGTAAAACAGTTCTGCTCCCTAAACCCCAGAGAAAATCCGCTGGCGGTAGATGCCTTTCTGATACAATGGGATTTTGCACTAGCTTATGCCTTTCCTCCCTTGTCTCTGATTCCTCTGGTAGTCAGAAAGATCAGAAAGGACAAAGCAAAAGTGATTTTGGTAGCACCCTTTTGGCCCAAGAGGGTGTGGTTCTCGAGCCTCAGGACCATGTCAGTAACCAACCCATGGATTCTACCAGACGTTCCGGATCTCCTGTCCCAGGGTCCAGTGTACCATCCTCAGGTGGCTGGCCTGCATCTGACGGGTGGAATTTGAACGGTCGCTATTGTTAGATAGGGGGTTTTTCTCCTGGATTGATAAGTACCCTCCTTAACAGTAGGAAGGAAGTTACAACAAAGATCTATGCCAGGACCTGGAGGAAATTCTTACAGGTCTCAAAAATTACAGCTAGAGAATCAGTTCCAATAACTCAAATTCTAGAGTTTCTACAAAAGGGTTTAGATATGGGTCTTTCCACCAGTACCCTCATAGCAGCGGCGTAGCAACTGTTTGTGGCGCCCGGGCGGCAAATTTTAGGCCACACCCCTAGCCACACCCATTTCACTGGTCACACCCATATCCACGCCCTGACCACACCCACTTAGCACTGCTGATCACACTGTTTCATAAACAATAATTATAAACACATACCTCTCAACCGTCCCGGTTTCAGCGGGACAGTCCCGATTTCGGGACCCTGTCCGCTGTCCCGGCCAGGCGGTTTACTTTCCGCATTAGAATCGTACATACGGAAACCCCGGGGACCTCCCACACATTCTGGCAGCCACAAGTCACGTTCCATCGCTGACCTCATTTCCCCAGGATGTGGGATCTCACCAGCTATGAGGCGCTCCATTCAATACCCGGCTCTCACTGAGCGAGACAGGCAGGATCTGGGGATCTCTTCATCTGTTGAACAGATCCCATGTTGAGATCCCCACATCCTGCTTGTCTCGCTCAGTGAGAGTCGGGTATTGTATGCAGCGGTCCGTACAATACCCGGCTCTCACTCCAACAGATCCAGCGGCTTGATGAGTCGCCGTTCTGAAGACTCTCCCGAGAACGAGTTACAGTACCTGCTGCTGTAAGCTGACCGCCGGAAATGAGGTCAGCGGTCATTTCCAGCGTTCAGCTGACTTACAGCACATCACCTCCGGACGGTGGAACGTGACATGTGGCTGCCAAAACGTGTGGGAGGTCCCCGGGTTTCCGCATGTACGATTCTAATGCGGGAAAGTAAACCTCCCGGCCAGGACAGCGGGACAGGGACCCAGCCCTACACAGATAACAGCATTCGCTCCGTCCCCACGCAGACCCATGCACATAATGGCACCCCTCCTTCCCCCCTGCAGCCCCCAAGCACACAGATCCCGCAAGTAACAGGACCCTTGTACATGCGCGGCTCCGCTCTTTGTGGCCCTGTACACACACGGCTCCGCTCCACACACCTCACACGCACAAGGCTCCGCTCCGTACACCTCGTACACACACGGCTTCGCTCCGTACACCTCGTACACACGGCTCCGCTCCGTACACCTCGTACACACGGCTCCGCTCCGTACACCTCGTACACACACAGCTCCGCTCCGTACACCTCGTACACACACGGCTTCGCTCCGTACACCTCGTACACACACAGCTTTGCTCCGTACACCTCGTACACACACGGCTCCGCTCCGTACACCTCGTACACACGGCTCCGCTCCGTACACCTCGTACACACACGGCTTTGCTCGTACACTCGTACACACGCTTGCTCCGTACACCCGTACACACACGGCTTTGCTCCGTACACCTCGTACACACACGGCTCCGCTCCGTACACCTCCGCTCCGTACACCTCGTACACACACGGCTTTGCTTCGTACACCTCGTACACACACGGCTCCGCTCCGTACACCTCGTACACACACGGCTCCGCTCCGTACACCTCGTACACACACGGCTTCGCTCCGTACACCTCGTACACACACGGCTTTGCTCCGTACACCTCGTACACACACGGCTCCGCTCCGTACACCTCGTACACACACGGCTCCGCTCCGTACACCTCGTACACACACGGCTTCGCTCCGTACACCTCGTACACACACGGCTTCGCTCCGTACACCTCGTACACACGGCTCCGCTTCGTACACCTCGTACACACGGCTCCGCTCCGTACACCTCATGCACACACAGCTCAGCTACATCCACACTGTAAACCCCTTATGATCCCACATATAAACTTACCATCATCCAGCACCATGACGATGATGACGACCAGTACAGCAGCAGCTTCCTGCACACAGGGGCCTGATCATGTGACACCTAACTCCTCCCCTCCTGTGACCTCATCACAGGTCCTGCTAGCATCTTTACAAAGCACAGCACAGCAATGGTAAATGTTGGCTGTGCGAAGTTGGGAGGCCAAGGAAGGGTGCGCCGCCCCCACACACAGGTGCCGCCCCCACACACAGGTGCCGCCTGGGGCGGACGGCCCCCCCCGCCCCCCCCACGCTACACCACTGCCTCAAAGTGCAGGTTTCTGCCCTGGGAGCCCTTTGTAACTGTGACATAGCTAGAAACTATTGGGTCAGTAGATTTATCAAAGCGGCAGCTAGGTCCAGGCCTATAGTCAAGAATATGTTTATGCCTTGGGATTTAAACCTAGTGCTCACAGCCATGACGGAGGCCCCATTTGAACCCATCTCAGTCGCCTCGATTAAAACCCTCTCCATCAAAGTAGCTTTCTTAGTGGCCCTGACATCAGCACGAACAGTGAGTGACATTCAGGCGCTCTCTAGACTTCCTCCGTATACACAAATTCAGGACGATAGAGTGATACTTAGGGCCGATCCGGCATACCTACCTAAAGTGGCATCCACCTTCCATAGATCTCAGGAGATAATCCTACCATCATTCCTGCCTAATCCTAGTAACCAAAAAGAAGAAAAACTCCATACCTTAGATGTGAGGAGATGTCTCTTGGAGTATCTAGCTATTACTGACCCCTGGAAAAAAGATAACGCCTTATTTGTTTCCTTCCAAGGCCCCAGGAAGGGCCTTAGAGTATCAAGGGCCACACTAGCTAGATGGATCAGGGAGGCTATTGCATTAGCATACACCTCAAAAGGCAGGCCGGCACCAGAAAAACTGAGGGCACATTCCACTCGAGCCATGGCAACCTCGTGGGCGGAAAGGTCGGAAGTCTCCATCGACCAGATATGTAAGGCCTCCACTTGGTCCTCTCCAAGCACTTTCTTCAATCATTATAGATTAGACTTGGGTGCTTCCTCTGATCTCTCTTTTGGGGTAAGGGTGCTGCAGGCTGTAGTCCCTCCCTGAGTAGTTATTACTCTCTGTAATTCTCTCGTTGGGTGCTGTCATGTGCTTCGAATAAAGTCTAAGTTACTTACCGTTAACGGTATTTTTCGAAGACCATGACAGCACCCCTTGTATTCCCTCCCTTTATCTTATCGGCGTGCACTTCTTCCTCTTATAAGTTTCACATAGGATGAAATACTAATACGCAATAATGTTGTATAGAGCTTGTGATTGTCATTAACCTTGGTGGTCCTCTTGTGCTCTGTAAACCAACTGATGCGTGGGAGAGGTGCCGCCCTTATGTATCTGTAGGTTTCCTGTTCCTGAAGGGCGGATCCCCTCTCTCGTTGGGTGCTGTCATGGTCTTCGAAAAATACCGTTAACGGTAAGTAACTTAGACTTTTTTCCTTCCACATTGCTTCAGTTCCTGTGAAGCATGTATAGGGTTAATAAACTTCTTGAATGTGGTTTTGAGCACCTTGAGGGGTGCAGTTTTTAGAATGGTGTCACTTTTGGGTATTTTCTATCATATAGACCCCTCAAAGTGACTTCAAATGTGATGTGGTCCCTAAAAAAAAAAATGTTGTTGTAAAAATGAGAAATCGCTGGTCAACTTTTAACCCTTATAACTTCGTAACAAAAAAAAATTTTGTTCCCAAAATTGTGCTGATGTAAAGTAGACATGTGGGAAATGTTATTTATTAAGCAATTTGTGTGACATATCTCTCTGATTTAAGGGCATAAAAATTTAAAGTTTGAAAATTGCTAAATTTTCAAAATTTTCGCCATATTTCAGTTTTTTTTAATAAATAAACACAAGTCATGTCAAAGAAATTTTACCACTAATGTGAAGTACAATATGTCACAAAAAAACAGTCGCAGAATCAGCGGGATTCGTTAAAGCTTCCAGAGTTATAACCTCATAAAGTGACAGTGGTCAGAATTGTAAAAATTGGCCCGATCATTAAGCTGCAAAATGGCTCTATCACTAAGGGGTTAAAGCAAAAAAAGTCTTAAGTCTTAATTAGTCTTAAAGGGAGCCTGTCAGGTCCCCCATGCCATCCAACCCAGCAACATTCACCTATGTATGATTAAACTTCCTACCTAACCAGCCCTGTATAATTTAATTCAGGTAAATAAATGCTTTTAAAAGCATTTATAGTGTCCCCATTTCCTATTCTAATGAGGGCTTTGACTATTCCATGAGGCGTTAGTTGCCCCAGACTAGTTAACCCTCTTTCCATGTTATCATGCCCCTGTAGGCGTAACAACATAATTTGTACGAGACGGCCTCATCGCCAGCTCAAGCAAATCTAGCACATGCGCTCCGCTCATTTCAGCAGCGTCAATGTGTCTCTAAAGCCGGGTGAATGGTTCCCGTCTTCAGAGATGTACTGCACATGACTGGAAGCCATCTTCAGAGCTTCCGGTCATATGCAGTGTGTCTTTGAAGCTGGGAAGTGTAAACCAGAGATGCATTGATGCTGCTGAAATGTGCCGCGCACATGAGCTGGCGATGAGGCCGGCTTGTACAAATTATGTTGTTACGCCTACAGGGGCATGATAACATAGAAAGAGGGTTGACTAGTCTGGGGAAACTAATGCCCCAACAAATAGTCAAAGCCCTCATTAGCATAGGAAATGGGGACATTATAAATGCTTTTTTAAAGCATTTATTTAACTGAATTACATTATACAGGACTGATTAGGCAGAGTTTAATCATACATACTGTAGGTGAATGCTGCTGGGATGGAGGGCATGGGGGATTTGACAGGTTCCCTTAATAATAACTTCCTTCATTATAGTAGGGTCTATAAAATGCATTTCTACACAGCCATGCCTGACACCTGCAGAACAGTGGCAGGAATTTTAAAATAAAGTTTCCACATTCATTGGTGGCCACAGAAATCATGTTTTCAAATTTAACTCAAGATTTTCTGATTAATTTCAGAAAAGGATTTTTCATGTGCTAAAACCCCTTTTAAGTTTGCACATGTGCAGATGTTTCAGAGGCCATTAATCTCTACTTAACTTTTGAGTGTCATGCTCTATATTTGCGGAGTCATAAAAGTTACATTGTGGCTCATGTTCAGTTTTATGAATGGAGACAATTCAACACACAGTAGCACAAGCCCTCCGACATGTAAACACAGACCTGCAAATGTCAGTAGTTTTGAGCCAAACCTAAATTCGCATATTTACATCTTTCTGCCATGTGTCTTATGTCAGATTAAATATCACACATTATAAGCAGACTTGGAAAGGGTGCAATCATGTTTTATTATGTGGGAGAAAATTTGGCAGATAATATTACAGCTTAATATACAGATTATGGTTTGGACAATGATTGAGCAATTATGCCTGAACACAGCACTTCTTGTTATGGATTGCTTTTGGCTTGAAAATTGATGTTTTTGTGTACTTATCTAAAGTAAGAGGGTATAAGGAGATCTCTCTTATAATTTTTAGATTTCACCTTATCCCATTATGTAGTCCAACTCTTAGATCTTGAGAGAGTGGCTTATGAGAAAACTGTGTTGTTTTTTTTTGGATTGAGAAGGAGATTGTCTCACTCCCTAAACCATGTATTGGCTCGCAAAGAGTTGAATCCTCAACAACTCTGGTGGTTCTTCTTATAACAGATGGGAACTGATTAAACTTGTTTTGGACTGTATTAGTTCAGTCTTGTGTTATGAGATTCTTTTTCAAGTGCTATCCGTCAGTGATGGTGAGCCTAGAGCCAAGTTGTAGTAATGCTAGGACATACTTACTGTCACTTGGATGCAACATGACCTATAATACCCAATAGTTCTGGAGAAACCGGTTGGAAAACACTAGTGTGTCGAACACACACCTCGCCTCCACGCTTGACATCACTATTATGTTGGAGCGATCACGAGGTATAATCCCCCCTCTTTCACCAACGTGATGTTTCACATCCCAGGAAACACCTAAGGTCAGCATAGCACAGTTTTACACATACATCCCCTGTCCACACGAGCACAAGGAGGCATGGAGACTGAGAGATAGTGGCCCATGAAGCCTTTGACGTGGCACCACACTCGCTCACAACCCTGACAGGCTGAGAGGCCACTTTTACTAGCACCAGTGAAAGAGAGCCCTGTCAGCTCAGTAGGACTGCCACCAGTTCTTCGTTAGATATAAGCCCGGTTCGTTAACGGGATTATATCGGGCCAGAAACCAACCCCGGTAGCATGTGAAGTTAAAATTAAGAACATGGACGTGTGGCTTTGTGGATGGAGATAAAAGAGCAGCCCTAAGAGCAGCAAATACAGGAGGTAGTACAAAAGTAACAGCAGATGAAACATGTCAGTTACTGGTTTCATGTTCGACCATGTGCTGGGCCGAATGGGGGAGTGGGATGAAGTGACCAGCAAGCATGACAAAGAGAGAGCACTTGGCCTTACACAAGCCTTTAACCCCTTTGTCAGTCAAACCTTTATCCATGCCCTAGGATGGTCCTAATCCTCCCTCCACTGGGTTTTGTGGTTAAAACTCCAAGACCTAATAAGGATCATAACTTCCCGAGGGAAGGTCATAGGACTGCGGTTCTGGCACCGTCGGATCTGGCCAGACCCTCGTTGCGCTTGGAGACCAAACATGACTTCACTACCTGGCTTCTACTAGCTGTTCTGCATATCTCCCCACCGTGAGGTGCTAGAAAGGATCGAGACCCTGGATGGCATTCCGTCCATTCCCGAAATCTCAAAAATGTAACCATTGTACAGCTAGGACATACTATAACTCCATATTATCCTTACATCTCCTTATGAAATCCTATCTGACTGGATGAAGCAGTTACACAGGATGATCCCTTATGGATACTAGCTAGGCTGGTGGGGGGTGTGAGATTTCACTGTGTAGCTGATGAGGCTGGACCACCTGCTGAGCCAGGCGTCCTGATACAGCTACACATGCTGAAAGATTGTAATCTGCTATTAAATCCCCCAATATCCTTCACACATTCCCCCTTCATGGGGTGCTAGAATGCTCCAGTATATGATGGGCCCCATGGATGATGCTCCAGTGTCTGATCTGCCCCATTTAGAATGCTCCAGTATATGATGGGCCCCATGGATGATGCTCCAGTGTCTGATCTGCCCCATTTAGAATGCTCCAGTATATGATGGGCCCCATGGATGATGCTCCAGTGTCTTATGGGCCAATATAATGCTCCATATATAATAGGCCCCATTTATAATGCTCCAGTGTATAATGGTCCCCGTAAATGCTGCTCCAGTGTCTGTTTTCCCCCTTTTAGAATGCTCCAGTATATGATGGGCCCCATGGATGATGCTACAGTGTCTGATCTGCCCCATTTAGAATGCTCCAGTATATGATGGGCCCCATGGATGATGCTCCAGTGTCTTATGGGCCAAAATAATGCTCCATATATAATGGGCTCCATTTATAATGCTCCAGTGTATAATGGGCCTCCTAAATGCTGCTCCAGTGTCTGATGTCCCCCATTAAGAATGCTCCAGTAAATGATGGGCCCCATGGATGATGCTCCAGTGTCTTATGGGCCAAAATAATGCTCCATATATAATAGGCCCCATTTATAATGCTCCAGTGTATAATGGGCCCCCGTAGATGCTGCTCCAGTGTCTGATGTCCCCCATTTAGAATGCATCAGTGTATGATGGGCCCTGTAGATGCTTCTCCAGTGTCTGATGACCCCCATTTAGAATGCTCCAGTGTATGATGGACCCTATCTATGATGCTCAAGTGTATGCTGGGCCCCATATATAATTCTCCAGTGTATAATGCTCCCCATGTATTGCTCCAAACATTAAAAACAATGAAATACCTCTCCTCGCTGTGCCCTGCTCTACTCTGGACTCCTCAGCGTCGCCATCTTACAACTCTCTGCACTTGGACTGTTTAGGCAGAGGGCGTACAGACGTGACGTCATCGCGCTCTCTAACTTGAATGTCACCGGGTGCGCCTGGTGCTGAAGATGGCCCTGGAGGGGGGTATTTGTAGGTTTTGTAGTCCGTCCACGTTTGCAAGTGTATGTTCATTAAATGTCTAAGAATGCAACTGGTATTCTAATTTCTGAGATTTTTTCCCTCGCTAAAGGTCCTTACGCACTTCTTACAGATAACCTTTGCCTCATCAACAGGATTTTGGTCAAAAAAGTGCCACACTGGACTCTTCCTACTATGGTATAAATTTTCAGGGCTTGCATGCTGTGCTAATATGAACATCTAGCCAAGCTGTCCTGCAACTCTTTTTGTTTTTTTAAGACTATTTTGTACTGCTACAGGCCTGCCAGATAACTGCTGCTGCGATGTCGATGCCTGCTGCGGATCCTTCTCCTCTTCTGAGCTATTGCCAGCGGCACCCTCTTCCCCCAATGGATGCCAATCCTGGTCAACAACTTGGTCATCCATCACCTCCCCTTCAATTTCATCTGCACCTTCCTCTGTGTCACCGTGTAAGGTGGTACAGTATGCGGGAAGGGGCACCTGAGTTTCATCAGGGTCAGATTCTAGCTCAGTAGACTGCAAGGGCAATGTAGTGCTCTGGGTGAATGTACCAGGAGAATCATCTAGCAGTGGCTGTACATCAGTGCACTCCATCTCTGATTCATGTTGGACTGGGGAATTTAGGATTTGACTTGATAACCCAGGCATGGTATGTGAAAAGAGCTCCATGGAGTAATCTGAAGTGTGGGCTGCCGCATCCTTCACTTTTGGTGGAGGTGAAGCACACAAGGAAAGGTGTTGTTCCTGACCAGGAGCCTGCACTGATGACTCAGTGCTTGCATTTTTTGAAACTTCAGAAGAGGAGGCGATAGAGCTGGAGGCTGTTTCAGCAATGTAAGCCAAAACCTGTTCCTGATGCTCCAGCTTTAAAAGCAGTTTACCTACTCCCAGTAAAGAGAGCCTTACAGGCCTTCTTGAGCCAGACGATGACGCCGGCTCAACACCTACTGCCTTAGGTGCTATTGTGTAAATTAAAAATTAAACTAGCATGACTTTATTACTTCCTTAATAATTTGTGATTTTGGTCACTGTAATTTTGTCCCTATGAACTTATCCAAAATATACACAAAAAATTGCACTTCATTTTTCTGTCTTTGGGATCGAACCTGTACTATTGTAATCATATGGTAGCCTGGCTATTAGGCTCCTGCGCCACTGGAGAATTCATTCATTTTGCATCTGAATCAAGGTGTTATATCTTTTGCTTGATTCTACTATGGCTTCTTATGTTTGAGGCTGGGTTATCAAGACACCACTTGATGCCTGGGCATGCATTGCGCTGACTATAGTCATGGACAAAAGTTTTGAGAATGACACAAATATTAATTTTTACAAAGTCTACTGCTTCAATTTTTCTAATGGCAATTTGCATATACTCCAGAATGTTATAAAGAGTGATCAGCTTAACAGCAATTACTTGCAAAGTCAATATTTGGCTAGAAAATGAACTTTATCCCCCAAAACACATTTCAACATCATTGCAGCCCTGCCTTAAAAGGACCAGCTAACCTCTTTTCAGTGATTGCTCCATTAACACAGGTGTGGGTGTTGATGAGGACATGGCTGGAGATCAATCTGTCATGATTAAGTAAGAATGACACCACTGGACACTTTAAAAGGAGGCTGGTGCTTGGCATCATTGTTTCTCTTCTGTTAACCATGGTTATCTCTAAAGAAACATGTGCAGTCATCATTGCAATGCACAAAAATGGCCTAACAGGGAAGAGTATCGCAGCTAGAAAGATTGCACCTCAGTCAACAATCTATCGCATCATCAAGAACTTCAAGGAGAGAGGTTCCATTGTTGCCAAAAAGGCTCCAGGGCGCCAAAGAAAGACCAGCAAGCGCCAGGACCGTCTCTTAAAAGTGTTTCAGCTGCGGGATCGGGCTACCAGCAGTGCAGAGCTTGCTCAGGAATGGCAGCAGGCAGGTGTGAGTGCATCTGCACGCACTGTGAGGTGGAGACTCTTGGAGCAAGGCCTGGTCTCAAGGAGGGCAGCAAAGAAGCCACTTCTCTCCAGAAAAAACATCATGGACAGACTGATATTCTGCAAAAGGTACAGGCAGTGGACTGCTGCGGACTGGGGTAAAGTTATTTTCTCTGATGAATCCCCTTTTCAATTGTTTGGGACATCAGGAAAACGCCTCATTCGGAGAAGACAAGGTGAGCGCTACCACCAGTCTTGTCTCATGCCAACTGTTAAGCATCCTGAAACCATTCATGTGTGGGGTTGCTTCTCAGCCAAGGGAATCGGCTCTCTCACAGTCTTGCCTAAAAACACAGTCATGAATAAAGAATGGTACCAGAATGTCCTCCAAGAGCAACTTCTCCCCAACCCTCCAAGAGCGGTTTGGCGATCAACAATGCCTTTTCCAGCATGATGGAGCACCTTGCCATAAAGCAAAGGTGATAACTAAATGGCTCAGGGAACAAAACATAGAGATTTTGGGTCCATGACCTGGAAACTCCCCAGATCTTAATCCCATTGAGAACTTGTGGTCAATCATCAAGAGACGGGTGGACAAACAAAAACCTAAAAATTCTGACAAAATTAAAGCATTGATTGCGCAAGAATGGACTGCTATCAGTCAGGATTTGGTCCAGAAGTTGATTGAGAGCATGCCAGGGAGAATTGCAGAGGTCCTGAAGAAGAAGGGTCAACACTGCAAATATTGACTTGCTGCATTAACTCATTCTGTCAATATAAGCTTTTGTTACTCATATGTTTGCAATTATATTTCTGTCTGTGATAAAAACATCTGTCAAACACACATAAAAACCAGAGGGCAGCAGATCATGTGAAAATATAATATTTGTGTCATTCTCAAAACTTTTGGCCATGACTGTACAGCCGTCCTGGGATTCTTCTCTTTTTTTTGATTGACCCTTATAGATTGGGCTACTTGATAAAACAGACGCCGCTTTGTAATTCAGATGTCGTCTTATATAGACGTTGATCGCTCCCATAGTCTCGGATTATGGAAGGTTTAGCCCTTACTATTGCCTATAGTTGTATCTATACGTGTCAATTTCAAATCGAACTAGCACGATTTCATTATTTACTAGTTTTCGATCCATTCAATAAATTGTGATTGGAACTCTGTCTCCATGCAACTATTTTTAAAAATACATAAAAGGGGAGTGGCATCCTGATGAAGGGACCCTGCTCCATGCTCTGCCTCACCACCGACACCAGACCCGCAGCATCGCATCCCGAGAATGCGGCATTGCCACCACCGCCACCGGCTTCCTGAGGAAAGGACCATGCCTCCTGTGACCCCGCTCTACCACCTCCGGCCCTCAAGTAAGATACCTTAAATTCAGACAATAAGAAGGACCCCCATCTTATAAAAATCTTTTTTCTGCTATTTTCCACCCCAAACTTTAGGGTGCCTCTTATGGTCCAAAGCGGTACTTACATTTTTATGTTAGCACAAAATTATAGTCAAGTTATGTTGTTAAACCTTTTCTTTGTAAACTGGTCATCTGTAAGTTACTTTATCTTACTTTTATTACCCTGATGCCAATAGAAAAAATGTTAGACTATTCGAAGCCTTGGTGTTTGATGGTGGTATGATCTGGCAGTCTCTACCAAGGAGTAGTAATAATAACTCACAAATCTCATTGCCATGCCACGGGCCATTACTTTTTGTTTCCTGGCTGTTATGCACTGTTTCCTTTACTAGAATCATTTGTTTGGCTTTTGCTCACTAGCATTTTTCAGGTTCCCTTCCAAGTATGTGAAATGATATTAGCAGATTGGAATTAAGTTATTTGGAAAAGACTGATTGTGAGGAGACGAATGGAATGTGTGAAACAAATGCTATGGAAAATAATCATTATATTTGCTACCTATATAATATATATATATAATAGAACCATATTGTGATCAATGTACCAATTGCGCATAGGTCAAGAGGAAACAGCTTAATATTTTGAGGAAAAGTGTATTAATGTTGGACATTTTTGATAGTTCTAGATGGATACATTCTCATTGAAGATTTTCCAAAAAGTGCATATTTGGAGGCCTTTAACTCTTGAAATCCAAACATTTCTCCAACTAGTCGGATTATCACACAATCATCACTACTACAGAGAATTTTCAACCTCTGTATATGTTATACAATTATTCACTCCGCTCATACCCTGTCAATTAAGAAGCAGCTGATGTCTACGTGGAAGGTCTCCATCACATAGTATGGGTACACAATGGAAGCACTACAGTCAAAGTAAGTGGATCATACTGTAACAGCTTAGAAAATTCTAAGGAACATTGCAAGTCGGATTATAGCATAAATCATAATTCTTGCTGAAAAGGTTGCCCTAGGGTCAGCTAGGAGCCAATCATGTGCTGCTCGGGACGTATCCTGAAATGACCTCATCAACAAGGAACACCAAGCAGCTGCCAAGCCTTTGGGTCTCTAGGCTCATCTACGCACTCAATTTCTACTTCAAGGTTATACTTCTAAATAGAGTAATTAGTACTTAGTTTTGTAGAAACTATGTATTTTTCTCTTCTTCCAGGTGACCACCATTTGGGCACAAAACTGGTCAAAAATCATTATATTCATAGAAGATATTCCTTTTCATGTTTGGTCGACCAACATAAGAGTTCATGCACAAAAATGTTCACAGGAAACTCAAACTGCATACAATCTGTTCCACTTTGTTTTTCAATTTCTTTATGTGATAACTGTTTATTGCATATGGCAGACGGTAATCACAGGAAATGGATTTCTTAGGGAAACCATTTTCATTTTTGTTTTTATGACCAGCAATAGAGCATATGCATAAAATTGTTCACAGGATGCAAGTTTTGGAGGAGAAGCCAATTCACTTCTTGTCTAGCAGATCACCATTTGGGCACATACACAGCAGAGATCACTGGAAGTGGATGTGTGAAGAGTAGGCCTACTATTATTATTTGAGCACATGCGCAGAAAAGGTCACAGGAAGCAAATTTCTGAAGAACAACTAATTAACTTCAAGGGAAGACAGATGAAACGGCACATCCAAAGGTAGGTAAAAGTCAATAATTCTTTAATCTTGTATCCATTAAAGCGGCACACTAGGGATTTAAACCCAACGCGTTTCTGGCTAGTCACTCGCCCTTAATCATTACTGTTTTCACCTTCATGACCAGGTCAAATTTTACAATTTTGACAACTTTATGTGGTAATAACTCTGGAACGCCTCAATGGATCCCATGCATTGTAAGATTGTTTTTTCGTGACATGTTGTACTTCATGATAGTAGAAAACCGATAAAGAAATATGAACCTAAGTAGTGTAAAAATACAAATCTTTTTATTGAAAATTTCATCACATATTTCATCACATATATACAAACAACTTTAAAAAGTGGGAGATCCAGAAAAACAAAGGCACCACTATCCAATATATTCTACATGAGGTTTGCACAAATAGATAGACACCCAGAGATATAGCTAACCCTCAGACTGCAATAACACTAACAATACTAATTAAGACGATAAAACAACCGCAAAGTTAGTCAAAGAGTGGATACTAGAATAGGGGTAAAGAGTGCAAGCATAGTTACCTCCAGTGGATAGTGATGCCAGCCCCAACGTACGTTTCGGCTCTGCGGCCTTCTTCTGGGGGTGGTATCACACCAACCAGAGCAGGTTTTTATATATCTAATACACCAATAGGGAAAGACGTTACACACAGGCCCATTGTAACAATGAGAATGACTGGTCGATGAATATAATGAAACACATGGTCTATTTAGTACGGGCAACCAGTGTTGCACAAATGAGAAAGGGCGTTGTATCTAACATCATTGTAACAATGAGGATGACTGGTCTATAGGTCTCACACAACCCTTTCCCCTATATGGTTAAATAGCTCATCCAATCAGAGATCCGGAACAAAGGGTGTGTGTTTATTGACCAATCCGAGGAATCAAAACAGAGACCCATATCACCCTAATGACCATTCATAGATATCCTGATCGCCATGCGCTACCTTTGTGTATCTCACACTGCCACTATAGCGGCGCACCCCACACCGATAGGTCTAACCTCGGGGCATCAGGCGGCGCGACAAAGCGCCGTGCCCCGATCGAAACCCAGACCACGCCCACGTCTGACGTCGACAAGGCCGGATCACATGATCGGGACACGGCACCGAAAGGCACGCCCCCCGATGACCCAGAGCAGACCCAGTGGGCGCGTGCGCACAGCAAGCAGGCCTGATATTCATAAATATATCCTTTTCATTCCCAAAAAAGAAAGTAAGGAGAAATAATATATAAGGTAGGGAAAACCCAACCTACATATATTCATACATAGGAATCTATAAATTAATGTGGCTGTAGATAATCCATATAGCTAATTACACTAAGGTACAACACTGCCCAAAATGTGATTATTAGGTAGGAACATCTAAACTCTAACATCTTAGCTACCAAACAATTACATCATAGAACAATATAACAGACATTATCATACAATATAACAAATGTCATTCACTATCCAATAGCGTATTCAGTCCACGGTTGTAGTACTTCGGGAAAGCTTCCGTAGATTTCAGTATATAGGGAAATTCAAGGAATCCACACTCAATGTTCAAAAGACTATATCTTGGCACACAGGACATATCTGGAACGTCACTCAAATTGGGCAATCAGAAAAGAAGAAAAAACCTGCTTGTAAACAAACAAACATAACATTCAATAAAAACAAATATTGGTGAGATTAAAAATGTCAATACAAATGATCATAGAAACGGAACGAAACTGCAGGATTCATTGAGTCCACTTGGATACATGGTCTTAAGAGACCAGATCCACTTAGTTTCTAATTGTCCAAGGGGGCGTGTAACCTCGCCTCCCCTGATGTCTAACAACAGTCTATCAATGCCTCTTGCTTTCAAACCGCTGGGATCGCATTTATGGTGCAATTTGAAATGCTTTGGTATAGTACGCAAATGTTCTATACATGTCTCTTCTCTTGCAGCGATAATATCGCGAACATGTTCCCTTATTCTTGTTTTTAAAGCCCTAGTGGTCATACCGACATAGATTAAAGGGCATGGGCAGCAAGCATAATATATAACCGCCTTAGTCTGACATGTTATAGAGTGCGTGACTTCATGATAGTGGTAAAATTTCTTGAATATGAATTGTATTTATTTATGAGAAAGTGGAAATTTAGCAACAATTTTGCAATTTTCAAACTTTTAAGTTTTGTGCCCTTAAATCAGAATTGTATCACACAAAGTAGTCCATAAATAACATTTACCACATGTCAACTGTACATGAGCACAATTTTTGAAACATAATTTTTTAGTGTTAGGAAGTTCCAAGGGTTAAAAGTTGACAATCTTTAATTTACAAAAAAATGTATATTTAGCTTTTTTTCACAAACATTTTACTTTAGACCAAATTTTTTTTCTTTTCACAAGGAAAAATGGACTCCAAAATTTGTTGTGCAATTTCTCCTGAGTACAGCGATACCCCATGCCCTACTGTTTGGGTGCATGGCAGGGCTCAGAAGGGAAGGAGCGCCATTTGACTTTTTGAATGCAAAATTTGCTGGAATAATTAGCAGACGCAATGTCGCGTTTGGAGAGCCCCTGATGTGCCTAAATAGTGGAAATCCCCCACAAGTGACACCATTTTGGAAACTAGACCCCTCAGGGAACTTATCTAGATGTGAAGGGAGTACCTTGAAACCCCAGGTGCTTCACAGAAGTTTATAACATTGAGCTGAGAAAATAAAAAAAAAATCAAATTTTTTCACATAAAAATGTTTTTTTAGCCTCAAATCTTTCATTTTCATACCTGCGCACAACCTGCGTACGGCCTGCGAACCCAATGCTAAAGATAGGGTACGCAGGTCGCATGCAGCGTCATGCGCCCATAGGCAGAGTGATCGGGAGGAGGCGCGGCCGAGGCGGAGCTTAGCGGCGGCCGTGCGCTGACCAACGCAGGTCAGTGCAACGCTAATGTGAAACCAGCCTAAGTCTAAAATTAGATCGGAAGACAGGGCAGTGATGGAGGCTTTAGAAAGGGCGAAAAGGGAATTGATAGTGAACCCATCAGTGGAAAGTCAGAACGGGCTCAAGGAAGCTCAGGAGGGAGTCAATGATCTATATATAAAGAGAGTAGAGATTAAAAGAGCTTTCCAGAAGGCACAATTCTCTGAGGAGGGTAAAAGGGTGGGGCATTTGCTATCAGTAATGGCAGCAGCACAGAGGGAATCCTCATTTGTACACAAGCTGAAGATGGAAGAGAGGACGGAGGTGGTGGATACAGAGGATATACTGGAAGATTTCAGACGATTTTATGAGCAGCTACATTCTTTTAAGTCAGGAGCCTCATCAGCAGAGATGGAAGGGTTTCTTGGGGTGGCAGGACTCCCTAGGATTGCAGGGAGTGACAGGAGGAGACTGGAAGAGCCTGTAACACAGGGGGAGGTTGAAACAGCTACAATGTCTATGACAAATAATAGGGTTCCGGGGGCGGACGGACTTCCGGGTGAGATCTATAAACAGTTGGTTGAGATGGTAGCACCTAGACTAAAGGTGGTCTTCTAGGAGGCTTCGGAGTGTGGTGCACTACTGTTGTCCATGAGGGAGGCTGTGGTAGTCATCATCACTAAGGAAGGTAGAGACCTGAAGTTGGCAGAGTCCTACAGTCCCATTTCGTTGCTGACGGCGGATGTACAAATTCTGGCCAAAATTCTGGCCAACTGATTAACGACTGTGGTGCAAGATCTTGTCCACCCCTATCAATCAGGATTTATGCCGAATAAGTCTACAGCAATAAACATACGTAGACTCTTCCTTAATCTGCAGCTGCCGTCAGATAACGGGGTCGTAGGGTGGTAGTGTCGATGGATGCATGTAAAGCATTTGACAGCATCAAATGGTGCTATCTTTGGGAGGTGTTGGAGTGCTTGGGATTTGGACCAACCTTCATATCACGGCTGTTGTACACATCTCCAACTGCTAGGGTCAGGGTTAATGGGCAGACATCCAGACAATTCACTCTTCATAGGGAGACCAGACAGGGGTGTCCGCTGTCTCTGCTGCTTTTTGTGTTGGCAGTGGAGCCCTTGGCGCAGACAATTAGAAAAGAAGCCTCGGTCAGGGGGTTTAAATATGGACCTATAGAGGAAAAAATAGCTTTATACGCAGATAATGTGCTGCTTTTCCTGGAAGACCCTGATGAGTCCTTGTGGGGGGTGATGAGAGCATCCTTGGGAGATTTGGGGCTATGTTGGGCCTAGAAATTAATTGGGAGAAATCCAACATTCTAGCTGTGGACGGTAGTGGTGAAGACCTTAGGATAGAGGGGGATGGTAGTAGATTGGCGGTTGTGCGGCCGTTCAAGTACCTGGGCATTCAGGTATCGTTCCCGCTCTCGAGCTACAGTGGGTTCGGAAAGTATTCAGACCCCTTTAAATTTTTCACTCGTTTCATTGCAGCCATTTGGTAAATGCAAAAATATTTCTAATGTACACTCTGCACCCCATCTTTACTGAAAAAACAAAAATGTAGAAATTTTTGCAAATTTATTAAAAAACAAAAGCTGATATATCACATGGTCATAGGTATTCAGACCCTTTGCTCAGTATTGAGTAGAAGCACCCTTTTGAGCTAGTACAGCCATGAGTCTTCTTGGGAATGATGCAACAAGTTATTCACACCTGGATTTGAGAATCCTCTGCCATTCTACCTTGCAGAGCCTCTCCAGTTCCGTCAGGTTGAATGGTGAACGTTGGTGAACAGTCATTTTCAGGTCTCTCCAGAGATGCTCAATTGGGTTTAGGTCAGGGCTCTGGCTCACCAGTCAAGAAGGGTCACAAAGTTGTTCTGAAGCCACTCCTTTGTTATTTTAGCTGTGTGCTTGGGGTCATTGTCTTGTTGGAAGGTGAACCTTCAGCCAAGTCTGAGGTCCAGAGCACTCTAGAAGAGGTTTTCATCCAAGATATCTCTGTACTTGGCCGCATTCATGTTTGCTTCAGTTGCAACCAGTCATCCTGTCCCTGTAGCTGAAAAACACCCCCATGGCATGATGCTGCCACCACCATGTTTCACTGTTGGGATTGTATTGGGCACTTAGAATTATCACCAAAAAGTTCTATCTTCGTCTATTCAGACCAGAGAATCTTATTTCTCATAGTCTGGGATTCCTTCTTGTGTTTTTTTTTAGCAAACTCTATGCGGGTTTTCATATGTCTTTCACTAAGGAGAGGCTTCCGTTGGGCCACTCTGCCATAAAGGCCCGACTGATGGAGGGCTGCAGTGATAGTTGACTTTGTGGAACTTTCTCCTGTCTCCCTACTGCATCTGTGGAGCTCAGCCACAGAGATCTTGGGGTTCTTTTTTGCCTTTCTCACCAAGGCTCTTCTCCCACGATTGCTCAGATTGGCAGGATGGCCAGGTCTAGGAAATCTTCTGGTGGTCCCAAACTTCTTCCATTTAAGGATTATGGAGGACACTGTGCTCTTTGGAACCTTGAGTACTGCAGAAATTCTTTTGTAACCTTTGTCAGATGTGTGCCTTGCCACAATTCTGTCCCTGAGCTCATTGGCCAGTTCCTTTGACCTCATGATTCTCATTTGGTCTGACATGCACTGTGAGCTGTGAGGTCTTATACAGACAGGTGTGTGCCTTTACAAATCAAGTCCTATCAGATTAATTAAACACAGCTGGACTCCAATGAAGGAGCAGAACCATCTCAAGGAGGATCATAAGGAGATGGCACTGCTACATCCAACTATTTATTTGATATCAGCAATTTGGAATAAGATATAACCTTTATTTTTATTCATATAAAAACATACATCATAAGTAAAGTGCAAGGTGCTCAAAAACAGACAACACAAAAAGAAAAGCTGGTGAATTAAAAAAGGTATTGGTCCGCATAGCTGCACCTTAACATTTCCTTCTTGTCAATCAATCAAGTGACAGTATAACCGGGCCCAACACTAATGTCCAATGTGACACACGAGGGCAAGTTATTATGTGAAACAGTCACCCTGACTGCATGTCTATATTGGCCCCAAATGACTCCCCTGATGAGCTAAACGAAATGCGTCGGGAAAAGGAGGTATAGTGCTCATCGCACAGTAGGGATGGAAGTATTTATATGATCAAGCTCCCTTCACATGATGAGACCGTTCTAATTTATTTATTATATGCCGTATTTTTGTGTCATGTTTGTTCCCTCTTGTAAGATGGCAGATGAGGTATTCACTGTTCAAATGAGGATGTCTATGCATACTGAAATTCCTCTGTGATACCAATTATAGCATCTGTCACAATAAATAACCCTTGAGAAACCCGCAGAGGTTCTAAAATATTGGGTTTAAGTAAAACATTTAACTGGCATGCGGACTATTGCGTTAAGGTCTGCTACATGAATCAGTGTGCACTAATGTAGCAATGATACACATATAGACCAATTGTTATGCTACACTACTACACTATAGTTGTTATCCAGTCTTATACCATGAGTTGGACATAGACCTTGTATCTGTATCACTCCATTAGGTTACAGGCATCACTGAAGTGATTGGCAAACACTATTTTGTGCAACTGATAACGGCTATGTAACGGGTCTGGGAGGCGGAACCTCTGAGCTTTATTATACAAGGAGGCTTTCCTTGTAAAGGAGCGGGTGGCGCCCGGGGAGACGGACAGGAAGTCACTGCAAGTGACGGGGGCAGTCTCTGGACAGACAGGTGGGAGGTCACAGCAAGTGACCGGGGCAGTCTCTGGATAGACAGGCGGGTAGTCACGGCAAGTGACCGGGGCAGTCTCTGGGTAGACAGGCAGGTAGTCACGGCAAGTGACCGGGGCAGAATCTGGATAAACAGGCGGGTAGTCACGGCAAGTAACCGGGGCAGTCTCTGGGTAGACAGGCAGGTAGTCACGGCAAGTGACCGGGGCAGTCTCTGGGTAGACAGGCAGGAAGTCACGGCAAGTGACCGGGGCAGTCTCTGGATAAACAGGCAGGCAAGGGACCGGGGCAGTCTCTGAATGGACAGGTATATACGACCTGAGACGGTGGAGCCTCCCGGTAGGCTAGCAGGCAGATGACAGATGAGCGCCCCAAGTGAGCAGGCGAGAGTCTCTGGAATAGCCGATGGACACCGCGGGTGATGGCCGAACCTCCAGGTAGGCTTGCAGGCAGATGGCAGATGAGCGCCCCCAAGTGAGCAGGCGAGAGTCTCTGGAACAGCCGATGAACACCGCAGGTGATGGCCGAACCTCCAGGTAGGCTTGCAGGCAGATGGCAGATGAGCGCCCCCAAGTGAGCAGGCGAGAGTCTCTGGAACAGCCGATGAACACCGCAGGTGATGGCCGAACCTCCAGGTAGGCTTGCAGGCAGATGGCAGATGAGCGCCCCCAAGTGAGCAGGCGAGAGTCTCTGGAATTGCCGATGGTCACCGCATGTGACGGCCGAACCTCCAGGCAGGCTTGCGGGCAGGTAGC
>JARQOD010000001.1:380450018-380481005 GCA_033576555.1 Oophaga sylvatica | reverse complement strand
CAAACAGAAAAAACTGCTCAAATGGTAGCATAAATAACAAAAAAAAGATCAAAGTGGGGGAAAACACCGGGGTTCAGTATATAATAAGTGCTGCAGATAGCACGAGGCTAAAGGAAAAAAGCATCATTTTGGGGTATGATAGAGAACAGTGCCCTTACAAGATTTAGGCGTGCACAGAAAAGACACACCCTATTAAAAATGACCCATGCCCCGTAGAGAAATCACAGTAAGCATACCCGGAATAAAAATGGTGCAACGCGGGTTTTTAAAACCCCCAATATAAAACATGTTAAGGTGACATGGAAAGAAAATGTGTTACCTACTAAAGGGCACAACGCCTCTCCCCCTCCCCACGCGCTTTCGGGGGCAAAAAGGGGCCCTTCCTCGGGGGCGGGGGTTTTTTTTTTAATAATAGGATCGTTTTTTTACTGTCACTGCATAAACTTAAAAAGACCTTTCCTATCATACCACCCATGCATGTTTTTTTTTCCTTTTCCCCCCATCGGTCATACCCTCAGCACTTTTTTATATACGAACCCTGGTGTTTCCCCCCCTTTTGATTTTTTTGTTATTTATAGCTACCTTTTGAGCTTTTTTTTGTTTTTTGGGGCCCTTTGTTTGTACCCAAAAATTTTTTGTGATTACCACCTTTGGATCACTTTTTTCCCCCTTACCCCCCCCCTGCCGTTTTAACATGCTTTTTTTTTTTCCCCTTAATAAAAGTTTTCTTTTTGAGTTTCCCAGGGTGTTTTTTCTGCGATTTTTCTGTTTTTGTAATTATAGAGGGGGAAATTTTTTGGGGTTTTTTTTTTGTTTGCGTAAGTACCTTTTCCTATCCTTTTCTGTCTGGGAAAT
This sequence comes from Oophaga sylvatica, assembly GCA_033576555.1. Classification (NCBI taxonomy): domain Eukaryota; kingdom Metazoa; phylum Chordata; class Amphibia; order Anura; family Dendrobatidae; genus Oophaga; species Oophaga sylvatica. Next base: position 380,480,150 of record JARQOD010000001.1, on the reverse strand, counting down.
TTTTGGGGGCCCCAATTTTTTGGGCTCATACTATTTTCTGTCGTGTTTTTTTTTTTCCCCTCTTGTCTAACTCCATTACATGTTTGGGGGCTTCCTATTTTTTTTTGGGGATCTCTCCGGGGCAGATATTTTCCCCCTATTTTTTGGGGTAGTTAACCCTCAGGGTGAACGGGGCCCTCTAGGACCAACTTGGGAAATGGCCCCAACGGCTGCCTTTGGGTTTGGGGGTTTTGTCAGGGAAATGCAATCCATAGATTCCAACCTCTCGGGGTTTTTTCCCTTTTTGCCTCTCTCCTCACTACCAAATCAAAAAAGTTCACCGCCAAATTGAAAATTATATGGACCAACAAAAGGAAAAAAGTAAAAGGAAAAAGAAAAAGGAAGTTATGATTTGGTAGGGGGGAGAGCAAAAAAAAAGGAAATTACCAAGGGGTTGGGAAAACTAGGGGAAACTGCAGTACCCGACTAACCCCCACAACTAAAGGCACCCGTGGAGCGTACCTTTGGTCCTAAAACCCTCGTCACAAGCCTAAAAGCTAACAAAAAACCCTAAAGACAGAAAGAGAAAACTACCCCCCGGGGCAGATCCCCAAAAAAACAAGAAAGCCCCCAAACTGTAATGCGGTTAGAAGAGAAAAAAACAGACACAGATAAAAAAACAAAAGACAAAATTTTGGGGCCCCAAATTTTTCCCCCATATGAAAAGGATATAAGGACACTTACGCCCCCCCCAAAAAACCCAAAAAATCCCAACTCTACAAATTTAAAAAAAAACCCCCCTGAGATCACACGACCCTACCACCAAAATTAGTTCTCTGGGTAACAAAAACAAACAGCAGCCACTAAAAAAACTAAAAAGGGGCAAAAGAAAAAAAACAACAGGGGCTGAAAAAAACTGGGGGGACCCACAAGCCCCCGGAGGGACCCGCATCCCCCCAAAAAAAGGCGGGACAAAAGCAAAAAGCAAGCAAAAAAAACAAAAAAAAGAAAATGTCTTATCTTTACAGAAGATGCGGGCATGAAACAGCAGGCTAAAAGGGAAAAGGGGAAACAAAAATGAGACCAAAAAATTTTATCCCCGGGGAACCCAAAGGGAGGGAACCCCCCTTAATAAGACCATTTCAGTAACACCATCCCCAAAAATTTTCCCCAAAACTTCTTGGGATGTTCGTACTGTTTTTAACCACCAAGGGAGTTTTTTCAAAATTTTCATTTTTAGCACTTTTCACAACAGTCCCCCCCCCTTTTGAGGGGGGGTCACCAAACCCCCCATTTAAAGAAACCCCGGTGGGGCAGGAAGCTCGTGATACCCCCCGGGTTGAGTCTCCTAGCATGGATGTCCAAGCTAACACCCAAAAAAATTCCTCCTGACCCTAACCTCTCCACTTAACCAAATACTGGAGTTTCCCCCCCCAGAAAAACGAGAATTCAATTTTTTTTCCCCCACATACTCCCCGATTTCCCCAACCCCAAAAAAGGGTCAGGGGGGACACCATGGCCCAAAAATGGCTCGAAAAAAATCTTCAATAAGGGGCTTGGGGAAAAAAATTTATGGATCTTAAATGCCCCGGGGAAAAGTAAACGAAAGGAAACGATTAAGAATCTCCATATCTTAAAGGTCCAATGAACCCCAGGCTTAAAATTTTGGAATGAAACCTCTAGGGAATTTCCCGAGGACAACCGACCAAGTCCCCCACTTTTAAAAACCCGGGGGCCACATCCTATCCGGTTGGCAAACCGCGGGGGGGCCCCTCCCGAGAGGGGCAACCTCTCCCCTTTCCGGTCCCAAATCTGCTGCATACGCTCCACAAAAAAGGGCAAGCCCCGGACAGACAGAACCCCCCGTCGTCCTGAAGAAAATTAGGGTGAAACCCAAAAAATTTTTAAAAAAATGGAGGGCATCAAAGGGGGAAGCACCCATTAATAAGAGCAAACCACCCCCAAAAGGAAAAAAAAAAACCCAGCATCCTGATCAGCAGACACAAAGCATCTCAATAAGTCTCCAATGCGGGGTTTTTTCTCTCATTTTTTCCATTGTCTAGATGAAAACGAGGAGAAAAACAATTGAAAAACCAAGTTTTGAACAAAAAGTCCTCCAAAATCGGGGACAAACTGAAATCCTCTGTCCAGACACAATGTTCTCAGAATCCCCCTAAAACCCCCCCACGTGCTGAAGGGAAAAAAAGGGACCCAAATTTGGGGAGGAAGGCAAATTGGTTTAAAGGGGGAAATGTATCATTTTGGAAAAAAATTCACAAACACCCGATAACGGTCATTTTCTGAGAAACAGGAGGTCGGGGAAAAAAAACCATAGAGATATGGGTCCATGGTCCCTTTTGGGGACAGGCAATTTGGGATCAAAAAAACCCCTAGAAACGAGAGCAAGGTTGGGCAGAGCAATCCCGCAGGACTGCACAAACTCCCTGACTCCGAACAAATAGCCCCCCAAAAAAGGGCCCCCAAACTCCCCCAAGTCTGGGGGCCCCCAAAAAAATTTCCCGGGACCCCCGGGGCCAACGGGGAAAAAATGAATCTCAAAACTCCACTCTTTTTCCATCCCCCGGGGGAAAAAAATTTTTCCCCAATGGGGGCAGCGCTCGGTTTTATCCTCCTGCCCCCCTTTTCCAGAGCCCCCCCAAAAATTGGGCAGAGGGCGGAAAGAAATAAAACCCTTTTTCAAAAAAACCCCCGGACCCAATAACCAGGAGAGCCCAAAAAGGGAAAAACTCCTCAAAGGGGCTCCGCCTTAAAATTTTTTTTATGCCGGGAAGAAGGAAACCACAAAATAAAACTTGAAAAACAAGGCCCCCCGGGGCCTTTTGGGGGAAATTGTCGTTTTGGGCTTTTCCCCAAAAACCCCAGATTTTTTAACCCCGGGGGGCCCACCACCTATTTTTGGGGCTCCCCCACCAATGCTCCACCAAAAAAAGCCCCTTATGCCAATAACTCCCATTACCCACGTCATAATTACTTCATTTTGGGGAAAAATTTTTTCGAAAAAAAGGCCCCGGGGTTTTTTTTTTTGGGGTCCGGATCTCTTGGGGAAAAAAACCCCCCCCCCCCAAATTTTTCAGAGGCATCAACCTCCACCTAAATGGCAAAAAAACATCAGCGCCGTAAACAGGAGCGAAAAAAAATCCCCTTAATTTCCCAAAACGCAGAGCCCTGCCTCAGGGCCCCAAATTCCCCCCAAAACAAACCCCTTTTTTTGGTAAAAACCAGTAAAAGGTTTAACAAAAAGAAATTACCAAAAAATTTTTTCGAAAAAAATTTGGGGAAAAGCCAAGAATCTTTGAAGACCCTTTTTAAAGAAGTGGGTTTTGGACCCAATCACAGATGGCCTAAAAACCTTTTCCCGGGGTCCATTTCAATAACAAGGGGGGACAAAATAACCCCCGAAATGAATCCTCTTAACCAAAAAAACACTTTGACCCCTTCACAAAAAGACTTTTTCCCCTCAAAATCGGAACACAGTCCGAACATTTTTTCACAGAGAGCCCCCAGTCATTAAAAAAAAACAAGAAATCATCCAAATAAAAAATCAGAAATGTATCCACAAAATCCTAAAATGTCTTTTTAAAAGGGCCCCGGGGAAAAGAAGGGATTTGGCCCAAAAGGGGGATCCAGGTACCCAAAAGCCCCCCTGGGGTTTTAAAACCCCCTTTTCCCCTTAAACCCCGGCAAAAAGCAATAAGGTTATATCCCCCCCCGGTCAAGTTTTTTAAAACCCCAAATTTTTTTCCCAAACCCTGGAAAACGGGGCAAAAAATAAAGGGGTAAGGGGTATTGATATTTCACAGGAATTGTTCAAGAGACGATAATCAAAACACGCCTTAATAACCCCCTTTTTTTGGGGCCCCAAAGAAAAAACCGGCCCCCAAGGGGGAAAGGTGGTCTGAATCCCCTTTTTCCCCATGACTCCTTATATAAACCGCAAAAGCGTCATTTTTCAGGTACAGACAATTAAAAAAAGGCGCCTTTTAGGGAATTTACTAGGGGGCCACTAATTAAATACGCACCCTAGCCCTATGGGGAGGAAAAAGGGGGAAAATTTACTTTCGCTAAACACATGAAAAAAATCTCAAAAAGTCAGGAACATCCTGACCCCGGGGGGGGCAAAAAAAAAGGAGTTTTGGGGATTAACACTTTGGGGAAACCCCAACTGGTTACAGACAAAATTTTAAAACCAAAACAGGTTATGAGTCTGTTAAAACCCAAAGGGGAAACCCCGTACAATAATTTTGCAGATTAAACAGCACCAAAAAAATTTTAACTCTCCTGAGACGGGGTTTTTCCCTCATTTTCACCGAGTAAGAACTGAGGGTTTTAATTTTTACCCCAAAAGGGGGGGGGAAACGATCCCCCTAGGGAATAAAATTTTTCCCTGGGGTGTCATGGGGAAACCCCCCAACGGTTAGCAAAATCAAAACCATCGGGGTTTTAAAAACTTTTCCCGAAAAAAAAGAAAAAATGACAGAAAAAAGTGGACAGGGGCAAATCAGGGGGGAAAATCAAAAAAAATTTTGGGGCTGAACAAATACCCAAGACAACTGACGTGCAAACGTCTTCCCCGCTTAGGGGAACAAAATAGCATGAGAGGGGGTACCACATAGAAACAAAAACCCTTTGGGGGTTTTTTGAAACTCAAAACGATGTGTGCCCTAGAACCACTCTATCACACTGCAGGGGGTTTTGAAGCGTTCACAAGGCAAAAACATTTTCCCCGCATACCTTACCTCACGCAAACGTCTGCAATTTAATCCTAAAGACATAGAATCAATTTAGCCCAAAGGGGGGAAAGGGGAAACCCACCAAACTCCTTTACATTCTCTGACCCGAAACCCTTTCCCAAAAAAGGGGTCCCAAAAACATCGTCATTCCATTGGTCAGGACCCCTCCCCTTTTGGAATTTTCTGACATACAACTCACTCCTCACCCCTGATTTAAAGCCAACAAAAGGGTTTTCGCTTGATTTAGGACCCTTAGGGCCCTCGAAAAAAACCCCGACCCCAAAAAAAAGCTCAACTTTAAACAAAACAGGGTCCCCAGTGTCGGGGGAAAAAACCCATCCGAGGGCGCCCCGCAGGAGAAGAGAAAATTTTTAACCGCTGTCTGCGTTCCCTGAGAAAATTAGATTTCAAGGGAAAAAAAAAACTTACAGTTATTTTTGAAATTTAGATATTTACTCGATCCCCCAAAAAAAAATCTGGGATGGGGAAACCTGGTTTTCCCCCAAAAGGGAACCCGCAAGACAGATAGCAATACTCCAACTTTAGTGGGGGGCGATCCCACGGCCCGACAACTGGCAAGCTCCATTTTTAAAAAAAAAAAATCCCCCTCACACTCAAGAAAACAGAGGGGGAAAAAAAAAAAAAAAAAAAAACTGACAACTCTGACAACTTCTTTTTTTAACATAAATTTTTTCCCCTTTTGTGAATCCCCCCAAAAAATAGTTTTTGGCCGGGGTATGTTTGATTTGGTAGCTGAGGGGAAAAAAAAAAAAAAGGAAAAACACCGAGAGGTTGGAATCTTGGATTGCAGGGACCCGCAACCCCCACAATAAAGGCAGCCGTGGAGCGACCACGTTGGTCCTAAAGCCTCTCAAAGCCGAGAACTAACTAAAAACCCAAAAAAAGAAAAAGGGGGAAAAAAAAATGCCCCCGGGGGGATCCCCAAAAAAAAAGAAAGCCCCAAACAGTAAGGCGTTGAAGAGAAAATACGACACAGAAAAAACAGTAGACAAAAGTTGGGGCCCAACTTCCAAATAAAAAGGGATAAAGGACACTTACTGAAACCCCAAAAAAACCCTAAAAGTACCAACTCACAATTACAAAAATCTGAGATCACACGACCTCTACCCCAAATTAGTTCTCTGTGTAAAAAAAACTAAACGCACCACAAAAAAACGGGAAAAGGCAAAAGAACAAAAACAGTGGCTGAACTAAACTGAAGGAGCACAACCCCCGGGGAGGGACCCGGCAGACCCCCAAGAAGTGCGGACAAAATGCAAAAAGCAAGCACAAAAAACAAAAAAAGAAAATGTCTTATCTTTAGCAAAATGCAGGCACAAACAGCAAGAAAAAAGTGAACGGAATCAAAGATGAGACCAAAAATGTTCACCGGAACCCGATGGGGGGGAACCCCCTTATTAAACCAGTCAGAAAAAACCGATCGCCAACTTCCCAATCTTCATTGGTATTTTGTACGTTGTAACCCCCCCAAGGGGCTTCTGCTCAGAATTCATTTCTAGCCATTCACAACAAGGAATTTTCAAATTTTTTTTTTTTTCCTTTTTGTTGCTTTTTTTTTTCCCTTTTTTCTCTGGGGTGAGGGGATTTTTTTTTGTTCTTCTCTCAATGGATTTGCACAGTTTCTGGCCGTTGGATCAGCTTGCCACGAAGTTCGAGTATTGCTTCCTATCTTGCGGGTTCCCGGGTTGTGGAACCTAGGATCCCCATGCCAGATTTTGTTTTTGGGGGATCGAGCTAAATTTCTGAATTTCAAAAATAACTGTAAGTTGTTTTTTTGCCTTAAAACCTAAGTCCTCAGGGAACGCAGCACAGCAGGTTCAAATTTCATCTCTCTCCTGCGTGGCGATCCTCAGGATTGGGCTTTTTTCCCTGACACCTGGGGACCCTGTTTTGAGTAATGTTGATGCATTTTTTTCTGGCTCTGGGGTTATTGTACGATGAACCATAATGTCACTGATCAAGCTGAAAAAACCTTGTGGCATTAAATCAGGGGCTTGAGGACGCTGAGTTGTACTGTCAGAAATTCCGAAAGTGGGCAGTCCTGACCAAATGGAATGATGATGCTTTGGCAGCCCTTTTTCGAAGGTCGTCAGAGAATGTAAAAGATGTTATGGGTGGTTTCCCTGCTCCCTCTGGTCTCAATGATTCTATGTCATTAGCGATTCAACTTGACAGACGTTTGCGTGAGCGTAGAGGTATGCGTGGAATAGTGTTGCCTTGTGAACCAGCTTCTGAACCCATGCAGTGTGATAGAGTGGCTTCTGGGGCACAGCGTCATGAGTTTCGAAAACGCAATGGGTTATGTTTCTACTGTGGTGACGCCTCTCATGCTATTTCAGTCTGCCCTAAGCGGGGAAGACATTTTGCACCTCAGTTGTCTTGGTAGTGTTCAGACTAAATTTCTGTTGACTGTTACCCTGATTTGCTCCCTGTCCACATTTTCTGCTCAGCTTTTGTTGATTCGGGAGCAGCTATTAACCTGAGGATTTTGATTTTGCTAAACGTGTGGGTTTCCCTTGATACCCCTATGGAAGTCTATTCCCCTACTGGGGATTGATTCTACCCCTTTTGGATGAGAATAAACCTCAGTTCTCTACTCAGGTGATAATGAGGGTTGAACCTGATCATCAGGAGAGTTGCAAATTTTTGGTGCTGTATAATCTGCATGACATTATTGTAACTAGGTTTTCCCTTGGTTACAGTCACATAATCCTGTTTTGGATTGGAAATCTGTGTCTGTAACCATTGGGGCTGCCAATGTGTTAATGCCAACACTCCTGTTTTTTCTGCCTCTCCCCAGGCTCAGGATGTTCCTGACTTTTTGACTGATTTTTCTGATGTGTTTAGCGAGAGTAAATCTGCATCCTTGCCCCCTCATAGGAGCTATGACGCGCTATTGAATTAGTGCCTGGTAGTAAATTCCCTAAAGGTCGCCTTTTTACTTGTCTGTACCTGAACAGATGCTATGCGGTCTTATATCAAGGAGTCATTGAGAAGGGTCATATCAGACCATCCTCTTCACCCTTGGGTGCCGGGTTTTTTCTTTTGGCCAAAAAGGATGGTTCATTAAGGCCGTGTATTGATTATCGTCTCTTGAACAATATCACTGTGAAATATCAATATCCGTTACCCTTGATTTCTGACCTGTTTTCCAGGGTGACAAGTGCTACTTGGTTTACCAAGCTTGACCTCAGGGGGCATATAACCTTATTCGCAATAAGCACGGGGATGAATGGAAGACGGCGCTTAATACCCCAGAGGGGCAATTTGAGTACCTAGTGATGCCCTTTGGGCTCACTAATGCTCCTTCCGTCTTCCAGTCCTTCATGAATGACATTTTCAGGGATTTTGTGGATAAATTTCTGATTGTTTATTTGGATGATATCTTGATTTTTTTCCAATGACTGGGACTCTCAGTGAAACATGTTCGGACTGTGTTCCAGATTTTGAGAGAGAATGCTCTGTATGTGAAGGGATCAAAGTGTCCTTTTTGGCGTACAGAGGATCTCATTTCTGGGATTCATTTTGTCCCCATCTGTTATTGAAATGGACCCGGTCAAGGTTCAGGCCATCTGTGATTGGGTCCAACCTACTTCATTAAAGGCTCTTCAGAGATTCTTGGGTTTTGCCAATTTTTATTGTAAATTTATTGGTAATTTCTCTGATATTGTTAAACCATTGACTGATTTGACCAAAAGGGTTCTGATGTGGTGAATTGGCCTCCTGAGGCAGTCTCTGTGTTTCAGGAACTTAAGCAGAGATTCACTTCTGCTCCTGTTCTACGGCAGCCTGATGTTTCTCTGCCATTTCAGGTGGAGGTTGATGCCTCTGAAATTGGGGGCAGGTGCCGTTTGTCCCAAAGAGATCCAGAGACCTCTAAAAGTAACCCTTGTGCCTTTTTCTCTCGAAAATTTTCTCCAACTGAACGTAATTATGACGTGGGTAATCGGGAGTTATTGGCCATGAAGTGGGCTTTTGAAGAGTGGAGACATGGCTGGAGGGAGCCAAACATCAGGTGGTGGTCCTCACGGACCATAAGAATCTGGTTTATCTGGAATCAGCCAAGCGACTTAATTCTAGACAGGCCAGTGGGCCTTGTTTTTTCACACGTTTTAATTTTGTGGTTTCCTTTCTTCCTGGCACTAAGAATGTTAAGGCGGATGCCCTCTCGAGGAGTTTCCTTGCGGACTCTCCTGAGTTATCTGATCCTGCTGTTATTTGAAAGAGGTTGTAGTTCTTTCCGCCATCTCGCCCAATTTGAGACTGGCTCTGGAAGGGTGTCAGGAGGATAAACCCGAGCGCTGCCCTATTGGGAAATTGTTTGTCCCAGACCGGTGGAAAAAAAGAGTGAGATGTCTGAGATTCATTGTTCCGCGTTGGCCGGTCATCCCGAATTTTTGGTACCAGAGACTTGGTTAGTCGGTCCTTTTGGTGGCCTACTTTGTCTCGTGACGTCAGGGAATTTGTGCAGTCCTGCAGGACTTGCTCTCGCTCCAACCTTGCTCTCGCTCTAGTGGTTTGTTGATGCCATTGCCTGTGCCCAGGAGACCATGAACCCATATCTCTATGGATTTCATTTCCGACCTCCCTGTTTCTCAGAGAATGACCGTTATCTGGGTGATTTGTGATAGGTTTTCCAAAATGATACATCTTGTGCCATTACCTAAGTTGCCTTCCTCCTCTGAATTGGTGCCTTTGTTCCTTCAGCACGTGGTTCGGTTACACGGCATTCCTGAGAACATTGTGTCTGACAGAGGAGTCCAGTTTGTTGCCAGATTTTGGAGGACTTTTTGTTCTAAACTTGGTGTTCAATTGTCTTTCTCCTCGGCTTTTCATCCTCAGACCAATGGACAAACTGAGAGAACAAACCAGACATTGGAGACTTATCTGAGATGCTTTGTGTCTGCTGATCAAGATGACTGGGTCTCTTTTTTGCCTTTGGCTGAGTTTGCTCTTAATAATAGGGCTAGCTCTGCCACCTGGATGTCTCCATTTTTCTGCAATTTTGGGTTTCACCCTCGATTTTCTTCGGGACAGACGGAGGCTTCTGTCTGTCCAGGTGTTGACTCTGTTGTGGAGCGTATGCAGCAGATTTGGGACCAGGTAGTGGAGAGGTTGTCCCTCTCTCAGGAGAGGGCCCAGCGGTTTGCCAACCGGCATAGGACTGATGGTCCTCGGTTTGAAGTGGGGGACTTGGTCTGGTTGTCCTCAAGAAATATCCCTATGAGAGTTGCATCTCCTAAGTTTAATCCTAGGTTCATTGGACCTTATAAGATCATGGAGATTCTTAATCCTGTTTCCTTTCGTTTACTTCTTCCAGGGACATTTAAGATCCATAACGTGTTCCACAAGTCCTTATTGAAAAGGTTTGTCGAGCCAGTGGTTCCTATGTCTGCGCCTCCTGACCCTGTTTTGGTTGAGGGCAATCTGGAGTATGTGGTTGAGAAAATATTGGATTCTCGTTTTTCTAGACGAAACTCCAGTATTTGGTTAAGTGGAGAGGTTATGGTCAGGAGGACAATTCTTGAGTGTTTGCTTCGGACATCCATGCTAGGAGACTGATCCGTGCGTATCACAAGAGCTCATCCTGACCGACCTGGTTGCCCAAATGAGGGTTCGGTGACCCCTCCTCAAGGGGGGGTACTGTTGTGAATGTGTTAGAAATTAATTCTGAGCAGAAGCTCCCTCTGGTGGTTACAAACAGTACTGAACCATTCAATGAGGATTGGCAATCAGGAGTTACAGACTGGTCTTATATAAGGGAGGTTCCCTCTCATCATGGTTGCCGGTGATCAATTGTTCTTGTCTCAACTGTGGTTCCTGGTTCACTTGGAAGCTTGCTGGGTCTTGCCTCTTCTCCTGCTCTCAGATAAGATATTCTCTGTTTTTTGTTTTTGTGCTTGCCATTTGCATATTTCTCTGCATTTCTGTGAGGTTAGCCATGTTTCCCCTCCCCGGGGGGCTTCGGCTCCTCTCAGTTCTTCTGGAGCCTCTGTTATTTGTTCATTTGCCTTTTCCAGTTTTTTCAGTGGCTGCGGCTTAGTTTTGTTACACCAGAGAACTAATTTAGGTGGTAGAGGTCGTGTGATCTCAGGTGTTTTTGTAATTAGTAGAGTTGGTATTTTTTTAGGGTTTTTTTGGATTGCAGTAAGTGTCTTTCCTATCCTTTTCTGTCTAGGAAGATTGGGCCCCAACGTTTGCTCATACTATTTTCTGTCTGTGTCTGTATTTCCTCTTGTCTAACTGCCATTACATGTTTGGGGGCTTCCTATGTTCTTTGGGGATCTGCTCCGGAGCAGATAGCTTTCCTCTTTCTATCTTTAGGTGTGGTTAACCTCTCAGGCTATGACGAGGCGTCTAGGACCAACTTAGGAACGCTCCACGGCTTTTTGTTGTGGTGGTTAGTCAGGGTACTGCAATCCAGTAGATTCCAACCTCTCTGGTGTATTGCCATTTTTGCCTGCTCTCCTCAGCTACCAAATCATAACAGCAAGCGATCATATTGAAATGGAAGAGTATCTTACCACTGCAAATCTACCAAGACCGGGCCATCCCTCTAAACTTTCATCTCAAACAAGGAAAAGACTGATCAGAGATGCAGACAAGAGGCCCATGATCACTCTCGATGAACTGCAGAGATCTACAGCTGAGGTGGGACAGTCTGTCCATAGGACAACAATCAGTCATACACTGCACAAATCTGGCCTTTATGGAAGAGTGGCAAGAAGAAAGTCATTTCTCACAGATATCCATAAAAAGTGTTGTTTAAAGTTTGCAACAAGCCACCTGGGAGACACACCAAACATGTGGAAGAAGGTGCTCTGGTCAGATGAAACCAAAATAAAACTTTTTGGCAACAATGCCAAACGATATGTTTGGCATAAAGGCAACACAGCTCATCACAACTGAGCACACCATCGCCACTGTCAAACATGGTTGTGGCAGCATCATGGTTTGGGCCTGCTTTTCTTCAGCAGGGACAGGGAAGTTGGTTAAAATTGATGGGAAGATGGATGGAGCCAAATACAGGACCATTCTTGAAAAAAACCTGTTGGAGTCTGCAAAAGACCTGAGACTGGGACCGAGATTTGTCTTCCAACAAGACAATGATCCCAAACATAAAGCAAACTCTACAATGGAATGGTTCACAAATAAACATATCCAGGTGTTAGAATGGCCAAGTCAAAGTCCAGACCTGAATCCAATCGAGAATCTGTGCAAAGAGCTGAAAACTGCTGTTCACAAACGATCTCCATCCAACCTCACTAAGCTCAAGCTGTTTGCCAAGGAAGAATGGGCAAGAATTTCAGCCTCTCGATGTACAAAATTGATAGAGACATACCCCAAGTGACTTGCAGCTGTAATTACAGTAAAAGGTGGCATAACAAAGTATTAAGTTAAAGGGGCCGAAAAAAAAAGGAAGCCCCACTTTTCAGTTTTTGTATTTCCACAAAAATTTAAAATAACCAATAAATTTCGTTCAACGTCACAATTGTGTCCCACTTGTTGTTGATTCTTCACCAAAAATTTACATTTGGTATCTTTATGTTTGAAGCATGATATGTGGGAAAAGGTTGAAAACTTCCAGGGGGTCAAATACTTTCGCAAGGCACTGTAGAGCCTTTACACACATGGCATTAGTTAGGGGTGTAATATCCCGATGACAGGTTCCCTTTAAAAGGACAATGTTCTTATTTCTTACCATAACTCATCCAATGACCTCATTATTAGCTAAGTGGCTTCGGTTTTAAACACACGTCCACATGCTGAGGGTCTTAAAACTTTTAATATAAGGCTTCTGCACTAAAACTAAGTGTTCTCAGCTTCCTGAGTTACTCTATAAAATTTGCAGTGTCAGGCAATCCAAACGTTTCTGTATGTTACCTTGAGGAGCTGCATTTGGCTCCAGGCGCTTGTGTTGGCACCCTATTTTAATGTATGGAATTGTCCAGTTAATGTATATGCTTCATTGCTCCGTGTCAGAAGATTAATAAATAACATATCCCCTCTCGCCAAGTCTCAAACTGCATACAGAAAAGAACAAGCATACAAATGAGAATTGTTGACATAAAATGAGATCCTGGGAAAGAGGCATATGGATTGTGTTAGAGCTCTAATATACATCAAATAGATTCCTAAGTGCTCTATGACATCTCCCCCGATCCAAAATAAAATCTCTCTCCTTATGAAATATCTGTCTCATTGGCATAGACTTGTTAAAAGAGATCTTCCCTGGACAGAGGACAGTGTGAAAAGATATATCCATAAGACACCAGCTAAGAAAATAAATAAATTAGAACAAGAGCCACAGAGCAGCCGCTCAAGTTGTGACATGCATATTATTTGGTAGTAAAGAACATGGGGCCAAGTAAAAAAAGGTTCTCAAATATTAACTCTAAGGCCGGAGTCACACTAGAGATGAATACGGATGAGTGCTAAGCGAGAAAAAAATAAATGAAAAAAATTGCATAGCACTCGGACCAATGTTAATGGGGGAGCTCCCATCATCCATTTTTTTCTCGGCCGTTTTATATGTGCGAGTGAAATTGCAGCATGCTGCGATTTGCACTGTATTACGGTCGAGAATCGCCAATGCAAGTCTATGGGTGCGAGAAAAAAACGGATTACACACGGACCATGCGCGTGACTTGCGAGAAATGCGCAAGACTTCTCCAGGTGACAGGAAATTTAATCATCCATTATCAGGAAGCTTTGGCATGCTAATTAGCTTGGAAAGCGCTCCAAATATCCCGGAAGCACGCCTCCACGGAGTCCACTATGTCTACAGTACATACATCAATGTTGAGATGTTGATCGTTCTGATCCAAGAGAGGCCAGAACTGTGGGATCAGAGGGACTCCAATTATGCTGACCGGGCACTAAAGGAGGCAGCACGGAGGAGGATATGTGTCCATATGTTCCCAGACTATGAGGACAGACGTCGTGAGGGCCAGCAGCAAATTAGTAAGTACAATCCTTCAATAATATTATTGAGCAAAGTAACACTTGTTACCATCAGAGTACAAATTCATAATATGTGATGTTTTTGGTAGAATATGTGGCATATTTCAGAGTGAAAACTTTCAAATTATCAGCCCACATGACATTGTAAAATATATATATATGGTGTAAAAACATATTTTGTATCTCAAATTTTTTGTAATGTTACGTTGCAGTGATTGATGTCACAAGACACTGGCGTAGCATCAGGGACTAATACCGGCAGGAACGTCAGCAGTGGGGATGCAGCACCGACGAAAAAAGGAAACTTTGATAGGCTTTCTTTTCTGGATCCCATTCTGGATCTCAGACCATAAGTGCATACATCACACCACATTTTACACATGCTGTTAGGGTCATATCTACATTTTAATTTTTTTTCACATAAAAACAGCACTCAGTCCAACCTAACTAGAGGGAAACCGACTCTGACTCAGAGACCCCTATCGATCCAGTCGGGGAGGTGAAGAGGTGGCTGGCCCATCTACTGCACCTTCCAGCTGCATCCAACCTCCACCACCACCAGCACCAGCAGTGGCATCAGCACAACAGGTGGAACATCCAGAGGAGGACCAGGGAAACAGCAGCAGCCCTACCGTGCCTCTGGAGACCTCACCACAGCCTGCCGTCATCCCATGCAGTGCCTGATGAAGGAGAGACATTCCAGCCTCTGACACCAGGAGGCATGTTGATACAGGGGTCTTAAACTATTTGTCCAGGGCTGCCCACATTGATGGCGAGGAAGCCTATGCCTGGCCCGGTACCTCCGTCCAATACCCCGAGAGGTCAGGCTGCGTGCCCAAGAGCTATCCAAATATTGATTGATGCCTGCATACCCCCCAAAAACCCCGAGACGGTATTTGAATTTTTGGAATGGTGGCAGCTGTCCAACAGTAATCAGCTAAGAATGTTGCCAATAACACAAGTGCAGGCACAATCAGTATCTGAGCCACCTCCTCCCCGGTGCCTACCCCACAGCCAAACCTCCCCAACCCTAACATTGGCATTCACAGGGCCAAATATCAGCCTATAATGCACCTGCCCAATATGGCCACTTTATCAGACCCACTGTTGGAGGCTGGTCCCAACATGGGTATGGTCGACATGGCCATATAGGGGGTTATGAACCACATGGGTACCCAAATACCCAGGAGTATCCACTACAGTATCCCTCATCCCATTTCTTTCCTCCCCCACAGAATCCTGCCCAGATCCACCATCCTGGGACTGAATATGCAAACCCACAGGGTGAGGTACACGTTGCGCCTCAATCGCAGCAAACAAATCAAGCTGTCCTCCCACCATCACCACCCCCAACCTACCATAACTTATAATTTTTTTTGTTATTTTGATTTTTTATTAACAAATTTGAGTTTTCTTTTGTTGTTTTTCTTATGCTAAGTTTTAAGTATTTGTCTGCCTGCTTGGATTGGCCAAAAAACATATGCTAGTAATATGTTTTTTTGTTAACAAAATCAATATGTTTACAGTAAAATCAGTTCAAACTATATGACTTCTGTCTGATTTAATGACGATATTGGTCATCTTCTGATTTACACATTTTACACTTCAATAATAAACATGATGTTTAATTCACAACATAAACCAAATTTACAACATAGATACAGCATTCTCTTGCCATGGAGTAGCTCCCTCTGGTGAAACAAAATAATTAGTCAACACATCCCGCACTTTGAGTCCAGAAGGCTGACGACGGTGGAGGTATCACATGTGTAATAGGCCGCCTCACAACATTTGACAACACAACTTCATCACCATCAGATGATGAGCAATCATGTATTCTGGTAAAGCTGTGAAGGATTACACACCCTTTAATCACCTCATTAACATTTGTTTCACTAAGCTGAATGGCTGACTGCAGGACACACCATTTGGCACAAAGAATGCCAAAGGCACACTCCACCAGTCATCATGGCAGGATAGGCGTAAGTTAAATATTCGGCGCCGGTGGTCCAGGGTTCTACGGGGATAGGGCCTCATGACATGACACGAAAGGCCTCATCTGAAACCAGGACATAAAGCACAGGTTCCATATTGGACCCTGGAAGCTGACGTGGTGGTGGTAGGTCCAACTCATTAGTGCGCAGCCGCCGACCCATAATGGAAGAATTGAAGACTCTGGAGTCTCCAGTTCTTCCATAGGCCCCAATATCTACAATTATAAACCTGTAGCCACTGTCGACCAGGGTCAACAGCACTACAGAAAAATACTGTTTATAATTATAATATTGGGACCATGAGTTCGGCAGCTTGCGCACATGGATGTGCTTCCCACCCAGGGCTCCAATACAGTTTGGAAAATGGCACATCTCTTGAAAGCCACGGACTATCCACAGTCAGTCTTCCATTTTGGGCTCCGGCATGACCACTTGATGTAGTCCGGACCAGATTTCCAAGAACATAGACCATACAATGCCTGATATTGTGGATTTTCCTATTAAATATTCTAGATGCAGTGCCGCATACAAAATACCAGTGGAAAGGAAGCTAAAAGTAAATAGAAAAAAATTATAATTCATTACACCAAAAAAACACTTTACACATTCTTACAAGTTTTACTAAATAACTAATAAGCCATGCCTTTCCTACATTAAACTACATGCAATGGATTTGCTCTACATACCATAAAAAATTGGAAATGTCCAAATGTTGTATTTTCAAAATATATAACATGGAACACAAAATGTCAGGGACGAGTGCATTAAATAAACAAGGGTGTTTGATACATCATCAACATAGAGGAGGAATACATACCGTAGTGTAAGTAGAAGGTGCTCCTCTGCAGAAATACACTTGCGCATCTTGGTGTCCTTAAAGGTGATCCCAGGGCGCACAATCTCCAGCAGAATGTCAAAGGTGGCAAGGCTCATGCGACAATATTGGAAGAACTTGTCAGGATGGGTACGTAGAAAGCCACAGAGATGGTGAGCCGTTGCCTCAAAAGCTGATGCACCCACATTCGTCTCCGCTTCCTCGGATCCACAATCACTGGGTGTGGCTCTCCAAAATGTTGTGACAAAACCCACTTGTAAAGCACACGCTCAATTGTGTTGAAAGTAAGTCTGTCTGACATGTTTAGACACAAAGCAGAAATACTCCAACACATACACAGACTCAAATGCAAAGATTGGAGAGTGGAAGGTGTTGTAGAGGCAATAAATAGGGTTGTTGATTAGGTTTTTAATTATTTTCAGGCCTAGAAACCGTTATATGTCCATTTTGCAAGGGTGCGAGAAAATCTCGCTATACGGATGACACGGATACTTTGATGCGAGGAAATCGCATCCTCGCATTGAAAACGGATTACATACGGATCACTGTTTATGAAACATTGATGCGATTCTCGGCCGTAAAAAACAGACCGATTTTTATACGTTATGTGTGACTCCAGCCTAATACTCAGAGATATGTCCAATGACCTGACATATTATCTCCATAGTATTCCCCTGATTCTCCAAGTCCAAATGTGTGGCCCAGCTGCGCTTGGTGACACATGTTCCCTGGAGAATGCACAGAAAGGTACCGTATATACTCATGTATAAGCCGACCCGTGTATAAGCCGACCCCCCTAATTTTGCCACAAAAAACTGGGAAAACTTATTGACTCGTGTATAAGCCTAGGGTGAAAAATGATTATGCCCCCATATGATGCTCCACAGATTATGCCCCATATGCTCCAGATTATGCCCCCATATGTTCCACAGATTATGCCCATATGTTCCACAGATTATGCTCCATATGCTCCATATTATGCCCCCATATGTTCCACAGATTATGCCCCCATATGCTCCAGATTATGCCCCATATGTTCCACAGATTATGCCCCCATATGCTCCAGATTATGCCCCATATGTTCCACAGTTAATGCCCCCATATGCTCCATATTATGCCCCCATATGCTCCATATTATGCCCCATATGCTCCATATTATGCCCCCATATGCTCCAGATTATGCCCCATATGTTCCACAGCGTATGCCCCATATGCTCCATATTATGCCCCATATGTTCCACAGCTTATGCCCCCATATGCTCCAGATTATGCCCCATATGTTCCACAGCTTATGCCCCCATATGCTCCAGATTATGACCCATATGTTCCACAGCTTATGCCCCCATATGCTCCAGATTATGCCCCATATGTTCCACAGTTTATGCCCAGTTTATATACGGTAATTACAAACCACCTGATATTCATTCACACTCACACTTCCCTACAGTGCCACCAGAGGGAGCCTTAGAATATATAAGGGTGTGGAGAGACGTAGCAGTAGCCAGTTCCTGTCAGAGCTTTGTCTGAGGGAGATTCCATTTCGGACATTCCAGACTGGAGTCTTGGAGAGTGCTAGTCAGAGCTTTGTCTGAGCGTGTGCAAGTTCAGACATGTGGTAATTCCTGTCAGATGAGACAGAGGAAAGAAGGCAAGCCGTTACCTCAGAACAGGCTGACTGTTAGTTCTCTATGAACGTGGAAAGTGACTCTCGGAGCGGGCATGAAATCAGTCTGACGGAAGGTCCTGATAGCTACTCTGGACAGAGTCTATGAAGGAAAAGAAGGAAAGGGACTACAGTTATTATAACAACGAGTCGACTGAGAAACGGTCAGTGAGCTGTGGAAGGAAGGAAGCTGACGACTACACCTACTGCACCTACTGTTACCCGTGCTTATGTTAAGGGTGAGAGTAGGGCGACGGGCGAGTGGTGACAAAAGGGAAAGAGTGACCGAGGTGATATAGCAACGGTAGCTGCCTCCACTCTGCACAACCGGACACCGGGTCCGAAGCTTGCTAGAACCTTCACGGCTAGTAGAAGAAAACCAGAATCCCTGCTGGACTTTAGGTCGCAGAGGGGCCCTATAGTGCTGATACGTAACCGGGGTCAGGAAGAACAGGAGTCGGGCCTGATCAGCCATATAGATTTAGTTCTTGCCAAAAGAAGGCTCCACCACAATGTCGGCCGGGCGTAGCTGTTCTACACAGAGTTGAACTTAGCTTCATGCAGGTTGGAAACTCACACATTAAGAAGTAAGGAGGCCTTAAACCTACTCAGTGATTACCTGGATGTGCATCCTCCACCCTGAGCAGCTTCCCGGGACAAACCTGCAAACATCACCAGTAAAGGTATGGAAAGAGACTGACTTGTGTGTGTTTGCCTTATTGCCTGCACCTTGCACCGCCATATACCTTGAGGGATCCAGTCTCGCCTGTGGGAGACTTAACACCTTGCTGCCCAATAACAACCCCTCAGAGGATTCACCCTGCAGCGCTGGTCACCTTGATCAGAAACCACAGGTGGCGTCACGAACAATTACTACAATCCCCTGTAAATACCCCCTTTGTATGAGCGCCCAGGGCAACGGACCGAGCTGTGCTACCTGTGACCTATCCCCCATTGAAGTGAATGGGCTCGGTGCCGAGTACCCCATAAGTCCTGGTACTACGTGTGCGACTCACAAAGGTGTGTATAAAATTTCCCATGCTCTGAATTATTACATCCAAGGCTCTCAAGTTTTATTTCCAAGCTCTCACACAGTATTTCTGAGGTTAACATAGTATGTTCAAGGCTCTAAATTATTTTCCCAGTGCTCTGAGATACTGGTTCCAATATTCTGATATAATGACCAGCAGTCTGAGACAATGCAGTGCCTCCAAGGATCCATGATATTTTTTTCAACACTCTCTGATACTGTCTAGGGATCAGATATTATCTCCAATTCTCTGATATAATATAAAATATCAGTTCTAATGGATTTATCAGGGGAAACTATCAGTAGAAACAGCCAGGTGGCCACTTCCCTGCAGTTTATGCTGCCCTGACAGTGAGAGCCCAAAGCCTCTGACGGACTGTGACCGCTGTACTCACAGCGCCAAGGAGCTGTGCAAGATGACAGCAATACAGCAGGGCTGGAGTGAGCAGAATGCTGGGTGGTGAGTGTACTGACAGAACATGTGGTCACGTGACCACAGGGGGCGGGCTTAGCGTCCTGCTGATGGAGATGAGTGCAAGATGCTACAGGGACCATGGCGCAGAGGAGAAGGGAAAAGGGGTCACCGGACACCAGGGAAAGGATGGGGCACCAGAGGGAGATGAAATCCAAGACAAGCTGAGGTCAGTAAAGGAGAGAGGCAATGCGGTACACAAGGAGCAGGCTAATCAGGAATAGCCAGGGACGAGGCAGGAGTTAGAAAACCAGAGAAGCAGATACAGAGTACAGAATCAAGAGGCAAAATCCCAACGGGGAACAGAACCGAGTCAGAACCATAAGCAAGCTAGAACACAGGAACAAGGCACAGGCAAACAGGGGTCAACACACTCAGCCAAGTGCAAAAGTATAACTGACGGGGATTGGACCTTCCCATGGCTATAAGAAGCTCTCCCCGAACCAAAGAGAGGCCACAATAATAAATCCCAGGTGTGCAGGTGAGAGCCTGCACTGGGATCAAAACATTAACCCCTGGCATGCAGGTCAAACCTACACTGGGCTCCAGTCATTAACCCCTGGCGTGCAGGTCAAACCTGCACTGGGATCATGACAGTACCCTCCTCTCAACGGGAGGCCTCTGTACCCCCAGGCTTCCCCGGGTACCTAGCATACAAAGCCCGAACAAGGCGAGTGTACCGAGTGAGCAGAGACCCATGAGCGATCCTCCTGTCCATATCAATTCCAGTGAACCAGGTACTGCAAGGAGCGGCGCACACGTCGAGAGTCCACAATATGTCCGACCTCATACTCCAAGTGACCCTCCACTAACACTGGAGGAACAACAGACTCCGAGTCCTCCTTCACAGACCCCACGGGTTTCAACAGAGATTTATGGAACACATTGGATATTTTTAAGGACGCGGGGAGACGCAACCTACAGTACAGACCAAAAGATTTTTCTGTATTTTCATGACTATGAAAATTGTAAATTCACACTGAAGGCATCAAAACTATGAATTAACACATGTGGAATTATATACTTAACAAAACAGTGTGTAACAACTGAAATTATGTCTTATAGTCTAAGTTCTTCAAAGTAGCCACCTTTTGCTTTGATGACTGCTTTGCACACTCTTGGCATTCTCTTGATGAGCTTCAAGAGGTAGTCACCGGAAATGGTTTTCACTTCACAGGTGTGCCCTGTCAGGTTTAATAAGTGGGATTTATGGCCCTATAAATGGATTAGGACCATCAGTTGTGTTGTGCAGAAGTCTGGTGGATACACAGCTGATAGTCCTACTGAATAGACTGTTAGAATTTGTATTATGGCAAGAAAAAAGCAGTTAAGTAAAGAAAAACAAGTGGCCATCATTACTTTAAGAAATGAAGGTCAGTCAGTCCAAAAAATTGGGAAAACTTTGAAAGTGTCCCCAAGTGCAGTTGCAAAAACCATCAAGCGCTACAAAGAAACTGGCTCACATGAGGACAGCCCCAGGAAAGGAAGACCAAGAGTCACCTCTGCTTCTGAGGATAAGTTGATCAGAGTCACCAGCCTCAGAATTCGCAGGTTTACAGCAGCTCAGATTAGAGACCAGGTCAATGCCACACAGAGTTCTAGCAGCAGACACATCTCTACAACAACTGTTAAGAGGAAACTTTGTGCAGCAGGCCTTCATGGTAAAATAGCTGCTAGGAAACCACTGCTAAGGACAGGCAACAAACAGAAGAGACTTCTTTGGGCTAAAGAACACAAGTAATGGACATTAGACCAGTGGAAATCTGTGCTTTGGTCTGATGAGTCCAAAATTGAGATCTTTGGTTCCAACCACCGTGTCTTTGTGTGACGCAGAAAAGGTGAACGGATGGACTCTACATGCCTGGTTCCCACCGTGAAGCATGGAGGAGGGGGTGTGATGGTGTGGGGGTGCTTTGCTGGTGACACTGTTGGGGATTTATTCAAAATTGAAGGCATACTGAACCAGCATGGCTACCACAGCATCTTGCAGCGACATGCTATTCCATCCGGTTTGCGTTTAGTTGGACCATCATTTATTTTTCAACAGGACAATGACCTCAAACACACCTCCAGGCTGTGTAAGAGCTATTTGACCAAGAAGGAGAGTGATGGGGTGCTACGCCAGATGACCTGGCCTCCACAGTCACCAGACCTGAACCCAATCGAGATGGTTTGGGGTGAGCTGGACTGCAGAGTGAAGGTAAAAGGACAAGTGCTAAGCATCTCTGGGAACTCCTTCAAGATTGTTGGAAGTCCATTTCCTGTGACTACCTCTTGAAGCTCATCAAGAGAATGCCAAGAGTGTGCAAAGCACTCATCAAAGCAAAAGGTGGCTACTTTGAAGAACCTAGAATATAAGACATAATTTCAGTTGTTACACACTTTTTTGTTAAGTATATAATTCCACATGTGTTAATTCATAGTTTTGATGCCTTCAGTGTGAATTTACAATTTTCATAGTCATGAAAATACAGAAAAATCTTTAAATGAGAAGGTGTGTCCAAACTTTTGGTCTGTACTGTATATGCCACCGGATTGACTATCTCCACAATCTCGTACGGACAATGAACTTCGGTCCCAATTTAGCTGATGGTACCTTCAAGTTGATGTTACAAGTGGAAAGCCAAACCTTCTCCCCCACCGGAAACATGTGTCCCGGGGCTCTCTTTTTGTCCACAAAATATTTATACCTCCCCTGGGCCCAAGAGATATTACGTTGGACTTCAGCCCAGATATTTTTTAGCCGTTGAACGGATCCCTCCACCCCTGGACAACCGGAATAAAACAGTGAAAACTCCCCAAAATGGGAATTAAAACCAAAATTGATCAGGAATGGGGACATGTTGGTGGATTGACTCACCCGGTTGTTAAAAGCGAATTCCGCCAACGATAGCACTTTACAACAATCCTACTGTCTGGCGGAGGTCAGACACCTGAGAGTCTGCTCCAGGGATAGACTGGTGTGTTCCGTCTGACCATTACTCTCTGGTAATATGCCAAGGAGAAGGAGAGTGAGATGCCCAATTTCTTACAGAATGCCCTCCAAAATTTGGCCACAAAGTGCACACCTCTGTCAGACACAACATTCAGGGTACCCCATGCAAACGGACCACATACAGCACAAACAACCTTGACAATGTTTCTGCTGAGGGTAATGCCAAGGGAATGAAATGGGCCTGTTAAGAAACCTGTCCACCAACACCCAGATCACGGTATTGCCTCTGGAAGGTGGAACACCTGTAATAAAGTCCATGGAGAGATGAGTCCATGGCCTATGAGGAACCGGTAAAGGTATGAGTTCCCCAGCTGGCCAGCTATGCGAGCTTTTGGAACGGGCACAAACTCCACAAGCAGAAATGAATCTCTTAACATCGGACCCAAGTGAAGACCACCAAAACCCCTTGGCTACTGCCTCTTTAGTGGCCGTGATACCGGGATGAGCACTCAGCCTAGACTCATGAAACTCCTGCAGAAGTCTAGGTCGCAATAAATCTGGAACAAACAATTTATCCCCTGGCCTGGACGCCGGAGCTAGGAACTGAGCCCTCAAAATTTCTTCTTACAACTCTGATGAGATTCCTGCCACTACAACCCCTGGGTGAAGAATGGAGGATGGCGGCTCGTGGGGAGACACCGGGTCAAAACTTCTGGACAGGCATCCGCTTTAACATTTTTGGACCCCGGTCGAAAAGTAATGGAGAATTGAAATCGTGAAAAAAAAGTGACCAACGGGCTTGTCTAGGAGTAAGCCTCTTAGCAGATTCAAGTGTCATGGGTGCATCGCCACGAAGATTGTCGCGATTGCACATTCTGACTTCTCGCAGCTGAGTTGCTGTTTCTTTGTGTTTGGTAATGAGGGAGTTAATTTTACCTAGCTCTTTGCTAAGACTAGGTCCAGCCTCGCCCGGCTGCTTTTGATTATGTTCTAATTAGCTTCCTTTATATAGCTGCCAGTCTGCTGGTTAGATGCCGGTGAAAGCATTCATACAGACTGCAGATAGGATCGGTTCTGAGAAGACTTAAGCTAAGAGCTCTTTTGTTGTTTCTCCTCACCTTGCTTATAGTTTATCTCTTAGACCTTCGGTGTTCCCTCTGTGTTTTAATGTTGTATGCAAGACAGTATTTACTTTATCCCCTGTCTGTCTCGTTTGTCTATACTGTTTGTTAACCTTTACCTGTCCATTCCCTATGGTGGTAATCAGGGTCCTTCTAAGGACTAGATTACAGTGGTCAGGGATTTATAGGAGACAGGGTTTACGCTGGTGGCCTGGACCTCTGTACCATTAACAGTACCTCCAGGTAGAGGGACTAGTCAGGACCCCAGTTTAGGGTCAGCATAGACCCCGGTCCACCTCTAGCCAGAGACAGCGTGAAAAGGATTCAGTATTGACCCACAGGATATTATGTCAGGTAATACTATGCTATATATACATGTTAATGTTACCTATTTATATGTTATATAGAATGTTGTCCCACTTGATAGATTACTGACATTATATATTTATACATCTGCTAGACAGCGTGACATTTTCACCGGCCAAACTATAGATTCTCCCCAGCTACCATGGATCCAGTAGCCCAGCTTGCCCTGCAGTTGCAGAAATTGTCCATGGAGTTTACGGACATTAAGTCCAAGGTTTTGTCCCCCCCGGAGCAAACCAGATCTGAACCTAAGGTTGCTCTCCCGGACAGGTTCACTGGTGGGCGGGACAAATTTTTTACCTTCCGGGAGGCATGTAAATTGTACTTTCGGCTACGGCCTCGGTCATCGGGGAGTGAGGAGCAGAGGGTGGGAATTGTCATCTCGCTCTTACAAGGGGACCCTCAATCCTGGGCGTTCTCTCTTCCTCCAGGCTCCCCGGCCCTCCAGTCAGTAGATCGATTTTTTGCTGCCCTGGGGCTGGTGTATGATGACCCGGATCGGGTCTCCCTTGCTGAAACGAAGTTACGTAGGATACAGCAGGGAGATCGTCCGGCGGAGGAATTTTCTTCTGAGTTCCGTAGATGGGCCACAGATACTCAGTGGAATGACCCAGCTCTTAGGAGCCAGTTTTGTTAAGGGTTATCTGACAAATTAAAAGATGTTTTGGCTCAGTATGATTCTCCTCCGTCACTGGAGGCTGCTATGGCCCTTGCTATTCGTATTGATAGACGGCTTCGGGGGAGGTGCGAGGTAACTCCGCCCCCTGTTATTACTCCACCCACTACTAAAGTCCCTTATATGGAGGTTCCCTGGTCTGTTCTGAGGAACCTATGCAGTTGGGTGGGACATCATTTTGTAGGAGGGAATCGGCGGTGCGCCGCAAGACAAGAAGGTGTTTCTTCTGCGGGAGAGAGGGACATTTTGTTGGGGGGTGTCCCTCCCGTGCCTCATTGAGCAAAAAAGTCACCGAAAAACTGTTAATCCCAGGTTGTGTGGTGGACGACAACCTGGGAGTAGGTATTTCGTCCCCTGGTCCGTCTCAATTTCTCGTGCCTGCGGAGGTGGTGGTTGGTGCGAGAGTTGAGAGGATTTCTGTTCTTCTTGATAGTGGGTCTGGGGCTAATATGGTGGACGCTCGGTTTGCCCAGGTGCAATGTATGCAACTGAGTGTATTGGCCAAACCGATCCCTATACTTTCTATTGACGCCAGACCTCTCGGTCAAGGTAGCTTTGTACAAGCTGTTCATAACATAGACCTTCGAGTAGGGGCAATACATAAAGAACAGTTGTCTTGTTATGTGTTGGAGGGTCTTCCTACTCCTATTGTGTTGGGACTTCCCTGGTTGGCTAAACATAACCCAGTGATTGATTGGCAATCCAGAAAGATAAGCCAGTGGGGTGAATTTTGCAAGAATAACTGCATGAACACGGTCATCGGTGCGGTCGTGCCTAGGACTTTGCCTCCTTTTCTGGAGGACTTTGGGGAGATGTTCTCAGAGGAGGGGTGTCAAAAGTTACCTCCTCATCGCACGTATGACTGCTCAATAAAATTGCTTCCTGATGCCTTATCTCATAGTTTCCCAGGGGCCGGAAAGACGGATGACCCGGTTCCTATCCTTCAGGAAGGAGTGGTGGTGTCGGCTGTGTGCTCTGAGCTTGAGGAGGAGGTGTTGGAGGCTCAGGGGGACGCCCCTGTAGGACCTCCAGGGAAACTGTTTGTTCCTAATCAGTTAAGACAAAAAGTTATCGAGGCACATCATAGTTCTGCTTTAGCAGGACATCCAGGGAGTAAAGCAACTGTGGATCTCCTTTCTCGCCGGTTTTGGTGGCCTAACTTAAATAAAGAGGTAATAACTTTTGTCGCGTCCTGTGGAGTTTGTTGCTCGCTCTAAGACCCCACATACCCGTCCATCTGGGGTTCCTGAGGAGGAACGATTCTCGTCGTCACTTGCTTCAGTTTGGAGAGGAGTGCTGAATGGTCTGAGTGCTATGGGGAACTGTTTCAAGCGGAGGTCTGATAGGAGGAGAGTGTCTGGTCCGGACCTAGGTGTGAACGATCTGGTGTGGTTGTCTATCAAGAATATAAAACGCAAAGTTCCCTCCTGGAAACTGGGTCCCAGGTTCATCGGTCCATACAGGATCAGTTCTATAATTAATCCTGTGGCATTTCGTCTGGACCTCCCTCCTACGTTTAAAATCCATAATGTATTCCACAAATCGTTGCTTAAGAGGTACGTGGCGCCAGTTATACCGTCACTTCTACCTCCTCCTCCAGTGGTGGTCAATGGTAACTTAGAATTTCAAGTGTTGAAGATCATTGACTCACGTCTGAATCGCCGGTCCCTTCAGTATTTGGTTCATTGGAAGGGATATGGTCCTGAGGAGAGGACGTGGGTCTCTGCGTCTGAGATTAACGCAGATCGATTGGTTCGGACCTTCCACACGACTTACCCGGACAGACCTGGCCCTGAGGGTCCGGAGGCCCCTCGTAGAAGGGGGGGTACTGTCATGGGTGCATCGCCACGAAGATTGTCGCGATTGCACATTCTGACTTCTCGCAGCTGAGTTGCTGTTTCTTTGTGTTTGGTAATGAGGGAGTTAATTTTACCTAGCTCTTTGCTAAGACTAGGTCCAGCCTTGCCCGGCTGCTTTTGATTATGTTCTAATTAGCTTCCTTTATATAGCTGCCAGTCTGCTGGTTAGATGCCGGTGAAAGCATTCATACAGACTGCAGATAGGATCGGTTCTGAGAAGACTTAAGCTAAGAGCTCCTTTGTTGTTTCTCCTCTCCTTGCTTATAGTTTATCTCCTAGACCTTTGGTGTTCCCTCTGTGTTTATATGTTGTATGAAAGACAGTATTTACTTTATCCCCTGTCTGTCTCGTTTGTCTATACTGTTTGTTAACCTTTACCTGTCCATTCCCTTTGGTGGTAATCAGGGTCCTTCTAAGGACTAGATTACAGTGGTCAGGGATTAATAGGAGACAGGGTTTACGCTGGTGGCCTGGACCTCTGCACCATTAACAGTACCTCCAGGTAGAGGGACTAGTCAGGACCCCAGTTTAGGGTCAGCATAGACCCCGGTCCACCTCTAGCCAGAGACAGCGTGAAAAGGATTCAGTATTGACCCACAGGATATTATGTCAGGTAATACTCTGCTATATATACATGTTAATGTTACCTATTTATATGTTATATAGAATGTTGTCCCACTTGATAGATTACTGACATTATATATTTATACATCTGCTAGACAGCGTGACACTTGTGTACATTTTGTTGCTATATAAGCCTCAAAAAACTTTTTCTAAAGTTTATTGTTATTACATTGTTCATCCATAGACTATTACGTGGTCTGGAGCACATTTATTTGGTATATAACTTTTATAAAACTTGTTAAAAAATTGATAGATATATTATATTGCTCATACATAATCCATATTCTTGGATATTGTCACGGGGTTACCGCGACAGTGTGGAGCCAGAAGACCGCAGCATCTGATTGTTCATTCTCCAGCGCTGAGAAGCACTTCTCCTTCATTTTAAATGTGTTTATTCCTTCTGGCAGAACAGGGGTCAGCTGATCATATTGGAAATCCCTGTGCTCACAGCTGAGCTCGGTTAGCCACTCTTTCCCATTATAATCTGGGCTCTGATACAAATCCTTGTCAGAGCTAGCTTTATTGCTGTGTGGCCATTGGAGGGAGAGGAGTTCTTATAAGAAGGAGAGCTGGAGGAGTTATTACTGACTGTTGCTTAGTTTGAATGCGTGGTAATTCCTTATCCTTCCCTATTTTAGTTTATTCCCCTACCTTCACACCCCAGTGCATTCCTCTGTTATACGTGAGTGAATATTTTGTATGCCTGGAGTTTTCTGTTAACCCTTGTTCGTGTTTGTGACAGGGTATGCGACAGAGTAGGAATTGACACCAGGCCGATAAACAATCTAACGAGATTTATTGGAACAGGGAACTGGGCAGCACAAATGAACGTAATTCTGCAGCGTTCACAAGGAGTCCACAATGAGTCCACACAAAGTGAGCAGATCCGGGGGCGCCACCTGGCAATTTGACGCCAGTAAAATAGAAATAGTCCTTGGGTGAATTAAATGGATCTAGCAGATGAGGGACACAACACAGTCCCACATGGCAGCTTCTAACAATACGCACGGTCACCTGGATCTCGCCTCAGCATAAGATCCCAGTCCTTCACAAGTCACCACACAACAGTCTTTAGATTCAGTCGTCAAATCCAGCAGGGTGGTGAGACATCACAATTCCATGTAGCAAATGATCTCCAATCTCCATACATGATACCAGGATCCAGCAGCAGCTGCAGATCCTTGTCCTTCAAAGCACACAGCATCAACTAATCCAACATGTGGCTTATTGTCCTGCCACTCTTGGGATCAGCCCCCTTGTTGGGCAGATATACTAACACCCACCCTGTTGACATAGTTCCAAGGATTAAGAATGTCCCAGAAACCCTGTCTGCAGTCTGTCTACAGGTTTGTGTATTGGAGATGCCCCTTGCAGAAGGGAACAAAGACAAGCATGCCCCCACAAGATACAGGACAAGGAATATTAATGTAAAGAAGAAAGTGGAAAACCAGCTCACCTGTTAGGCATGTATTGTGAGGAAGCATGGATATCATGTAATCATCACGTGTAGTAGTAGGCCAAAAAAGGGTAAAATCCAGCTTCCAAAATTCCAATTAATTGTGAATAAAAACAATCCAACAGATCCATAGAATAAAATCACATAATTGTGAGTAACAAGCAACGTGTTTCGAACAGTATCTTGTGCTTTCTCAAAGCACTGTTAATGTAAGCCTGATTACAGTATGGTCAATGTGTACAGGCTGGGGTGACACTGTGTTACAGTGTTGCCTTGTTTGTCGGGTTGGTGTACTACGATGCACAGTTGCGCCCCTATTCCTTAGGTGGGGAAAGAGAACAGACGGAGGGCTAACTCAGGAGATAAGGAAACGTCGGAGGATCCGGAATATTGACCTTCCGAAGTATCCCAGGGAGTATTGCGAGCTAGGGCGCCCCTAATTTTCAGGACAGGAAAGGAGCCCCTGGTCCCGGGTCAGGTGACAGCTGTGTAGTGACATTAGCTCACAACCATTTTCTCTGATCCATGATGGATCCTTTCATTGCTCTGATGGGGCAATTGCAGCAGCTCAGTCTGGAGGTGGCAGAATTTCGCACAGTGGTTTCACCACACCCTAATACATCTGGTGTGGGAATCTCGTCTCTCAGGCAAACCATAGTGGAGCCCAAGGTCACGTTGCTGACAGGTTCTCTGGGGGGCGTGATAAGTTTGTTGTTTTCAGAGAGGCTTGTAAACTGTACTTCAGGTTACGTCCGGTTTCCTCAGGTACAGAGGAGCAACGTGTGTGGATAGTAATCTCGCTCCTTCAGCGGGATCCCCAAGCATGGGCGTCTCCTCTCCCGCCTGACTCTCAGTCGCTTCAGACGGTGGAGCAATTTTTTTGGACATTGGGCCTCATATATGATGACCCCGATCGCGTCTCTTTACCTGAGTCCACATTGCACCAACTTTAGCATAGAGACCCGCCGGCAGAGGAATATTGCTCTGAGTTCTGCAGGTGGGCCCCGGATACCAAGTGTAATGACTCCGCACTCCGTAGTCAGTTCTGTGAGGGGCTTAAGGTAAGGATGAAGGATGCCTTAGCTCTGCATCAAACACCTGACTCCTCTGTGTGCGGGAGGTCCGGGATCAAGGGAGGTCAGCACTGAGCCTATTCTGGAACCCACACAGGTAGGTGCAGCATTTCACTCTGGTAAATTGTCTGTTGTCCTGCGTTAGGGGGGAGTGTGTTTCTTTTGTGTCCTTCCCGATCACATAGTAAGCAACAACCAGAAAACTAGATGGCCCGGGTTGCGAGAAGGTTAGTAACCCGGGTGTACTTATCACCTTTGTGGGTAGGACACAGTTTTTTCTACCAGCCGTAATGCATGTGGGTGGAATTAA